>CM054951.1:13269373-13692059 GCA_029168755.2 Tillandsia fasciculata
TCTCTTTTGAAGTTTTAGTTATGCCCATCAGGTGTTTGTGTTTGGAGCTGATGATGTTTGTGCGGTTTGTAGAAGAAGAGAAAGGGTGGAGGTTCCTTGTTGGTGCTCGGGACAGGAGGCGGTGATGTTTTGGCGATCGACGTATCGACGGGGCAATCGAGATGGAAAATTAATGATTGCCATCCTGGGTAAGTTGGTTAACTGCATTGAAAACCAATTAGATTCAGTGTATAATAATAATTTGTGCTAGTTGTTTTTTGCTGCTATTCGTTGCTTGCCCGCATGTAGCTGATTAGGGTTTTTTACGTTCTAACGCTTGTTCAGGGTGAAGAAATGCCTTCTCAGGCTCATTTTGAGAGGAACACAAACCAAATGCCTGATATACTCTAAAATAATGGTCCTTTAATGATGACTATAATTTGTAATGCATACAGAACTGGGAAGAGTGTCTCTATTTGTAGCTCACGTACGCATAGATGTGAATGTTAGTTTGCAGTAAGGAGAGACGTAATTAGTACTTACGGTGTACTTGTGTTATAACAGAATTCTCTTGCCAACTTATGTAATTTAGTGATAAATTTCAAATTAGAAAAGAAAGAAAACTTCTACATTTCCACTACTTTGAGATCTTCGTGCCGTGCTTTTTTGAAGTGGTGTAATGGTTTAAATTGCAGGGGTGTAACAGCTGTTTCCTTTTCCATAAACCGCTTATGTGTCTATACCGCTGGTGTTGATGGCATGGTCTGCCAGATTGATATTTTAACAGGAAAAGTTTTGGGCAGATTTAGATCGTCTTCAAAGGCAATATCCTCTTTGTCTGTTTCTTCAGGTACTGCGCTGTTCATATAATAGTTTCTAAATTTTCCTGTTTACACTTCTCCCCCTCCGTAGGTTGATTTAGTGCTGCTTCACCTTCATTAGGTTAGGTGCCATGTAGGACAGATTTCAACACTACTATATATTAAGATATTTGATATACCCAGTTGTTAAATTATGCCTTTTGAATGGCCCATATCCTATCCTACGATGCAGCGAACCTTCAAAATCCATTTTTCTTCATTGTGCTTTTCCGTAACAACAGAAGTTCTTTTAAGATTTCAAGCTTTAAAGAACTGTTTACTTTATCTTCTGTATACTCGGATTGACTCATGTTATTTTCTTTTATTAGATGGAAAGATATTGGCCACGGCTGCTGGTCAATTGAAAACTTTCAATTGTTCTAACCAAAAGAAGATTCAGAAGTTTTCTGGGCATCCGGTGCGTGCAATTTAGCACCCTCACTCAATTTAGCACCCTCACTTCAACTTTTATTTTCTCTTCCTTTTTACTGGTCTTGATCATTTCGATATGCTTTCATATCTAGGGTTGATTGGAAAGTTACGTAAGTTTGGCCTTCATTACAATTTCATCGTCATAGTTGCAATTGTAATAATTGAGTCCCTGAAGTTCGTTCTGCATAACAGTTTGAATATATTTGCTAATATACCATCTATAAAGGGTGCATGTCAGTACTATAGATAAACTTTGCTTTCATAATTTTGAAAATCTGAGGATGAAATTGAAATTGACCTTCAAGAACAAATTTGTTAAAAAAAAAGAAACTTCTTGGATGATTAAATTGAAATCTAAATTAAGCTTAAGGGATGAAATTGTAATTAACCGCCAGTTCTATCAGCTAAGCTATGATCCTTGCTCTCTTTAGGTCGGCGTTAGATGCATGATTTTCACCGAGGACACACAGTATATCTTATCATCTGGAGTTGGTGAGAAATACATCGCCATTTGGAAAGTTGGTGCTGTTAAAAGCGAGGGTGCGACCTGTATTCTCTCAATGGACCATCCACCTATCTTTTTGGATAGCAAGTGCATAGATATAGAGGGCAGTGATGGTGCAGGAATATACGTTTTGGCCATTTCAGAGATGGGCATATGCTATTTCTGGTATGGAAGTAGCATTGATGACTTGAGGAATAAGAAGCCTACAAAGATTATGTTATCCGAGCCTTCTCTCGCGAAAGGAAATCATGGATTTGCAATTCTTGCTGCAAAAATTGAAGAAATAGGCAAACCTGCTTCCGGGCAAGTGCTTGTGGCCTGTGGCTCTGTTGTGAAGCCATCTTTTCAGAAACTGTTGGTCCAGTATGGCACGGACATAAGGTTGGAGGTGTCTCAAGTTGGGGCTCTCTTACCAGTGAGTCACTCTGCCATTCCTCGCAAAGGCCAAGCCGTACGAAATCAAGGTGCGACATACGATATATTCATCACTACCAAATCATCTATCTACATAATATATATTTATTTTGTATGTATTCATGTAAAGCATGCACGTACATGTAAGTAGATAATTTTGCAGTGGTATATAGGTACATATTTCTAACATAATACTGTTTTTATAAAAACCATAACTTCTTTGGTTTTTATGAGTTTCTTGGCCAACTCTGTTTGGAACTCTGTTTGCAATTTGGTTCCAGTTTTTTTTTTTGGTTGATGCATCAGCAATCTTCTTCTTTGTTTCTAAGTTGTAGATGTTTTTTATCAACTCCACCTTTGCTGCAAAATGACTCGTCTTCTTCTTGAACAGTCACTGCACTAGACCGTGCAAACGCAGAAGATGCTATATTGCCTCTTCCAAAGTTGTACACTTACGACAAGAAAAGGAAACATCGTGTGACAGAATTAACCGCAGATACTGTGAATACAATGGCTGATCACAGTTATGATAAAACCTTGCCTGTAGATAAGAGTGGTAAGTATTCTTCTCATGAATGATAAGCTTTTCTTGATATTGTTTTCCTGATCACTAGCATGTTAGATTAAAAGAAGTGTAGATAGAAAATCAACTCTCTGTTTTCATACAATTTTGTATTTATAGATGGGCCTTTTTTCTTTTAGGTATAAAAGGGCTAAATGTATGTCGTTACATGATACTGTTCAGCACTGTGTTCTCGAATATTCTGTAATCTAGTCGAATATTCACTTAATGGAATATTCTATAGCTCTTTTGATGGAAACTTCCAGTGCTAACAAAACTTGACAGAATTTCTAGAGTAATGAAGGGTTTTGTAAAATCAAAATGCATCTACGCTCTAGTGAAGGTTTTTATGGTGTTACCTCTTAACTGTTAAACTTGCCTCTGTAGTTCATCTTTTTGCTGAATATTGCTGGCTTATTTAGTGACAGTGCAAAGAATGGAAGAAGATACAATTTGCATTGAAGATAGGATGAGGGAGTTGGGGCTTCTTAGTACCGGTTCTTATCTAGAGAAGTACCACGATAGCACCATATCACTTGATGATGACACCCCAGCAAAGAAGGTTGTTATTTTTGTGATTGTGATTCCTATCGAATGTTCTTTTCAAGCAAAAATTAACTTACTTATGCAGTTAAGTCAACAGAAGTTTCTAACCCTCATTTGTTCTATTGCTAGATAAGGGCGCATATCTTGTCTATGAATCCCGATGATGCTTATAAATTTTTGGAAACCTTAGTGTCAGCATGGAAAACAAGGTATGCTGATTTCTACTTGCACATCTGCCCTTGTATTTCAGTTGCTGTTCTCGGCGATGCAGTGCTCACTGGAACCAGATTTTTGTGCTATATTTCTTCTTCAGGTCAAATACAGCAAAGCATATTCTACCTTGGATATATTGGTTACTAGCCATCCATGGTCGGTCTATCTCATCGCAAGAGTTATCTTCACAAATATTAGATAATTTGCGGAAGGTACTTTTAGAACTTAATGCATGCTCTAATGCTGATGATCATGGTTGTACGGCAACCTGTGTTAATGCTTCCAAATTCATTGTATTGCTGTTTAATTTTCGTTCCGTATGCGCATATAATTTCTCTCTTCTGAAGCCTTTTCCTTAAGGACATAAAAGTAGAATAAAAAGGAGTCTTTAGGAGAGTTAAAGAGAGAATAGAGGAGCTTAATGGCATAACAATGTACAGTTGCTATCCGAAAAAATGAGAGAAATCACAATTCTGCTTCGCATTTGGCAAAAACTAGTTCTCAGTCAAATAAACAATAAAGAAAAAAACAAAGAAAAAACAATTCTCAAACACGAAATAGTAAATAATAAGTGTCTTGTATGACAATTCTTTGCTTTTTGGTGGGCAATGTTTTATGGTTTCGTTTTCCTCCTCTGCCAGATGATTTCAGTAAAATGTGCAGCTACCGGAGATTTACGCAAGCTGTCTGGCCGTCTTCAGCTAATAACGGCCCAGGTTCTGACGGATTGAAATATATTTCGAAATTTTTTCTATACCAATTAAATCTACTGGAGTTCATCTCACTCACATGTTAATATTTTGGTTTCCTCTTTCACCAGATCAATAAGGCCGGTAATAATGTTGTCGTACCATCACCATCGTTGGGTGGTATTAAGCCTAAAGAAGGTGAAGATGAAGACGATGACGAAGAGTATGAAGAAATCGATGAAATCATTTACGGGGAAGAAGAGGATGCGTCAGAAAGTAGTAGCGATGATGCAGAAGAGCGTATGCAGCAATAAAATAGTATTTTCGACAGTTTTATCTGTTCGTGTTCTTTATATAGATTATTTTTTCGTGAAATTGATGTAAAATTAGTTGATTCAATCCCCTGAGGTTTTGAGGGCAAGTGAAACGATTTTTGTATGCTCTGTATCAGGAATATTTCTTCCCTTTTTATGATATTTTTGTGTTTATTACTATTAATATGGTATTATTGTATTGATTTATAATTGTAATATAATATCGGATTACAGTCTAAAGAGAATGGGAATTGAGAGGTGGAGAGATACCCCAGATTAGGTGAGATGGAAATTAATGATGAGGAGAGAAGAAGCTTAGGGGTAGGAAAGGGTCATTTTAAAAAATTTCTATAAATTATAAGGTGAGATTTTTTCTTTTTTTTTTTTTTTTTTTTTTTTTATGATAATTTTTTGTACCTTTAGAAATTTTATATTATTTATAAGATTACGTGCCGAACCAAATATAATGATCTAAAAAAATTTAGTGCAGTATTTTAATTAATTTTGGCAATTTTAGTCCTCTAGCTAATTTAAAAATAATTTAAATTGTGTTTGGCTGATTTTATGAAATAATAAAAAATAATAAAAAAAATGATAGTTGAATTTTGATATAAAATATAATTTAATAAAATAATTTATTATAAAAATAATTTAGTATAATATTTAATAAAAATGATTTATTATAATATTTAAGTATAATTTATTATAAAAATTATTTATAATATTTAAGTATAAATAATATATATTAATATAGTACGATAAAATAATTTATTATTATATATAATATATTATTTTTATATACTTTATTTTAATTCAATTTACAATATTAATAAAATATAAAATTAAAATTTAAAATAGTACTATTCAGTCCAAAAATATGAAATAGTTTATTTTAAATTATTCTAAAATAATGAAGAATAACCTATGTATCATGGACACTTTTATAAGTCTCGTGTGTCCGTGTCGGACACGTGCCTTATGTGAATACTTTTTGGATGCGTGTTCAATACCGAATCCTAGTACATATAATTAAAAAAGTATATATATAAATTTTTATTTTATTTATTTTTATATATATAATGTGAGATAATAAATATTTTAGTTTTTTGATGAATACATACAATTTTTTTTTTTTGAACAATATAAATAAATTATGTGTGTTGGAAGATTTTTTCTATATAAATTATCAATAAAAGAAAAATATAATAATATTTTATCAAAATTTATGTTTTATATATAATAAGTATATATTATTATATTAATAATATTATATTTTATTATATGTATTTATGTCGTATCCATGTTCTAATTTTTTTAAAAATTGTTGAGTAGTCGTGTCTGAATCGTGTCGTGTTCCGTGTCTCGTATCGATGTCCATGACGCTTAGAAAATAACTGATTGAAATATATATTTTATTTTTGATCAAAATTTAAAAATATTTTGTTTGGTGTAGAGTCATTCTAGATTATTTGTCATTCAAGTTGACAATCTTCACCTACTTTACCTTCTTGATAGCGAGCTATCTTTGTCCATTCCTCACACAAAATGAATGCCAACAAAAAAAAAAGGTTTTAACTTAGTCAATATGTTGGCCAAAGAGGCCGTCCAAATGAAGAAAAAAAATAAACTCGTCCACACCTTTGAGACCCACCTAACCATCATTTATCAATTAGACCCACCCACCTACCATGTTTACAATAATCACTAGCGAGTAAGTAATTAACATCTCTATATAAACCCCTCCTCACTTCACTAAAATCTCATCCCCTTCTTCATACACATACTTACTATACAAACTCACACAAGAGAGTAGTTGCATAGTAAAGAGATCTAATTAGCTAATTAAGATCTAGCAACAATGACTTCTCCTGCGAGCTGGAGCTTTGAGATCGAGTCCCCGGTCGCGGCGCCGCGCCTGTTCCGTGCTGCCGTCCTCGACTGGCACAGCCTCGCCCCGAAGCTCGCCCCGGAGATCGTCGTGAGCGCCACCCCGATCGAAGGCAGCGGCGGCGTCGGAAGTGTGAGGCAGTTCAACTTCTCCCCAGGTACTAATATACAGCTAAGAACATATATTGCTGCAGTTATGTATACATGCATACATAAAGCCATATATAAATATAATGTTCATGATACAAAGCCCATAGGTTAAGAAATAACAACAACAACAACAACAATAACAATAATAATGATAATATTATTGTACTTTAATAAGTTTATCGTGCGCACTAGATCACAATTAATGAATAATAAAGTCGCTCTCAGTCAAAGCTCTGTTGTTAGTAATTAATCTAGAGCTATTAATAATATTACATCATTCTCCAACTTATTATTATAATAAAATATTTTTATTTTAAGTGGACTGATTCTGATTCATGTGCACGAACAAATGGTAATCGCTCACGTGCCATTACGTACGTGAATATTACTTTATAATTAGTATTTTCATTGTACCGAATATATATATATATAGGAGATGAGAACAAGTCAAAATTAAGCAGCAACGTTTTTTAATTCAAAAATGTTACTGATCGGACCAAAATTTTGCTGGTTCAATTTGACTAGTTTATTTAGATGGTTGGTTACTATAATTATACTTTTATTAGTTTAGTTTAGTTTAGATTAGATCACAGCTCATCTTAATTCTGAGCAGTACGTAGTGGTTATTGCATGTTTGGTAATGAGTTTTCTTTTAACTTTAATTACACGCATGCATGATCGATCGATGAATTCTTCTTTTGTAGCATTGCCTTTCAAGTACACGAAGGAGCGCCTGGACTTCATAGACAACGACAAGTACGAGTCCAAGCAGACGGTGATCGAAGGCGGCGGCATCGGTGTCAAGCTCGAGTCCGCGTCGTCCCACATCAAGTTCGAGCCTGCGGGCAACGGCGGCAGCGTCTGCAAGGTCGTCGCGACCTACAAGCTCCTCCCGGGGGTCACCGTCGACGACGAGATCGCCAAGGCCAAGGACTCCTTCACCAAGATCATCAAAACTGCTGAGGCCTATCTCCTGGCCAACCCAGATGCCTATGTGTAATGCACTGTTTTAATTGGTCCCTACAGTGCAGTACTGCTATTTGTGGATGGAGTGTCCTTATTATTATTAATTGTTATGATAAAATAAGTTGGAGTAATATGTGTCTTAAGGAAATTATCTAGTGTTTGTGTTTGTGTTTGAGTTTGTGTGGGAGAGAAAGAGTATGTATTATTATTCTTGAGCTTCTCGACGAATTTTGTGTTTCCTTTAAACAAAAGATATGGAAGTGCCCGGATTTGTTTCAACATTTTTCTTTTGTCATTCTACTAATCTTTCTAAATTACATTTCCCACAGCCTGCAAAACGACATGCCTATGCACAAGGTGGAAATAATGTTTTTGCACCAGTAGAAAGGGAGCTTATTTTTGACATCGTATGATCTTTAGTTCTTTTCCCTGATAAAAATTTGACATAATTTACTGCAAATCAAGGTTAGAAGGCTTAAATGCGCTCTGTAAATTTCACACTTACCAGGATATGTCCGATTATGACGACGTTGTAAAATCAAATTAAAACTTTAAATGGTTCCTTCTGTCATGATTTTTAATTTTCTATACTTGATTGTAGACGACGATTCTTTGTTTCGATTCGTTCTCGTGCGCAATCTGCAAAAAAACGAGAAGTTTTCTTTCTATTTTCTTATCCCCGGAAATAGAGCCGTCACAGAAAATTCGGATTATGGTTAGACCAGGACTAACGTTATGTCATATATATATATATATATATATATATATATATATATATATATATATAGGGGTAATTTTCTATATACCCTTAAAAATTTTTCTGTTTTCAGATTTATCCCTCTTAGAAGGCTAATATTAAAACTATCCTTCTTACGTTCCAACTTCTTTCCAAAATATTCCTAAAGTTAAACTCTGTTAGTGTACCGTTTGGAACTGCCGTTATCTGTGTGTAATTACTATTTTGCCCTTTCAAATATACCCTAAACCCTAAAACCCTAAAACCCTAAAACCCTAAACCCTAAACCCTAAACCCTAAACCCTAAGCCCCCGTTTGGTTGAGGGGATAAGGGGGGAATAACCCCCTTATCCCCAAAACAATACCCAAACGTAATTTGGGGTGGGGGGGAATTGCTAAACCCCCCCTTAGCGGGTTATCCTGGGATAACCCGCTAAGGGGGGTTTAGCAATCCCCCCCCAAATGCGGAATAGTGGAATAGCAAGGCACGGTGACCGAGGCAATGGGGGCAAGCCTCATTTTCTTCTCTGCAACTCCTCTCTCTCTCTCCTCTCGCTCTCTCTCTCTCTCTCTCTCCATCTCCGTCTTTTATTCTTTCGCTTTTTCTTTCTCGCCTCTTCTCCATCTCTCTCTTCTCTCCACGGCTTTTTTTATTTTTTTTTTTTCTTTTTTTTTCCATAACTAATAAAAATTAGTTTTTTTATATTTTTTAAAATTAGAATTTTTAAAATTAAAAGATATTTTAAATTTATAAATTTTAAAATTTAAAATTTTTTATTTAATAAATATTATTTTTTTAACTTATTTTTTAATAAATCTAAAAATTTTATTTTATTTCAGTATTTTTTTAAAAAATTATTAATTTTAAATTTTTAAAATTTATACAATTATTTTATAAATTTATTAAAATTTATATAAATTTAAAATTAAAATAATAATATTAAATATTATTTAATATTATTTAATATTAATATTAAATATTAATATTTATCTAAACACAATTTTTCTTATTCCTCTTATTCCTCTTTAACTTACCAAACACAATTTTTCTTAGACCCGGTATTACTCTTAAACCGAACCAAACGCAAATTTACTCTAGTTCCGACTTAAACCACAATTTATACCTATCCCCGGTATAACTAAAACCCTCTTAAACCCGAACCAAACGGAGCCTAAAAAACCCTAAACTCTAAACCCTAAGGGGGTGTTTGGATTGGGTATAAAGGGGGATATCCCCCTTTATAACCAAAGACCATGGGGATATCCCAAACCGGGGATATCCCTCCCAAACGGGGATATAACCGGTTTGGGGTGGGATATCCCCCTCCCCCCCTACACCCCCGGTTTATCCCCCCCCCCTTTCAACATGTCCCTTCCCAAGGCAGTGCCTTGGGAAGGGACATTTCTTTTGTTTTGTTTTTTTTTTTTTTTTTTCCGTTTTTTTTTCTCTTTTATGCTTCTAGGCTTTTTTTTTTTTTTTTTTTTTTTTTTTAAATAAATTTTTAAATTTTTAATATATTTAAATTTTAAATTTTAAATTTTATAAATTTTAATTTTTTTAATTTTTATAGTTTTAATAAATCTAAAAATTTTATTTTATTTTTAAAAATTATTAATTTTCAAATTCATACAATATTTTTATAAATTTTTTAAAATTTATATAAATTTAAAAATTAAAATTTTTACTCTTACTTAAAATTTTAAAATTAAAATTTTTTGTTTCTCTCACTTAAAATTTTTATAAAAATTAAAATTAATAAAGATTAAAATTTGAATAAATTTTAAAATTTAAATTTTGAAAAAAATATTAAAAAGAAAAGAATATTTTAATCTTTTAACACAAAAGTCAACTCTCTATTCCTCCTTATTCTTCAACCCCAATCCAAACACTATTTTTCTTATACCAGGTTTAAGCCTCATT
Source organism: Tillandsia fasciculata (assembly GCA_029168755.2). Taxonomy (NCBI): domain Eukaryota; kingdom Viridiplantae; phylum Streptophyta; class Magnoliopsida; order Poales; family Bromeliaceae; genus Tillandsia; species Tillandsia fasciculata. The sequence goes on from CM054951.1 coordinate 13,279,548, forward strand.
CCCAACCAAACACTTTTTTACTTTATACCAGGCTTATCCCTTACTTTATACTTATACCTGGTATAACTCATTCCGGCTTATCCCTAATCCAAACGATACCTAAAACCCCAAACCCTAAACCCTAGAACCCTAAAAAATCCTAAACCCTAAACCCTAAAACCCTAAACCCTAAACCCTAAAACCCTAAAAAATCCTAAATCCTAAACCCTAAACCCTAAACCCGGGCAAAATAGGTATACCTGATAGTTTTTAACTCCGATTATTATTTAACTCTAGTTTAACTCTAGTTAACTTAACAAAGGGAAACGGTAGGGGTATTTTTAATAACGGTGGAACGTATGAAGGGTATATTGGAAAGAAAAAAATAAGAGGGGTAAATCAGATAATTTTCAGATTTCAGGGTTACACAGGCAATTATTCTATATATATATATATATATAACCGAATATAAGGATATTTTAATCACGTCCGTCCATCAAGGATGTGTCCAGATACATCCTAACCGATTGGATTGACTGTATTTTTAAAAATCGACTTGAATAAATTACGTAGGCCACATCCAACATTCTCCCACTTGGCCTAATGATATATTCCATATTATATAGGCGATATTAAAACTTTATTAGGTACCCACCAAATTATACAGTCAAGATCTCCCACTCAATCAAGAAATAATAATACTTTGATCATAGCGATCATATTCAAAATAAACGCTTCATTCTATATATCAAAAGTATGTATTCCTTAATTAAATATCTTTATGAGTTATAACTATATGAACTTACTATAAGATCAACTCAGAGTCCCACTTTAATGCACAACTAGTTAAAGACCCACGCTTCGCAGCAGACGAATAAATTTACAATAAATTAATATTAATAATTAATAATAATAAGTAATAAATTATTTATAAAGATAAAAATATTTTATATATTATAAGGTTTCAACTTTCTAAGTCAGAATATATGAGCTTCATTATTTTGATACAAAATCAAAAAGAAGAAACACAAAAATACAATTAATACATATATCAATTGTTCATTAACTAATAGCATCACTTCAACTTTAAATCCAAAAAGATGCACGATTAATACATAGAGCAGTCTAATTATTTGTTGTTAGTAAAAAAAGGCTAATTATTTATTGCTGGTGGATGGCCCCTCATCTTCTGTGAGCCTGCAATGTCAACAGATGAAAAGTGAACAAAAAATAAAAGATTTCATGGTGAAAAGCTCCCTCAAAGAGAGGTTGGTACAACAAAATTACTTAAGACGTTTTCTGTCTGGTTCTTTTATATCTGAAGCTAATTCAGCAGCATCTTTAGATAATCTGATAAATGCCAACACAGTACATTAGTAACTGAAACATAGTAGTCACTCAGGAGATTCCAAACTATGGGTTCAATCCCTTGGTTTGGTTGCTTCTCTGATACTATATAAGTCGAGGAAAGAAGATAGTAATAGCAGCCCTACTTTCTCTAATTTTCTTCTTGGATAGCTCTGTTTATTTGTCTCCATACGATCTTATTGAATCCAAAAAAAAAAAATGTATGATCGCTAAAAGAAAGCTACTAATTTCCTAAACGGTAACGGACTTGGCCAACTAGGCCATAAAGAGCCTTTGAGCCCCCTGATGACTGGGCCAGGGCCGGTGGAGTAACATGGGCACACTACTATGTATGAGGTGGGCCTTCTAAGGCCCATTTGCAGGATCTAGACCTCGGTCATGGGTCAGGGCCGAGAATGGGCTGTTATTGGAATGGGCAGATTCTGGGCCCATTCCAATAGCCTATTTTGGTGGGCTAGTAAAAGTGTACAGGCCTTAACTAAAATTATAACCTATTTTGGGCCCACTTTCAGCCCATTAGTGTCATCCCCTTGTTTCAGATCATTATAAGTATCAATTATAAGTACCATCCAATATACAACATCCCCAACCAATATACAACATCCCCAAATACCAAGAACAATGATTGCCCTAGGACCATTCATATTGAGAAGGATGCAACGGCTGCCAACACGAAACCAAAATTTGGAGCTCCATCGAAAGAGGCAATGACAATTGCTTTGAGGCCATTCAATTTGCAAGAAGTAGTTGATCTAAAAACATTAAACATAAGCAGGCATGAGATTAAACCCCAAATATCGACCAAATTCTCCAAAAAATGCATATAAAAAACTTCTCAAGCTTATTTGATGCTGGGTGGACAGCCTAAAAGGAAAACAAAATCATGGAAAAACTTCTCAAGCCTTATCAAAAGGAAATTAAATTCATAGATAAGAAAGGGTATACCTCTTACCTCATATACTACAATCTTCTCTAGCAATGATGCAGAGTCATCCCAAGTTATCTGATGAAGCTCCAAAGCTGCTGGACTAAGCCATGGTATATGATCCTTTCCTTCAAATATGAATCCAATGCACGCAAAGATAGCAAATTTTCCTCCCTCAAGAACAAAATAGAAGAGAGAAGAGATTTTATTGACCGCCAAAGAATTATTTAAATCTTAAAAAAAAGATTAGCTATAAGTTACAAACAGATTGTGCCTTTGCTCATTGTTTGCTATTTTAGTCAATCTCTTATTATTGACCAATTTAACTGCATTGCAGATTCCCAGCATAGGATATGAATACCTCCATTCTTTCAGTCAAAAAGATCACCTAATCCAGTATATGATGGAAGTACGTTTTTTATTCAGCAAATCGAGATGAATCTCATCCAAAACGACAAACCAAAAATTTCTCTTCGGGTTAATTAATCAACTGAAGAGTCCGTATTCTTTGCCATGCACATGAATGCCTTATCACCATATACGAAACGCATATAAAAAACATAATATGATTCTAAGGAACAGAAGTCCCACAACCGAGACGGTTGTATAACTACAAATTTACATTGATTAGCACTGTATCTTGCAGCACCGTAACCCGCCAAGCACTGTATTATGTAGCAGTTACCTCGAGGCATCCAAGCCACCCTGCCAACTTGAGAGTACACAATAAACGGAGTGCTTGGCGAAAAGCATGTAAGGCTCAGATTTTACCCTCCAAAATATAAATAATTATGTTGACCATCATGCCGGCCCAAAATTTGGAGTCTTATCGAAAAAGCCAACTACGATTACCCTGAGGCCATTCAATATGTCACATCCTCTTTTATCACGGCGAACTATGTTCTGAAATAGTATCAAAAAGGATGCGTCGATTGCCCCAAGGCTACTCGTCGCACTGCGCCATGCTGTGCCCTTGTGCAGTGTCAATAGGTCAAGAAATATCAGAGATTTCTATATATCATCACCGCCTTACATTCCGCAGCCGTCCAAGAGACCCTCTGTTAAGCTATCCATCATAGCATGTAACAGTGCTGCAGAATACAGTGCTTAGGGTGTAAACCTTTTTTTACCGTCTTTGGCATAATACAGTGGGGAAAAAGAACAATGTCCCAGTTAGCAAACACAATGTCTCAAAAGCCAATCTAAAATTAGCAAACACAATGTTCCAATTAACCATGGTAAAGCTAGGAGGACCAGAAAAAATCAGAGATGTAAAAACTGACAAATGACATGTAGGGAAAAAGAACCAAAAATTAAATGTTGGACATACCAGCCATGTGAAAAACGATGCATAGCAAAGCCTAACATGATATTACATAGCAGATGAGAAAAGGAAAGAACCTAAGAAGCATCTAAGAATCAATCACCATAACTACAGTAAAAGACGAGAGCACCAAACCTCTGTATTGTAGGCCACCAGAAGAAACAAAAGAAAAGCCAACCAGGCTCTTGTCTGCAGATATAGACAGCAATAGAAGGAAGAAGAAGTTGCAAGATACAAAGCAAGTGGGCAAAGGAACTCACCATTCCAACAGTATATATAGCCGAATAAAGTAAGGGAGAACAGAGCAGCGTCACCGCGCGAGTAGACAACCAGATGGCACGGAGAGAGGAGAGAGAGAGAGAGAGAGGAGAGAGAGAGAGAGAGAGAGAGAGAGAGAGAAAGAGTCGTGGGTAGTAGATCTATCATACCTTTTTGATCGGGAAAAGAAAATTGAAGAAATAGAGATCATGCGCCGATCGGCTCTATTTAATGCCGGAGATACAGCAAATCCGACTGTACACAACTTTTCGTCAGCAGAAGGATGGGAGATAGAGAGAGTACCATGGAGGAGGAGGACGATATTCTTACCGATTCGCGGTAGGTAGAGAAGAAGGAAGAAACAGAGAGGGCACCAACTCCGGCAATCCGCCAGGGTAGAAGACAAGATAGAAGCCAGGGTAGGCTCGGGACAGAAAAGCGGCGATGGGAAAGATGCCCCAAACCACGGAGAGAGAGGAGGGACCCACGTAGCCGAAAGCGCGGAGAAGCGGTATGGCGTGCCAGGGTAGGCTCGGGATAGAAAAGCGGCGATGGGAAAGAAGCCCAAACCACGGAGAAAGAGGAGGGACCCACGTAGCTGAAAACGCGGAGAAGTGGAGAAACAATTCAGGCTTCCCCCTTTAATGTTATTGTATTGATAATACTTTAATATACAAATATAACTTTATGCGCATAAATATGCAAAACAAAAAAATATGTTCTTATTCAAATAAAAAATAGTCACTGAAGTCTTTATACAAGAAGAAACTCAAACTGTAAATGAACTCAAGATACCCATACGATCAACATGATCCTTGAATTTGTTTACCGGCAATGCTTTAGTCATAGGATCAGCGACCATCATCTCAGTCCCAATGTGTTTGATATCCACCATATTTTTCTTGTCATATTCTTTCACAGCAAGAAACTTTATATCGAGGTGCTTGCTGCGATCTGTAATTCGACTATTCTTAGCAAAGAACACTGCAGCAGAGTTATCACAATGAATCTTAATGGCCTTTGCAATAGAGTCGACAATTCTTAAATCTGAGATAAAATTTCTCAGCCATAAAGCCTGTGACGAAGTCTCATAGCAAGCGATGAACTCCGCCTCCATAGTGGATGTAGCAACTGTATCATGCTTGGTGCTCCTCCAAGATATAGCACCGTGAGCAAGAAAGAAAATATATCCCAAAGTGGATTTTCTAGAATTCGCACATCCAGTAAAATCGGAATCCGAATAACCAACCACCTCAAAATGGTCAAAATATCTGTAGGTGAGCATATAGTCCGTTGTTCCCTGTAAATATCGCATAACCTTTTTCGCAGCTTTCCAGTGATCAAGGCCAGGGTTGTTCTGGTATCTGCCCAGTATCTCTACTGCATGCGCTATATCAAGTCTGGTACAGACATGCGCATACATCAAGTTCCCTACTGTAGAGGTATAGGGTATGCTCTTCATATGCTCTCATTCTAAATCATTTTGTGGACACTGTTTCTGATTGAATTTTTTACATTTCACAATAGGTGCAGCTGTAGGTGCACAATTTGCCATATTAAATCTTTCTAAAACTCTTTCGATGTAAGCTTTCTGAGATAGACCCAAAATTCTTCGTGATCTATGTCTGTGAATCTTTATGCCAATATTAATAAATATATATTATTATATTAATAATACTATATTTTATTATATGTATTCATGCGTGTTTGTATCCTAATTTTTTAAAAGTTGCTAAGTAGCCATGTCCGAGTCGTGTCGTGTCTCGTGTCCCGTATCGATGTCCATGACGCTTAAGAAATAACTGATTGAAATATTTTATTTTTAATCAAAATTCAAAAGTTATTTTGTTTGGTGTAGAGTCATTCTAGATTGTTTGGCTGATTTTATGAAATAATAAAAAATAATAAAAAAAATGATAGTTGAATTTGATATAAAATATAATTTAATAAAATAATTTATTATAAAAATAATTTAGTATAATATTTAATAAAAATGATTTATTATAATATTTAAGTATAATTTATTATAAAAAATATTTATAATATTTAAGTACAAATAATATATATTAATATAGTATGATAAAATAATTTATTATTATATAAAATACATTATTTTTATATACTTTATTTTAATTCAATTTACAATATTAATAAAATATAAAATTAAAATTTAAAATAGTACTATTCAGTCCAAAAATATGAAATAGTTTATTTTAAATTATTCTGAAATAATGAAGAATAACCTATGTATCATGAACACTTCTAATGTTGACACTTTTTGGATGCGTGTTCAATATCGAACCATAGTGCATATAATTAAAAATATATATATATTTTTTTATTTTATTTATTTATACATATATAATGTGAGATTATAAATAATTTATTTTTTTGATGAATAAATACAATTTTTTTTTTGAATAATATAAATAAATTATGTGTGGTGAAAGATTTTTTTTAGAATATATAAATTACCAATAAAAGAAAAATATAATAATATTTTATAAAAATTTATATTTTATATATAATAAGTATATATTATTATATTAATAATATTATATTTTATTATATGTATTTATGTAGTATTCATGTTCTAATTTTTTTAAAAATTGCTGAATAGTCGTGTTCGAATCGTGTCGTGTTTCGTGTCTCGTGTCTCGTATCGATATCCATGACGCTTAGGGAATAACTTATTGAAATATATATTTTATTTTTGATAAAAATTTAAAAGATATTTTGTTTGGTGTAGAGTCATTCTAGATTATTTGTCATTCAACTTTGACAATCTTCACCAACTTTACCTTCTTGATAGCGAGCTATCTTTGTCCATTCCTCACACAAAATGAATGCCAACAAAAAAAAAATAGTTTTAACTAAGTCAATATGTTGGCCAAAGAGGCCGTCCAAATGAATAAAAAAAAAAAAAAAAAACTCGTCCACACCTTTGAGACCCACCTACCATCATTTATCTATTAGACCCACCCACCTACCATGTTTACAATAATCACTAGCTAGTAAATAACTAATTAACATCTCTATATAAACCCCTCCTCACTTCACTAAAATCTCATCCCCTCCTTCATACACATACTTACTATACAAACTCACACAAGAGAGTAGTTGCATAGTAAAGAGATCTAATTAGCTAATTAAGATAGCAACAATGACTTCTCCTGGGAGCTGGAGCTTTGAGATCGAGTCCCCGGTCGCGGCGCCGCGCCTGTTCCGTGCCGCCATCCTCGACTGGCACAGCCTCGCCCCGAAGCTCGCCCCGGAGATCGTCGTGAGCGCCACCCCGATCGAAGGCAGCGGCGGCGTCGGAAGTGTGAGGCAGTTCAACTTCTCCCCAGGTACTAATATACAGCTAAGAACATATATTGCTGCAGTTATGTATACATGCATATATAAAGCCATATATAAATATAATGTTCATGATACAAAGCCCATAGGTTAAGAAATAACAACAACAACAACAATAACAATAATAATTAATGATAATATTATTGTACTTTAATAAGTTTATCGTGGGCACTAGATCACAATTAATGAATAATAAAGTCGCTCTCAATCAAAGCTCTGTTGTTAGTAATTAATCTAGAGCTATTAATAATATTACATCATTCTCCAACTTATTATTATAATAAAACATTTCTATTTTAAGTGGACTGATTCTGATTCATGTGCACGAACAAATGGTAATCGGCTAATCGCTCACGTGCCATTACGTACGTGAATATTACTTTATAATTAGTATTTTCATTGTACCGAATATATATAGGAGATGAGAACAAGTCAAAATTAAGCAGCAACGTTTTTTAATTCAAAAATGTTACTGATCGGACCAAAATTTTGCTGGTTCAATTTGACTAGTTTATTTAGATGGTTGGTTACTATAATTATACTTTTATTAGTTTAGTTTAGTTTAGATTAGATCACAGCTCATCTTAATTCTGAGCAGTAGTGGTTATTGCATGTTTGGTAATGAGTTTTCTTTTAACTTTAATTACACGCATGCATGATCGATCCATGAATTCTTCTTTTGTAGCATTGCCTTTCAAGTACACGAAGGAGCGCCTGGACTTCATAGACAACGACAAGTACGAGTCCAAGCAGACGGTGATAGAAGGCGGCGGCATCGGTGTCAAGCTCGAGTCCGCGTCGTCCCACATCAAGTTCGAGCCTGCGGGCAACGGCGGCAGCGTCTGCAAGGTCGTCGCGACCTACAAGCTCCTCCCGGGGGTTACCGTCGACGACGAGATCGCCAAGGCCAAGGACTCCTTCACCAAGATCATCAAAACTGCTGAGGCCTATCTCCTGGCCAACCCAGATGCCTATGTGTAATGCACTGTGTTTTGGTCCCTACAGTGCAGTACTGCTATTTGTGGATGGAGTGTCCTTATTATTATTAATTGTTATGGTAAAATAAGTTGGAGTAATAAGTGTCTTAAGGAAATTATCTAGTGTTTGTGTTTGTGTTTGTGTTTGTGTGAGAGAGAAAGAGTATGTACTATTATTCTTGGGCTTCTCGACGAATTTTGAGTTACCCTTAAACAAAAGATATGGAAGTGCCCTTTTGTGGATTTGTTTCAACATATTTTTCTTTAGTTATTCTCCTAATCTTTCTAAATTACATTTCCCACAGTCTGCAAAACGACATGCCTATGCACAAGATGGAAATAATGATTTTGCACCAGTAGAAAGGGAGCTTATTTTTGACATGGAGTGATCTTTAGTACTTTTCCCTTGATAAAAATTTGACATAATTTACTGCAAATCAAGGTTAGAAGGCCTAAATGCGTTCTATAAATTTCATACTTACCAGGATATGTCCGATTATGACGACGTTGTAAAATCAAATTAAAACTTTAGATCGTTCATTCTGTCGTGATTTTTAATTTCTTATACTTGATTGTAGACGACGATTCTTCCTTTCGATTCGTACTCGTGTGCAATCTGCAAAAAGCGAGAAGCTTCCTCTCTATTTCCTTATCATCGAAAATAGAGCCGTCACAGAAAATTCGGATTAGGGTTAGACCAGATCTAACGTTGTATCATACATATATATATATATATATATATATATATATATATATATATATATATATATATTACGTCCGTCCATCAAGAATGTGTCCAGATACATTCTAACCGATTGGATTGACTGTATCTTTTAAGATCGACTTGAATAAATTACATAGGCCACATCCAACATTCTCCCACTTGGCCTAATGATATATTCAATACTGTATAGGGGATATTAAAACTTTATTAGGTACCCACCAAATTATATAATCAAGATCTCCCACTCAACTAAGAAATAATAATACTTTGATCATAGCGGTCACATTCAAAATAAACACTTCCTTCTAAATATCAAAAATTTGTATTCCTTAATTAAATATCTTTATGAGTTATAACTATATGAATTTACTATAAGTTCAACTCAGAGTCCCACTTTAATGCACAACTAGTTAAAGATCCGCGCTTCGCTGCGGACGAATAAATTTACAATAAATTAATATTAATAATTAATAAGTAATAAATAATAAATTATTTATAAAGATAAAAATATTTTATATATTATAAGATTTTCAACTTTCTAAGTCAAAATATATGAGCTTCATTACTTTGATACAAAATCAAAAAGAAGTAATACAAAAGTACAATTAATACATATATTAATTGTTCATTAACTAATAGTATCACTTCAACTTTAAATCCAAAAATATGCATGATTAATACGAAGAGCAGTCTAATTATTTATTGTTAGTAAAAAAAAACTAATTATTTGTTGTTGGTGGATAGCCCCTCATCTTCTGTGAGCCTGCAATGTCAACAGATGGAAAGTGAACAAAAAATAAAAGGTTTCATGGTGAAAAGCTCACTCAAAGAGAGGTTGGTACAACAAAATTACTTAAGACGTTTCTGTCTGGTTCTTTAATATCTGAAGCTAATTCAGCAACATCTTTAGACAATCTGATAAAAGCCAACGCAGTATATTAGTAACTTAAACATAGTAGTCACACAGGAGATTCCAAACTATGGGTTCAATCCCTTGGTTTTGTTGCTTCTCTGATACTATATAAGTCGAAGAAATAAGATAGCAATAGCAGCCCTACTTTCTCTAATTTTCTTCTTGGATAGCTCTGTTTATCTGTCTCCATACGATCTTATTGAATCCAGAAAAAAAAAAAAAAAAAAAAAAAAAAAAAAAAAAAAAAAAAAAATGTATGATCGCAAAAAGAAAGCTACTAATTTCCTAAACGGTAACGGACTTGGCCAACTGGGCCATAAAGAGCCTTTGAGACCCCTGATGACTGGGCCAAGGGCCGGTGGAGTAACATGGGCACACTACTATGTATGAGGTGGGCCTTCTAAGGCCCATTTGCAAGATCCAGGCCTCGGTCATGGGTCAGGGCTAAGAATGGGTTGTTATTGGAATGGGCAGATTCTGGGCCCATTCCAATAGCCTATTTTGGTGGGCTAGTAAAAGTGTATATGCCTTAATTAAAATTATAACCTATTTTGGGCCCACTTCCAGCCCATTAGTATCATCCCCTAGTTTTCAGATCATTATAAGTATCAATTATAAGTATCAATTATAAGTACCATTCAATATACAACATTCCCAAATACCAAGAACAATGATTGCCCTAGGACCATTTATATCGAGAAGGATGCGACGGCTGCCAACACTAAACCAAAATTTGGAGCTCCATTGAAAGAGGCAATGACAATTGCTTTGAGGCCATTCAATTTGCAAGAAGTAGTTGATCTAAAAACATTAAACATAAGCAGGCATGAGATTAAACCCCAAATATCGACCAAATGCATCAAAAAATGCATATAAAAAACTTCTCAAGCTTATCTTATGCTGGGTGGACAGCCTAAAAGGAAAACAAAATCATGAAAAAACTTCTAAAGCTTTATCAAAAGAAAATTAAATTCATAGATAAGAAAGGGGTATACCTCTTACCTCATATGCTACAATCTTCTCTAGCAATGATGCAGAGTCATCCCAAGTTGAAAGGGGAATATATACCTCTTATCTCATATGCTACAATCTTCTCTAGCATGATGCGGAGTCATCCCAAATTATCTGATAAAGCTCCAAAGCTACTGGACTAAGCCATGGTATATGATCCTTTCCTTCAAATATGAATCCAATGCACGCAAAGATGGCAAATTTTCCTCCCTCAAAAACAAAATAGAAGAGAGAAGAGATTTTATTGACCGCCAAAAAATTATTTAAATCTTAAAAAAAAGATTAGCTATAAGTTACAAACAGATTGTGCCTTTGCTCATTGTTTGCTATTTTAGTCCATCTCTTACTATTGACCAATTTAACTGCATTGCAGATTCCCAGCATAGGATATGAATACCTCCATTTTTTCAGTCAAAAAAATCACCTAATCCAGTATATGAAGGAAGTACGTTTCTTATTCAGCAAATCGAGATGAATCTCATCCAAAACGACTAAGTAAAAATTTCTCTTCGAGTTCATTAATCAACTGAAGAGCCCGTATTCTTTGCCATGCACATGAATGCCTTGTCACCATATACGAAATGCATATAAAAAACACAATCTAATTCTAAGGAACAGAAGTCCCACAATCGAGAAGGTTGTATAACTACAAATTTACATTGATTAGCACTGTATCCTGCAGCACCATACCCCGCCAAGCACTGTATTATGTAGCTGTTACCTCAAGGCATCCAAGCCACCTTGCCAACTTGAGAGTACACAATAAACGGAGTGCTTGACGAAAAGCATGTAAGGCTCAAATTTTATCCTCCAAAATATAAATAATTATGTTAACCATCATGCCGGCCCAAAATTTGGAGTCTTATCGAAAAAGCCAACTACGATTACCCTGAGGCCATTCAATATGTCACATCCTCTCTTATCACGACGAACTATGTTCTGAAATAGTATCGAAAAGGATGCGCCGATTGCCCCAAGGCTACTCGTCGCATTGCGCCACGCTGTGCCCTTGGGCAGTGTCAGTAGGTCAAGAAATATCAGAGATTTCTATATATCATCACCGCCTTACATTCCGCAGCCGTCCAAGAGACCCTCTGTTAAGCTATCCTTCATAGCATGTAACAGTGCTGCAGAATAAAGTGCTTAGGGAGAAACCTTTTTTTACCGTCTTTGGCATAATACAGTGGGGAAAAAGAATAATGTCTCAGTTAGCAAACACAATATCTCAAAAGCCAATTTAAAATTAGCAAACACAATGTCCCTGTTAACCATGGTAAAGCTAGGAGGACCAGAAAAAATCAGATAAGTAAAAAACTGACAAATGACATGTGGGGAAAAAGAACCAAAAATTAAATATTGGACATACTAGCCATGTGAAAAACGATGCATAACAATGCCTAACATGATATTACATAGCAGATGAGAAAAGAAAAGAACCTAAGTAACATCTAAGAATCAATCACCACAACTACAGTAAAAGGCGAGAGCACCAAACCTCTGTCTTGTAGGCCACCAGAAAAAACAAAAGAAAAGCCGACCAAGCCCTTGTCTGCGAATATAGACAGCAATAGAAGGAAGAAGAAGTTGCAAGATACAAAGCAAGTGGGCAAAGGAGCTCACCATTCCAACAGTATATATAGCCGAATAAAATAAGGGAGAACAGAGCAGCGTCACCGCGTGAGTAGACAGCCAAACAGCACCGGAGAAAGGGGGAGAGAGAGAGAGAGAGAGAGAGAGAGAGAGAGAGAGAGAGAGAGAGAGAGAGAGTCGTGGGTAGTAGATCTATCATACCTTGTTGATCGGGAAAAGAAAATAGAAGAAATAGAGATCATGCGCCGATCGGCTCCATTTAATGCCGGAGATACAGCAGATCCGACCGTATACAACTTTCCATCAGTAGAAGGAGGAGAGATAGAGAGAGTACCATGGAGGAGGAAGACAATCTTCTTACCGATTCGCGGTAGGTAGAGAAGAAGGAAGAAACAGAGAGGGCACCAACTCCGGCAATCCGCCAGGGTAGAAGATGAGATGGGAGTCAGGGTAGGCTCGGGACAGAAAAGCGGCGATGGAAAAAAAGCCCCAAACCACGGAGAGAGAGGAGGGACCCACGTAGCCGAAAGCGCGGAGAAGCGGTATGGCGTGCCAGGGTATGCTCGGGACAGAAAAGCGGCGATGGGAAAGAAGCCCAAACCACGGAGAGAGAGGAGGGACCCACGTAGCCGAAAACGCGGAGAAGCGGAGAAACAATTCAGGCTTCCCCCTTTAATGTAATTGTATTGATAATATTTTAATGTACAAATATAACTTTATGCGCATAAATGTGCAAAACATAAAAATATGTTTTTATTCAAATAAAAAATAGTCACTGAAGTTTTTATACAAAAAAAAAAACTAAAACTGTAAATGAACTCAAAATACCCATACGATCAACATGATCCTTGAATTTGTTTGCCGGCAATGCTTTAGTCATAGGATCAGCGGCCATCATCTCAGTCCCAATGTGTTTGATATCCACCATATTTTTCTTGTCGTATTCTTTCACAGCAAGAAACTTTATATTGATGTGCTTGCTGCGATCTGTAATTCGACTATTCTTAGTAAAGAACACTGCAGCAGAGTTGTCACAATGAATCTTAATGGGCATTGCAATAGAGTCGTCAACTCTTAAATCTGAGATAAAATTTCTCAGCCATTAAGCCTGTGACGAAGTCTCATAGCAAGCGATGAACTCCGCCTCCATAATGGATGTAGCAATTGTATCCTGCTTGGTGCTCCTCCAAGATATAGCACCGTGAGCAAGAAAGAAAATATATCCCGAAGTGAATTTTCTAGAATCCACACATACAGCAAAATCGGAGTCCGAATAACCATCCACTTCAAAATGGTCAGAATGTCTTCGAAATCTATTTTTGTGAATCTTTATGCCAATATTAATAAATATATATTATTATATTAATAATATTATATTTTATTATATGTATTCATGCTTGTCTGTGTCCTAATTTTTTAAAAGTTACTAAGTAGCCGTGTTCGAGTCGTGTCGTGTCTCGTGTTCCGTATCGATGTCCAGGACGCTTAGAGAATAATTGATTAAAATATTTTATTTTTAATTAAAATTCAAAAGTTATTTTGTTTGGTGTAGAGTCAGATTATTTGTCATTCAACTTGACAATCTTCACCTACTTTACCTTCTTGATAGCGAGCTATCTTTGACCGTTCCTCACACAAAATGAATGCCAACAAAAAAAAATAGTTTTAATTTAGTCAATATGTTAGCCAAAGAGGCCGTCCAAATGAAGAAAAAAAATAAACTCGTCCACACCTTTGAGATCCACCTACCATCATTTATCAATTAGACCCACCCACCTACCATGTTTACAATAATCACTAGCGAGTAAGTAATTAACATCTCTATATAAACCCCTCCTCACTTCACTAAAATCTCATCCCCTTCTTCATACACATACTTACTATACAAACTCACACAAGAGAGTAGTTGCATAGTAAAGAGATCTAATTAGCTAATTAAGATAGCAACAATGACTTCTCCTGCGAGCTGGAGCTTTGAGATCGAGTCCCCGGTCGCGGCGCCGCGCCTGTTCCGTGCTGCCGTCCTCGACTGGCACAGCCTCGCCCCGAAGCTCGCCCCGGAGATCGTCGTGAGCGCCACCCCGATCGAAGGCAGCGGCGACGTCGGAAGTGTGAGGCAGTTCAACTTCTCCCCAGGTACTAATATACAGCTAAGAACATATATTGCTGCAGTTATGTATACATGCATACATAAAGCCATATATAAATATAATGTTCATGATACAAAGCCCATAGGTTAAGAAATAACAACCACAACAATAACAATAATAATGATAATATTATTGTACTTTAATAAGTTTATCGTGGGCACTAATCACAATTAATGAATAATAAAGTCGCTCTCAATCAAAGCTCTGTTGTTAGTAATTAATCTAGAGCTATTAATAATATTACATCATTCTCCAACTTATTATTATAATAAAACATTTCTAGTTTAAGTGGACTGATTCTGATTCATGTGCACGAACAAATGGTAATCGGCTAATCGCTCACGTGCCATTACGTACGTGAATATTACTTTATAATTAGTATTTTCATTGTACCGAATATATATAGGAGATGAGAACAAGTCAAAATTAAGCAGCAACGTTTTTTAATTCAAAAATGTTACTGATCGGACCAAAATTTTGCTGGTTCAATTTGACTAGTTTATTTAGATGGTTGGTTACTATAATTATACTTTTGTTAGTTTAGTTTAGTTTAGATTAGATCACAGCTCATCTTAATTCTGAGCAGTAGTGGTTATTGCATGTTTGGTAATGAGTTTTCTTTTAACTTTAATTACACGCATGCATGATCGATCCATGAATTCTTCTTTTGTAGCATTGCCTTTCAAGTACACGAAGGAGCGCCTGGACTTCATAGACAACGACAAGTACGAGTCCAAGCAGACCGTGATCGAAGGCGGCGGCATCGGTGTCAAGCTCGAGTCTGCGTCGTCCCACATCAAGTTCGAGCCTGCGGGCAACGGCGGCAGCGTCTGCAAGGTCGTCGCGACCTACAAGCTCCTCCCGGGGGTTACCGTCGACGACGAGATCGCCAAGGCCAAGGACTCCTTCACCAAGATCATCAAAACTGCTGAGGCCTATCTCCTGGCCAACCCAGATGCCTATGTGTAATGCACTGTGTTTTGGTCCCTACAGTGCAGTACTGCTATTTGTGGATGGAGTGTCCTTATTATTATTAATTGTTATGGTAAAATAAGTTGGAGTAATAAGTGTCTTAAGGAAATTATCTAGTGTTTGTGTTTGTGTTTGTGTTTGTGTGAGAGAGAAAGAGTATGTACTATTATTCTTGGGCTTCTCGACGAATTTTGAGTTTCCTTTAAACAAAAGATATGGAAGTACCTTTTTGTGGATTTGTTTCAACATATCTTCTTTTAGTCATTCTACTAATCTTTCTAAATTATATTTTCCACAACCTGCAAAACGACATGCCTATGCACAAGGTGGCTAGTAGAAAGGGAGCTTATTTTTGACATCGTATGATCTTTAGTCCTTTTTCCTGATAAAAATTTGACATAATTTACTGCAAATCAAGGTTAGAAGGCCTAAATGCGCTCTATAAATTTCATACTTACCAGGATATGTCCGATTATGACGACGTTGTAAAATCAAATTAAAATTTTAGATCGTTCATTCTGTCATGATTTTTAATTTTTTATATTTAATTGTAGACGACAATTCTTCCTTTCGATTCGTCATCGTGCGCAATCTGTAAAAAGCGAGAAGTTTCCTGTCTATTTCCTTATCCCCGAAAATGGAGCCGTCACAGAAAATTCGGATTAGAGTTAGGCCGGGACTCCTGTTATGTCATATAAATATATAACCTAATGTAAGAATGTTTTAATTACGTACGTCCACCAAATATATGTCCAGATACATCCTAACCGATTGGATTGATTGTATCTTTAAAGATCGACTTGAATAAATTACGTAGGCCACATCCAACATTCTCCCACTTGGCCTAATGATATATTCAATACTGTATAGCGAATATTAAAACTTTATTAGGTACCCACCAAATTATACCGTCAAGATCTCCCACTCAACTAAGAAATAATAATACTTTGATCATAACGGTTATATTCAAAATAAAAACTTCCTTCTATATATCAAAAGTATGTATTCCTTAATTAAATATCTTTATGAATTATAACTATATGAACTTACTACAAGTTCAACTCACAGTCCCACTTTAATGCACAACTAGTTAAAGACCTGCGCTTCGCTGCGGACGAATAAATTTACAATAAATTAATATTAATAATTAATAAATAATAAATAATAAATTATTTATAAAGATAAAAATATTTTATATATTATAAGGTTTTCAACTTTCTAAGTCAGAATATATGAGCTTCATTACTTTGATACAAAATCAAGAAGAAGGAACACAAAAATACAATTAATACATATATCAATTATTCATTAATTAATAGCATCACTTCAACTTTAAATCCAAGAAGATGCACGATTAATACGTAGAGCAGTCTAATTATTTATTATTAGTAGAAAAAGGCTAATTATTTGTTGCTGGTGGATTGCCCCTCATCTTCTGTGAGCCTGCAATGTCAACAGATGGAAAGTGAAAAAAAAATAAAAAATTTTATGGTGAAAAGCTCACTCAAAGAGAGGTTGGTACAACAAAATTACTTAAGACGTTTTCTGTCTGGTTCTTTTATATCTGAAGCTAATTCAGCAACATTTTTAGACAATCTGATAAAAGCCAACACAGTACATTAGTAATTGGAACATAGTAGTCACTCAGGAGATTCCAAACTATGGGTTCAATCCCTTGGTTTGGTTGCTTCTCTGATACTATATAAGTCGAAGAAAGAAGATAGTAATAGCAGCCCTACTTTCTCTAATTTTCTTCTTGGATAGCTCTGTTTATCTGTCTCCATACGATCTTATTGAATCCAGAAAAAAAAAAAAAAAAAAAAATGTATGATCACAAAACGAAAGCTACTAATTATAATTTCCTAAACGGTAACGGACTGGGCCAACTGGGCCATAAAGAGCCTTTGAGCCCCCTGATGACTGGGCCAGGGCCGATGGAGTAACATAGGCACACTACTATGTATGAGGTGGGCCTTCTAAGGCCCATTTGCAGGATCCAGGCCTCAGTCATGGGTCAGGGCCGAGAATGGGCTGTTATTGGAATGGGCAGATTTTGAACCCATTCCAATAGCCTATTTTGGTGGGCTAGTAAAAGTGTACAGGCCTTAACTAAAATTATAACCTATTTTGGGCCCACTTGCAGCCCATTAGTATCATCCCCTAGTTTTCAGATCATTATAAGTATCAATTATAAGTATCAATTATAAGTACCATCCAATATACAACATCCCCAAATATCAAGAACAATGATTACCCTAGGACCATTCATATCGAGAAGGATGCGACAGCTGCCAACACTAAACCAAAATTTGGAGCTCCATCGAAAGAGGCAATGACTATTGCTTTGAGGCCATTCAATTTGCAAGAAGTAGTTGATCTAAAAACATTAAACATAAGCAGGCATGAGATTAAACCCCAAATATCGACCAAATGCACCAAAAATTGCATATAAAAAACTTCTCAAGCTTATTTGATGCTGGGTGGACAGCCTAAAAGGAAAACAAAATCATGGAAAAACTTCTCAAGCTTTATCAAAAGAAAATTAAATTCATAGATAAGAAAGGGGTATACCTCTTACCTCATATGCTACAATCTTCTCTAGCAATGATGCAGAGTCATCCTAAGTTATCTGATGAAGCTCCAAAGCTGCTGGACTAAGCCATTGTGAGGACCAGAAATTCCCACGTATGGTTTACTGTTACATCTGCAGCTTCTGGAGGCCTATGTGGTGTGTCGACGGTGTTTGTGCACCAATTGGACAAGTGATGGACTCAGTGTGTTAAATGGATTACGAGAGTAATCGGTCGATCCCGTCGAATGTTTAGAAAAGGTTTAGCACGAAACGGATATCAAATTTGGACCCAGCGCGAAATTTGGGTTAAGAACACATATCTGGATGCCTTTGAAATATTTGAGGATTGAAATTTGGCAAAACAAACAGCAAATTTGGATTCAGCGCGCGAAAATAATGAAAATGGACTATTCACTTGTATTTATCGGAGGCCGGATACCCGAGCACGGATTTCGAGGCACGGGGCACTGTTCCGGCGGCTGGGGCAGCGCCGGCGACTGCGGAGCGCGACGGCGCGGGCTCGGGCAGGCGGCGGAGTAGGCGCGCCGGCAGTCGCGGTGCTGCAGGGACAGGCATGCCACGTGGCGTCTTCTCAGTGGTTCACGGTGGAGTCGTGGCGGGCTAGGATTGGTCAGTGCAGTGGACAGGGTCCACGGAGTAGGTAGGGGTGGCCTCGGAATGCGTGTGTACAGAGGGCGCAGGCGGCGGGCGCAGTTGTTCACGTGGGCTTGTTGACGCGCGTTTCCCGCGCTCGGGCGCGCCACGCGTCGGCGTCCGCGGGTGGCCACGCGGCGCAAGGCTGGTGGCGGACTCGGCTGTCCGTTGTTCTGCCGAGACGTGGTGCCACCCGGTTGATCCGGGCATGGTCGGACGGATCCCGTTCGACCCAGTTTTGGCGCTCGAAAGTTTCGGGCGCCCGAAACCAGGGACACAGGCATATTTTTCTCATTTGTTGGTTGAGCCTATAAATAGGCAGTAGAGGCTTGGGTGCGGTTTTTTTGGAGTTTTCTGGAGCCTCCCCTGTAGCCCCTCCAGCAGAGCCTTCCCCACATTGTCATCCACCCTTCTATGGATTTTCGGGATTTTCGGAGGCCGCGGCATCGACGTTTTCTACGACGCGGCGCACATCGACGCACCTTGGATTTTTGGCTATTACCGTCGCTCTTCAGTCCGCGAGACACACCGAATCACCCTGATGGAGTTTGGAGCCGATTTTTACGGCAGCACGTTCATGAGAGGTAAGGCTTCGTTTTCTGTGTTGATCACTTCTCCTCATTTCGAGTTTTCGGCATAGTTCCCAAGGTGTTTTGTGACCCCTTTTTCTGCTATGAGATTTTGGACAGCGGAGGCTTGTCGATTTTCTATCTTGACCTACGAGCATCGGAATGAGACGTTTAACGACTCGATTGACATCTACTCTTCGAGAGGAACGCGCTCGTATTTTTATTGGATTTTTATGAGGACTCTTTGAAGGTGAGATTTAAGCTTCTTTGGGGTTGTATCCCGCAGTTTTTGCAGTGTTGTGGATTGCCGACGCACCACCTTGTTTAATTTGTATCTGGGCCTACAGGTGTCGGAATGGGACTTATAAGTACTCGTTTTGGGGCTACTCGTCGCAAGGATTGCAATCGTGAATTCTTTGAAATTTTTGGAGCACTGTATACAGGTGAAAGTTCCCTTTTTCCTCTGCTGGTTTGTTGTAATAGCATGTGCTGTTTGGAGAATTTATGGTATTAGTTATTGATTGTGTTGTATTGTTGGCGTGATGTTGATTGGAGCCAAGGCTTGCGCGACATGTACCGAGGATACGGGTTCGGCGAATTTTGTTTGCAAATGGCCACGCTCTTCACCGACTTCAGCTTTGCCTACGGAAAGAGTTTCTGGTGGGTTGCCTTGTTTCCAGAACCGGTGGATGGTTCTCTAATTCTATATGTTAGAATGTATGCATGATTAAATGTACAATTAATAGATTTGAGATGTAAGCATGAAAATGACCTTGATCATGTGTTTAATGCTTACTTGTATATTTTACATAATTTAAAGGAATTAAAATATAGTATATGGTGGATGGTTGTGGTTATTAGACACTAGATGAGATGGAGATCATATTTGATTATTTTTGGGCATCGTTTTGCGAGATCGATTTATTATAGTAGAAAGTTACTAGCATGCCAGGATAACACATAGACTTTCATGGGATTGGATTTACTCGATGGAGTAGAATGATTTATCTATGTGCGAAAAATTACTCTAAGTTTTCATGGATTATGGACAGGGGTAGTTCATCTTTGATTTTTAGGCATGCGGTTATTTCTAGTTGTTGCTACTATTCGTTATCTCATCTTTATTCTTACTTGAGGACATTTGCATGCTTGTATGGACATATAGTTATACCATCTTTTACTGCTACACCACATATTGGAACTTGACTTAGGAGAAACCATGTTATTCCTTTCTCCTTCTTTGTTAGTCAGGCGGCCCGTGTTGCTCGGGTGCGAGCGGGGGTTTGGGGTAGTGTAGCCGGGACATTGGTGTCAGGGACGGGTTGTGTTAGATTGTGGTTGGCAGGGTTTTGCGGCGACCACGGACTTTGGGCGGCTGACCGGATATTTACTTATGCATCAGATTTGGGATCGGGATTTTCTTTAGTGGAGGGATTTGTTCCACTTAGGCATTGTAGTGATCCAGTCCTGCTTTTATGATAGTTATCACACCGGCGCGGCTATATATGCCCGGTGATGCTTTCCTTGAGTTCCCCTCTGGAGCGTTGGGGTATTCCCCTCTAGAGCGTGCGGGTCAAACAGGCATTTACTTTTTGCTATCACACCGGCGCAGCTTTTTATGCCCGGTGATGCTTTACTCGTATGGGTAGCTCCCCTCGAGTTCCCTTCTGGAGCGTTGGGATATTCCCCTCTAGAGCGTGGGGGTCAGACAGGCATTTAGTTTTTGCTATCACACCGGCGCGGCTTTTTATACCCGATGATGCTTTACTTGTGTAGGTAGCTCCCCTCGAGTTCCCCTCTGGAACATTGGGGTATTCCCCTCTAGAGCGTGAGGGTCAGATTGCTATCACATCGGTTAGACTGCATTGGTTATCTTATGCCTCTAGAGGACTTAGTGGGCAGATCGTCGGGCCTGGTGGCGGTCCCCACTGAGAACTCCCTTTTTGGTGTAGTTCTCACACCCGTTGGGGGTTTTCCCCTTCTTTTCTTTTCTCTCCTTTGTTTTGCAGAGTCTTAGCGGGTGTTGCTGATTCTGCGGTTGTTGATCGAGTCGAGGGAGTCGCGAGCTAGATCCCTACGCGTCGTTGGAGAGTAGCGGTACCCCTTCAGAGGAGATCTTCAGTAGATTAGTTATTTTATTTTCTCTTTTGAGAGACTGATGTAGTGAGGATATGTTATGTATTGAGAGCATGTACACTGATATTTTATTTGAGATACCTTCCTATTGAGTTCTGAATTTTGTATTTGAGAATATTGTATGATTATCATTTTGGGAGATGGACATTGTTGTATTATTTTCAGTTGTACAGTGGTAGATTTTAGTTTTACAGCAGATTTTTATTTATAGCTCTGATATCTATTAGCTGTAGCACCTTTTTTTGCAGGTTGGACACTTCGCCTATGCGGGGTTTTGTATAGGCGGCGGATCTGTTGGCGAGCCCGGGTCGCAGTTTTAACCCCGGAGCGTGACAGCCATGGTATATGATCCTTTCCTTCAAATATGAATCCAATGCACGCAAAGATGGCAAATTTTCCTCCCTAAAAAACAAAATAGAAGAGAGAAGAGATTTTATTGACCGCCAAAGAATTATTTAAATCTTAAAAAAAAGATTAGCTATAAGTTACAAACAGATTGTGCCTTTGCTCATTGTTTGCTATTTTAGTTCATCTCTTACTATTGACCAATTTAACTGCATTGCAGATTCCCAGCATAGGATATGAATACCTCCATTTTTTCAGTCAAAAAGATCACCTAATCCAGTATATGATGGAAGTACGTTTTTTATTCAACAAATCGAGATGAATCTCATCCAAAACGACTAACCAAAAATTTCTCTTCGGGTTCATTAATCAACTGAAGAGCCCGTATTCTTTGCCATGCACATGAATGCCTTATCACCATATACGAAATGCATATAAAAAACACAATCTCATTCTAAGGAACAGAAGTCCCACAACTGAGACGGTTGTATAACTATAAATTTACATTGATTAGTACTGTATCCTGCAACACCGTACCCCGCCAAGCACTGTATTATGTAGCAGTTACCTCAAGGCATCCAAGCTACCTTGCCAACTTGAGAGTACACAATAAACGGAGTGCTTGGCGAAAAGCATGTAAGGCTCAGATTTTACCCTCCAAAATATAAATAATTATGTTGACCATCATGCCGGCCCAAAATTTGGAGTCTTATCGAAAAAGCCAACTACGATTACCCTGAGGCCATTCAATATGTCACATCCTCTCTTATTACGGCGAACTAAGTTCTGAAATAGTATCGAAAAGGATGCGCCGATTGCCCCAAGGCTACTCGTCGCACTGCACCACGCTGTGCCTTTGGGCAGTGTCAGTAGGTCAAGAAATATCAGAGATTTCTTGTACCTTTAGAAATTTTATGATAATTTTTTATGATAATTTTTTGTACCTTTAGAAATTTTATATTATTTATAAGATTACGTGCCGAACCAAATATAGTGATCTAAAAAAATTTAGTACAGTATTTTAATTAATTTTGGCAATTTTAGTCCTCTAGCTCATTTAAAAATAATTTAAATTGTGTTTGGCTGGTTTTATGAAATAATAAAAAATAATAAAAAAATGATAGTTGAATTTGAAATAAAATATAATTTAATAAAATAATTTATTATAAAAATAATTTAGTATAATATTTAATAAAAATGATTTATTATAATATTTAAGTATAATTTATTATAAAAAATATTTATAATATTTAAGTACAAATAATATATATTAATATAGCACGATAAAATAATTTATTATTATATATAATATACTATTTTTATATTCTTTATTTTAATTCAATTTACAATATTAATAAAATATAAAATTAAAATTTAAAATAGTACTATTCAGTCCAAAAATATGAAATAGTTTATTTTAAATTATTCTGAAATAATGGAGAATAACCTATGTACAGGGACGAGGCCATATATAGGCCCACAGGGGCCATGGCCCCCCCCCAAGAAATTTTAAAATTATATTTGTGGGCCAAGTTATCTGAAATTTTATTTTATGGGCCAAGTTATTTTGTGGGCCAAGAAAATACAATGAAGGCCCGCTCCCCGCTGGCCCCTGCTGGCCCGCTCCCCGTTGGCCCCTGCTGCAGTTGCACCCCTCCTAGCTCCTAGCACGTGGGTGCACCAGCCAAGTAGCCAACAGCAAAAATAGTAGCCTAAACGTCCTCTCGGCTCTCTCTCTCTCTCTCTCTCTCTCTCCGCTGCTCGGCGGCAGCGCCGCCCTCTCGCCTATTTCTCTCCGCTCCTCAGCGGCAGCATCGCCCTCTCGCCTAGGCAAGTACTTATTATTATTATTATTATTATTATTATTATTATTATTTTTTTTTTTTTTTTTTTTTTTTGTTCCTCTTGATTTTTTTTTTAAAAAAATTTATTATGATATTTTGAACTTAATATCAAAACTCAAATAATTTTAACTTTTGAATGGTAAGTAATTTTTTTAAAATTTTCATTAGCATTTTTATATTTTAAATTTTTTATATATAATTTGTTTTATATAATATATTTTTGGTCCCCCCAGAATCAAACTTCTGGCTTCGTCCCTGCCTATGTATCATGGACACTTCTATAAGTCTCGTGTGTCCGTATCGGACACGTGCCTGGACACTTTTTGAATGCGTGTTCAATACCGAATCATAGTGCATACAATTAAAAAAGTATATATAAATTTTTATTTTATTTATTTATACATATATATTGTGAGATGATAAATATTTTAGTTTTTTGATGAGCACATATAATTTTTTTTTGAACAATATAAATAAATTATGTGTGGTAAAAAAAATTTTCTTAGAATATATAAATTATCAATAAAAGAAAAATATAATAATATTTTATCAAAATTTATATTTTATATATAATAAGTATATATTATTATATTAATAATATTATATTTTATTATATATATTCATGTCGTATCCGGGTTCTAATTTTTTAAAGGGATAATTGCCTGTGTACCCCTGTAATATGATGAAATATCTGATTTACCCTTCTTATTTTTTTCTTTCAAATATACCCCTAATACGTTCCACATTTTTTCTGATATACCCCTATTTTGAGGGTATATTAGAAAGAATTTGGGTTTTAAAAGGATATATTAGAGAGCAAATTTTTTGAAGGGTAGATATGAAAGTTGGAAACTTAATAGGGGTATATAGGCAATTGCCCCTTTTTTAAAAGTTGCTGAGTAGCTCTGTCCGAATCGTGTCGTGTCCCGTGTCCCGTATTAATGTCTATGACGCTTAGAGAATAACTGATTGAAATATTTTATTTTTAATCAAAATTTAAAAGATATTTTGTTCGGTGTAGAGTCATTATAGATTATTTGTCATTCAACTTGACAATCTTCACCTACTTTACCTTCTTGATAGCGAGCAATCTTTGACCATTCCTCACACAAAATGAATGCCAACAAAAAAAATATAGTTTTAATTTAGTCAATATGTTAGCCAATGAGGCCGTCCAAAAGAAGAAAAAAAATAAACTCGTCCACACCTTTGAGATCCACCTACCATCATTTATCAATTAGACCCACCCACCTACCATGTTTACAATAATCACTAGCGAGTAACTAATTAAAATCTCTATATAAACCCCTCCTCACTTCACTAAAATCTCATCCCCTTCTTCATACACATACTTACTATACAAACTCACACGAGAGAGTAGTTGCATAGTAAAGAGATCTAATTAGCTAATTAAGATCTAGCAACAATGACTTCTCCTGCGAGCTGGAGCTTTGAGATCGAGTCCCCGGTCGCGGCGCCGCGCCTGTTCCGTGCCGCTGTCCTCGACTGGCACAGCCTCGCCCCGAAGCTCGCCCCGGAGATCGTCGTGAGCGCCACCCCGATCGAAGGCAGCGGCGGCGTCGGAAGTGTGAGGCAGTTCAACTTCTCCCCAGGTACTAATATACAGCTAAGAACATATATTGCTGCAGTTATGTATACATGCATACATAAAGCCATATATAAATATAATGTTCATGATTCAAAGCCCATAGGTTAAGAAATAACAACAACAACAACAATAACAATAATAATGATAATATTATTGTACTTTAATAAGTTTATCGTGCGCACTAGATCACAATTAATGAATAATAAAGTTGCTCTCAATCAAAGCTCTGTTGTTAGTAATTAATCTAGAGCTATTAATAATATTACATCATTCTCCAACTTATTATTATAATAAAATATTTCTATTTTAAGTGGACTGATTCTGATTCATGTGCACGAACAAATGGTACGTGCCATTACGTACGTGAATATTACTTTATTATTAGTATTTTCATTATACCGAATATATATATATATATATATAGGAGATGAGAACAAGTCAAAATTAAGCAGCAACATTTTTTAATTCAAAAATGTTACTGATCGGACCAAAATTTTGCTGGTTCAATTTGACTAGTTTATTTAGATGGTTGGTTACTATAATTATACTTTTATTAGTTTAGTTTAGTTTAGATTAGATCACAGCTCATCTTAATTCTGAGTAGTACGTAGTGGTTATTACATATTGTTGGTTATTTATTTATGGATTAAAAATAGGTCCAACTTTCTGCCCGTAACAATAGGCCCAGGAGACTAATAAGTTGAGTTGGGTGAGCCCAATAAGTTGAGTGGGGCTGCGGTCCACAATAGACCTAACGGCAAGAGGCCCAACAATAGACCTAACGTCCAGATGGGTTGAGTCCGGTCGAGACCCGTGGGCGCTGTGTCTGTACGCTTTAAGTGAATTGGTTGCGTATTTCTAACAGCTCGAGCTTTTGAAATTAATGGTTAGCGCCAACGATCCTACACATGTTTGGTAATGAGTTTTCTTTTTAACTTTAATTACACGCATGCATGATTGATCCATGAATTCTTCTTTTGTAGCATTGCCTTTCAAGTACACGAAGGAGCGCCTGGACTTCATAGACAACGACAAGTACGAGTCCAAGCAGACGGTGATCGAAGGCGGCGGCATCGGTGTCAAGCTCGAGTCCGCGTCGTCCCACATCAAGTTCGAGCCTGCGGGCAACGGCGGCAGCGTCTGCAAGGTCGTCGCTACCTACAAGCTCCTCCCGGGGGTCACCGTCGACGACGAGATCGCCAAGGCCAAGGACTCCATCACCAAGATCATCAAAACTGCTGAGGCCTATCTCCTGGCCAACCCAGATGCCTATGTGTAATGCACTGTTTTAATTGGTCCCTACAGTGCAGTACTGCTATTTGTGGATGGAGTGTCCTTATTATTATTAATTGTTATGATAAAATAAGTTGGAGTAATATGTGTCTTAAGGAAATTATCTAGTGTTTGTGTTTGTGTGAGAGAGAAAGAGTATGTATGAGTGTTTTATTTGGGGCTTGTTTTGTGCTCTACCGAGAAAAGCTTGTATTAGCTATATATTTGAATAAAGTTATTTAAAATATATAAGTTACAAGAAATTTAATTTATGCTTGAATCGCTAGCTAGGATCAGACTCAGAATAGCGAAATAATTAACACATTAATAAATGTTTTTTTTATATATAAAAAAAAAGGATCGATTAAAAATATCATAAATTTAGAATCAGATTAAGAATAGCCAAAAATCTTTCACTGGATATATAAAAAGAATATATATATTTATATATATAGCTTTGATAATAATTAATTAATTAAAGTTAACCTCTCTCTCTCTCCTATTTCATATTGGCGAGAAATTAGCCGCAGACTCATAAAATAGAAACCACAAAATATGTAAATCCAATATCCCCCTTAACTTCGAAGAAAAAAAAAAAAAAAAAAAAAATTACACATCAGAGCCCGCAACAATTAATCAATCTCACCTTCCCCTGAATCCGAATCCGAATCCAAAATTATTCAATTCGGATCAAATTCAAAATAATAAATCCTTTTTTAAATGTTTTGTTTTAGTGGATCCGGGTGGTCTGCGACTGGGGCAGCAGGCCCGGGATGTAGGGCACCCCGGTTCTCGGGATCCACGCCTGGCCTCGGAGGAAGTGCTCGACCGTGAACTTCTGGGCGTGTTCGTAGCTGACCTTTTTGATCCCCTTCCACGTGGCGCGCGCGCTGGTGTCGGAGCCGGGCCCGCGGTTGTCGACCTCGGCGTAGAAGCAGGTGCGGAGGCCGTAGTCGCCGAGCCAGGGCAGCCAGCCGATCGGCTTGATGAGGTCGTCCAGCTGGCACTGGATGTAGAAGGTTCTGGAGTATTCCTTCCAGGGTCGGCCGAGGTAGGTCGGGATCCGGGCCTTGTACGGCTCGAAGGTGGGGTCGGCGGAGACGGTGCAGTTGTGCAGGATGATGGCGCCGGAGGAGCGCTTCTCCTTGCGGCCCTGCGCGGTGACGATGTTCTGCTGGTTGTCGAGGGGGCGCCGCACCAGGATCAGGCAGTTCTGGAGCACGACCTGCGCGTTGCCGAAGATGAAGTCGATGGTGCCCGAGATGGTGCAGTCGCGGTAGAACTGGCGGTAGGCGTGCGTGTAGAGGGTGTCCTGGTACCCGTCGAACTGGCAGTTGTAGAACACCGACAGGTCGCTCTGCACCCGCAACGCCACCGCCTGGTGGTTCGCCGCGCCGGCCGAGTTCTCGAACCCCATGTCGCGTGCGAAGAACCCGTTGCCCACCACGGCTGCTCCCAATCAATCCATCCCATCAAAAATAAAAAATTAAAATTAAATTACAACGAATTCATCACTCTCACTGACTAGGATACTATATTTACAATTCAAAATTCCAATTAGTGCTCTAAGTAGTCCTACAGTTATAAATTTTCAATTTTTTTTACCAAATTGATACATAGAGAGAGAGACAGAGAGAGAGACAGAGGGTTGCACTTACTGAAGGTTGCAGTGTCCTTGGTGGTGACGTTCTGCAGGAAGTTGCGATCTCCGGTGACCCGTGTCTTCGTGGGACCATCGCCGTACATGACGACGTTCGTAAACGGCCGGTCCACGGTGACGTACTCCTTGTACACCCCTTCCTTCACGTAAATGACGAACGGTTTCTCACTCCTCTCCGGCACCTTCTTGAGCGCCTCCGTGATCGTCTTGAAGTCCCCGGAGCCGTCCTGCGCCACCGTCACGTGCGGCGCCAGCTTCGGCGGCCCCTCCTGCAGCAGCTGTCTCTTCCCGGCCGACACCCACTCTGGAATGGCCTCGCCCTCGTCGTCGGCCTCGAGCAGCCGCCGGCTCAGGAAGGGGATGTTCATGTTGCCGATGGTGTTCGAGAACTCGTCGACGATCGCGAGGATGTTCGTTGTCAGCTCGGAGGCGCTCTTCAGTGCCTTGCTCATCGACTGCGCAGCGTCGGTCGTCGTGTTCTCGAAGCCGTCGAGGCAGGTGTCCTGGTAGGTCAGCACGGCCGACAGCCACGTCTTGAGGTCGTCGACCGCGCGCTGGAAGTTTGTCATCTCGAAGCCGCCGAGCTGGTTGAAGGACGTCTTCAGGTCCTCGACCGCGTAGTCGAGGAGCTCCTTGCAGTTCTGCAGCGCCCCCGACGTGCGCTGGTCGTGCGCGAGCTCCGCCAGCTTCTCCGAGTGGTTGAACGCCTGCTGCACGCGCTCCGTCGTCACCTTGAAGATCACCTGGTGCGCAGCAGCACAGTTACACACGTCAGACATATAAATATTAAAAACACCGTTTTCTCCGGCAACCAGAATAATAAACGAGTCATGCTCCACGAACCTTGGCGAGCTCGGTAGGGGTGGTGACGTTGCCGGCGGCAGACTGGAGAGCAGTCTCGCACGTCTGCTGGTAGTCGGTCGGCTGGCAAAACTCCTTGATGGCCTTCACCGACGTCGACATGTGCGGCTCCGACTTCGCATTGCTTTGGCCGCTGCCGCCGCTGTGCGTAACAACGACGGCGACCGAGGCCACGACGGCCACGAGGAGGACTGCCGAGCCGCCGATCGCGACGTACTTCTTATTCCCCATGTTTACTATTACTACTACTATTTATTATTTTTGTAAAGTCCCCTACCCAAGCAAGATAGGGGGGGAATGTTTATTGTAAAGGAGTGTTGAGGGGATGACCACAAAGGGTCTTATGGTAATGAAGTGCAGTTGTGGGGAATGGTGGGGTTAAATAGAGGTGGAGAAGAGGATCAAAATAGGAGGATGGCGAGGGAATAGTGGCGACGTAGAGGGACAACCATGAGATAAAATAGAGAGCGTGAGTTTGTGCTAATTCTAGCCTTGCTTTGTGCCCGTTAAAAGGGTTGGCTAATTTTGGTTGTATATTTGTGGTTTACAATTTTTCCATGCCTGTGAATGGAAGATGGTAAATTTTGACAAAAATTTAAGAGCTTTTTTTGGTTGATTTATTAAGAAATTTAATAATTTTGCTAGTTGCTGCATGCCTTTTTGTTTTATAGAAATGGAATTCTGATTCTCATTTCAGAGTATGAAAATGATTTCTGATTCTTTCATAATTAAATGTCTTTTTTTTATTTTAATATAATTTTATTTATTTTTTTTATTTTTATTCTAATTATGTCTTAAAGGTAAAAGCGTACATAACTTATTTGAATTATAAACAATTTTAATTTAGCTTTTTAAGCTTTCAAATTTTATTTTACTATACAATTTTTTTAATTTATTTGATTTACTTCAGTGAACGATATTTTTGACTTTAAAATTTTATCTAATTATTTTAATAAATTTATAGTTATTAAAAAATACATGAAGTATACTAACTAAATTTGTAAATATCAACAACGATATATTCAAATATTAAAATCAAAGTACCGTCAATTACTTCAAATCAAACAAATTAAAAAAAAAAGAATACTAGGATAAAAATTTGAAGGGATAGATAATTAGTTCAAAATAGTCTATAGTTCAAACAAGTTCTGCATGTTTCTGTCAAATTTAAAAAAGTTACGTCCTATTTCTAACAAAAGATTTTACGAAAAAATCCTATGATTAGAGATGTAAAACAGGTCGGGAAGCTCGTAGCTCACAACCAAGGATTTAAATACCGTGACACGGGATCGTGCCGAAAACTTACCGGTACGGTACGGCACGATGCGTGCCGAGCCATGCCAATTAGTGCCGGTCACAAAAAATAATACGTGTCGACACAATGACATAAAATATTTATTTTCTTTAGTACTAAAATTTTTTAATTATTTATTATATATTTTTATCAAATATTTTAAATTTTATTGAGAAAATTAATTAATAATTTAAATAAAAAAGGATTTTGAACTGTGGCATCGACACGGAGGCTGTACCGTGTCGGTATCTTGTTGGCACGATACGACACGATGAATACTTAAATTCTTGCTCACAACGATCCGACGATTAGAGACGTAAAACAAGTCGGGAAGCTTGTAGGTCATAATGACTCGGCACGACCATGGTCCGTGCTGTTCTGCACATTATTAGCTGAGCAGTTCGGCTTGGCACGGCCGTGGTTAAGCTGTGCGAGACGGTAGTTTGCCGATCACAGCCCAATATAACATTCTAGGCCCACCACAGATTTTTTTTTTTTTTTTTTTTTTTTTTTATGCTCTTTAAAGTATTTTAAGTTAATTCTTCTTTCAAATGCAATTTAAGTATTTTAAAATTTAAATCTTTTATATAAAATTATTTATTATTTATTTGCTAAATAAAGAATAATTACTATATAAAATAATATAAAAAAAAAATAGAAAAAAAATCGGCGCAGTATAACACGGCGCAGCATAATTATTATATAAAATGTTGGTATGTGTAGCACTCTCGCTAATGAGCCAGGCAATCACCTACTTAGAGCACAACTGTGGTTAGGAAAGTCAACTAGACGAATTTTTAAAAATTCAAACGTGAATCCGACTATCAAGTCAAAAACCCGAAATTGAATTTTTAAGAAATTGTAGGAATTGCTTTTTTTTTTTTTTCTTTTTTTTTATTGGTGTAGACTTAACCTTTTCTCGTAAGTGAAATATTATATTTCAGAAAATAGAGGATCAAAAAAAAAAAAAAAAAATATTAGGGACCAAAATAAAAATATTCTTGAAAAGATTACAAAGCAAAAATAAAAATATTCTTGAAAAGATTACAAAGCAATTATGCAATTAACCATTTTATAGATGATAGTACATTATTAGTTAGATTAGGACAAAATTAGCATGCTATGAGTGACAACTAAAAACGCATCCAAAGAGGAGGCAATGCTCTATATGGTCTTATTAAAAAAATTTATTTTCTCTCTCAAAAAAATATATATATATATATTCAATCTAATCTCATTTTAATAAATTAAAAGAAAAATTAATAATACTTATATAAATTTATATATTAATTGAAAAAATTTATTTTTTTCCCTCTCCGGCTCCAGTTCGGCTCCAGTTAAAAGACATTCTCATGCACACACACTCTCTCTCCTTCCACCTAATAATATTCAATAATAATTAATTTTTTATAATAATATTTAATATTTAATAATAATAATTAATATTTTTATTATTAAATTATATTTATTATTATTATTATTATTATTATTATTATTTAATTGACTATACAAATCAACATCATCAAATAATTATAAATAATAATTAATAATAACTAATTATTCAAATTATTATTTAATAATAATATTATTATTATTAATTTAATTAAATAATTTATATTATGAAATATCTAATAGAAATATACATTCAAAAATAAAATTTGACATTACTGAAAAATAAATATAATATAATTATATATTAAAGATAAATAAATAAATTATTATTATTATTATTATTATTATTATTATTATTATTTAAACTAAATAATAATAATAATAATAATAATAATAATAATAATAATAATTTAAACTAATAAGTATAATTTTTATTAGTTATTATTAATTATTATCTATAATTATTTGATTATATTAATTTATATAGTTAAATTAAGTACTAATAATAATAATAATTTACTAATAATATTATTAATTATTATTATAAAAAATTTAATTATTATTATTATATATTATTGACCGGAAGAAGAGAGAGAGAGAGTGTAGACTAGGTAGAGTATTGTACATGCCCCAAAAAATCCAAAATATAATCTTCACATAGATAAAGTCAAATTATTTTTCTTAAGTTCACCTCATTTTTAAAAATAAAATTATTATATTTTTTTTTCTCATATAAAAAAATATGCTTAATTATATATAAATAATATATTGTAACTATTATATTTATTTAAAAAATACAACTAAAAAAATATTTTATATATATATATATATATATATATATATATATATATATATATATATATATATATATATATATATAAAATTAAAATTTTATGAACGCACCATAAAACTAAAAATTAATTTCTTTTGTTATATTAAATACGAATTTTTCAAACAATCTCACTCACATCATGGGACAATGTGGAGTCACACATTAAAAATTGCACTTTTAGTCCCCACACTTTCAAGCACACGACGCTTTATTATTCAAACTTTAATTCATTAATTTTTAATTCTAATCTTGTAAATTATTATAATTAAATTTTATAGCTTAATTTAATTAATTAAATAATAATATATCACTAATATAATATTAAAATGGCAACATTATAACCAATAATATAATAATTACTAAAATATTATATTATTATTATAATTATAAATTATACTGTAAAATTTAATCATTATAATTTAAAATAATTTAGGTAAAAATATACAATAATTAAAGTAGTAAAGTATCACACTTTATGTAAAGTTAAAGGACAAAAAGCTCAAATTAGCCTTAAAAGAAAAGAACCTTATTGTTGGACCCACTTGCATCAACAAAATATTAAAAAAAGTAAATAAATTCGTGTAAAATTTATCTAAACCTTCATTCAAAAATTTAATTTTACAAACCCATCTTTTAATTTGAAATTTGAATCGATCAACAGCATTTTATATTTAATGTATTTTTCTAATTATAAATAATTTAAATTTAAAAATTAAAATTTATTAATCAATTCAAATTAAATTATTTTAAAAGATTGAATAATAAAACTAATATTATCTATGATTTTTATTCAAAAAAAATATTAATTTTATACAATTCACTATATGAAAAAAAATTTTACTCAAAAAATTAATTTTATATAACTCTTTATAATTATATCGAATAGCAAATATATATTTATATAAAATTCAACATTTCATATTTAATTTTTTAAAAATCTTAATTCACTATTTATTTTTTAACAAAATCAATTTTATCATTTTAAATGTCAATCTAAAAATTTCAACTCTTGAAATAATACCAAAATATTTTAAAAAAATAAAAATAAATTTACCATATTAAATAATTAAGATTAAATATTTAACATATAATTAACTATATTTTTAATAAATATTACCGATAAAAATATATATAAATAATTAAGTTTTTTAAAAAATAAGTATAAAAAATTAAAATCTGCGATAGGTTTACATAGGACGGTATAAAATTTATCCCAAAAAATAATACTTAAACGATCCAACGGCTGAGAAAAAAAGAGAAATTAATTAATGGATCAAATTAGAAACCGATACAATGTTAATTTTTTTTTTTTTTCTCCTTGCATCTACTACTTGTAGACAGGGTTTTGGCACACGGAAAGAAAAGAAGATCAGCGCCGCGCCTGCGGGACACGTGTCCTGAGGGGGCCATCGGACGGCCCTCGTCGCGCGTCGACGTGGGAACCGCCGTAGCCGTTGCTCGCCCCGTCGCCGCTGATGATCTCCTCCAGCATCTTCTGCAGGTCCTCCAGCGTATCCGGCTTCTGCACATTTTTTTTTTTTTTATTAAAATGAATTAATTTATTGATTTCCACAAATACCCCTTACTGGTTAAAAAAAAAAAAAAAGAAAGAAAAGTCAAAAGCGTTTTACTTTTTCAATTTTACGGTTTTGCCCTTGTTCGTTTTATTAACATCGAAAGTAAAAGGGCACAAATGATTGAGTCTACTTGTCCCACTTCCCGAGAAAACGCTTTTTGTTTTTCCAATATTTTATAAATATATTATATATATATATATATATATATATATTACTTGATTATTTATTTTATCAAAAACTAATATACTATTACGTTTAAATTTATTTGTTTCAAAAAAAAATTACTTTTTTGTGATTTTAAAAATAATTTAACAAAGCAAATGATACATGCACGTCCATAAATAAAATATAAATTTTATATCCTATTTCATCACTAATTTTATTAATAATTTTTTAATATTTAAAATATTAAACAATGATTAAAATTTTTAGATAATCCATTCAAAAAGATAAAATTCATGTTGAAGATGAAAATTATTTTTTTTTAGTACTTATTTGTAGAGCTGATTTTTGAAAAACTAAAGTTTAAATAATAAAAATTACTTTTTTATTATATATTTATGTAGCTTATTTTATTTAAGTCAATTATATTATTCAAAGAAGTTTTAAATTTAAGTTATTGTGAAAAACTACTTACAAATATATATATATATATATATATATATATATATATATATATATATATATATATATATATATATATATATATATAATGTTAAAAAATAATTTTAAAAAATAAAATAGGTATATATAAAAGATAAAACCCCTAAACACCCGGTGCACGGAAATGTTTGCAATGGTGAGTATCGAAAACAAAATAGGAGAGGGGAGGGATACCTCGTTTTTCACGCTATCCATCA
Source organism: Tillandsia fasciculata (assembly GCA_029168755.2). Taxonomy (NCBI): domain Eukaryota; kingdom Viridiplantae; phylum Streptophyta; class Magnoliopsida; order Poales; family Bromeliaceae; genus Tillandsia; species Tillandsia fasciculata. Next base: position 13,314,576 of record CM054951.1, read on the forward strand.
TCACCAACATCTCTTGCATGAAATCAGCGAAATCCTGACCGTCCAAAATAATAACATTACATAACCAAATAAAAAATAAAAAATAAATTTGTGAGAAAAAAAAAAAAAAAAAAAAAAAAAAAAAGATATATCGCGCTTACCTGGTCGTCGGGATCCAAGGGGTCGAAGATCCCCGCGTCGTACATCGCGCGCTTCCCCATGTCGGAGAGAACTACGTACCCCACACAAACACACGCACGCACGCATAAGAACTGCCGTTACCCAAGAAAACGGCGCCGTTAACGGAGTCGGAAGTGGCACTTACCGGAATACGCCTCCTGAATCCGCTGGAACCGCCGCTTCGCCTCCCCCGCCGCCGTCGGATCCTTCGCCCACCGATCCGGGTGCCACTTCTACGCTCACCCCGAAAAAATCACCAAAAAGCCCCAAAAATTATAGCCAAAAGTGCCGAGAACAGGGGAGGGGGGGAGAGGGGAGAGGGGGAGGAGTACCAGGGCGAGCTTGCGGTACGCGGAGCGGATGTCGGCGGCGGACGCGTTGTTGCGGATCCCGAGGAGAGAGTAGTAGCAGGAGCCGTTGGATCCGCCCCCGTCGCCGTCCATCGCCGCAGGAGCGTCGATCTCGATCGCGATCGAGATCCCGATCCCGATCCCGATGAGGACGCAGGGAAGGAGGAGGAGGAGGAGGAGGAGAGGTGGGGGAGGGGAAATAAATTGGGGGTTTTCTCGGGTACGCTTTAAATTCGACGTGAGGAAAATATCTTTGAGGAGAGTCGCGGGTGAAGGTCCTGAAGGTTCCAGAGAGTCGTGGAGAGAGATATTTTCGAGTGTGAGGGGTGGTAAGAGAAGTGCCACTGGATTTGGGGTTATTTACGAGAAGGGGGGACTCCGCAACGCACGTGGTCGGGTAGAGAGGTAGTGTCGTGTCGGGAAACTAAAGCTGAGCTGGACACACCAAGTACTCGACATAATTATAATTATTTGGATTAATTGATTGCATTACGACTCTCTTTAAATATATTAAATATATTTTAATAAAATTTAATTTTTTATATTTATTTTTTAAAAAAATATTAAATTATTTATATATATTTATATAGTTATTAGAAAAATATAGTTAAAATTAATCGTGTTTAGTTTGTAAGATAAATTTATTTTTTTATTATTTTAAATATTTTTATATTATTTTAATAGTTAAATTTGTTAAAAATATATTTGAAAAGATAAAATTATTATTTTATTTATATTTTATTAAAAAATAAACGACAGCAATATATCATAGAAATATATATATATATATATATTAATAATTTAAAATTTTTAAAAAATTAAATATAAAAAGTTGAATTTTATATGAATATATTTATAATTCAATATGTTTATAAAAAATTATATAAAATTAATACTAATTATTTTATTAATGCTAAAATATAAATAGTTTTTTATTAATATTTATTTTTATTTTTAAAAATTTATACAAATATTTTTAGAGCAAAAAAATTAATATATTTTTATCATTATTTTAAAATTATTTTAAATATATTTATTTATAAATAATTAAAAATAGACAGAACAGTAATAAAAATCCAAAAGTATGTGGGTTAGATACACCCACTTGAAAAATCCAAGAGTAAAATATAAATTTTAAAATATATATTTATTTACTGAATTCTTTTTATATTTTTATTATATTTATTTTTGAATTCTCAGGATTAGGAATGTCATCGGTTGGCTTTGGGACGAATTTTCAAAAATTCCAACCCGACTACTAAATTTGAATCTGAATTCGAATCTAACGAATTTTAAAAATTCATATTTAAATTCGAATTCAATTAAAAATTTAAAATCCGAGTCTAAAAAATTAAATTCGAAATAATTATTTTTTTTTCTCTTTATAATATTTCAAATTTATTTTTGAAATAAACTTAGTTGGAAATGTGAAACAATTAGGCTTCGAACTCGAGTATCAACCACCAGACCCTTTGCCACTTGCACTAGGGACAGTTGATAGCTTGTGAATTTTTTACCATTGAATTTATATTGGAATTTGTGTTTTTGTAAAGTCAACTTAAGAGAGAAAGAAAAAAAAGATAAATAGTACAAATTCTAATACAAATTTAATGATAAAAAATTCATAAGTATATTTGTGCTTGTGTTTTTGAAAGTATATAAGCTCTACTATATATATATATATATATATATATATATATATATATATATATATATATATATATATATATAACGTAAAATTAATTCGGGTCCGATACCATCAAAATTCATATTCAAATTCAAATTCGTCAAATTTTTATTTTTTATACTCATATTCGAATCCATATTCTTTTAACATCGAATTAATTCATTCCGTTCGAATTTGAATTCAAATAAAATTTTAAATATCCGTACTCTTTCGGAGTATAATATTTAAATTTTAAATTTTAAACACCCACGTTAACTTGTCTTTTATTAGGGCTTTACGGAAGCCTTATAATTTTCAGCATGCTTTTATCGTGCTGAAGTTGAATAATTTGGCGGGTATCCTCCCTTCGGCGATCCCACGTGTTCCTTTTAGATACATAACACATGTCAACAATTTCTAAACTATTAATTGAGTTTTACTCAAATTTCTAAACTAAGCTATGATATTACGCTAGAAGATTCTGGTGCAATCCAAAAATTTAACCTGATAGGCAGAGAAATTTCTCGTGTAACATGGAGAGTAGGGTTCTAATTTGTAGCTAAAAATTTAGGTGTAATTGAAAAGTATAAGCTGTTAGATTGAGAGAACCGCGAAGTTTCAAAAATTCCACTTACATTGAACAAATTGGGCGGCATGAGCTGGTAAAATTTGAATAGCTTTTGTGCTCGATTGGGCTTAGCTATTCTGAGATGAACGAAACAAGCCCCAGCTCAATAACAAGTTGGTATGAACTATGAAGTGATTATCTTTGTGGCGTGTTTAGTCCCACTTCTGATTCTACGTTCAATATCGATAGCTACTTTTTATTTCGTGAATAATAAAAATAGCTCTGCTAACGACAACTCTTCTTCTTATTCAAACAATTGAAGCAGCAATTATTCGGTGTTTCATGCGCGCGTTTCGGCCTTCATGTCAAAAGTGGGTGCTCACCCCTATCTTAGATGAATAACTAGTCACATATGAAGATTAAAGTACTAACTAGGCCTAATTAAAATGGGCTTCAACTATGTATTCTTTTTCCTTATTTGATTTGGAATAGGAATAATTAAGTTCAATTTGGGCCTTCATATGTTACATATTGTGGATTTGGTAGTGCCTAAATGACACAATATTGATCAAATATATATAAGTATAATAATCATTGGGAGTAATGTTACAACATCTCACATGCTTTCCACAAACCTCCCATGTGCAACTACACTAATTAATGCTTAATCTATTTAGGTATCCAAATTAGTTTTTTTTTTTTGTTGTTGAATATAAATTATAAACAATATTGTTCTAAAAAAACTTAAATTTTTAGAATAATAAGAAATTTCATATCATTATACAGTTAAATTTTAAATTATTAATTCTGATTATAAAAATATTATTAATGTGTAACGAATCAGACGATTAACAGTATAAATACTAATACTAATAATTCATTAGACTCCAAACCACCAACAGAAAAATATTTAAGTTCAACTATTATTACTAAATTCCTTACTTTTAATATAATTATTCATAATTTTATTTTTATTTAATGTGAGACTATAAAAAATGTATTATTATTATTATTATTATTATTATTATTTATTTATTTTTAATTTTTGATATTTATTGTTGACGTGATTTTTTAATTTTTCTTTTTAAAGCCGATCCAACTTTCTCTCTTCTCTCCAATATCTCTCCCAATATCTATTGTTGATGTGACCGATTCAACTTTCTCTTTATTCTTCCCATGGCGCGTCCTCTCATCTTCCCCCACTTGCTCTCATCTCCTCTTGTTCTTTCTTTCTCGCCTCTTTTCCTTTGTATTTTTCCAGCTCCTTTTTTTTCTCTTTCTCTATCTTCCCACCCTTGCGGATCCCACCTCTACCGTTGTTTAATCCCACTCTCCATCATCGTTCACCGTCATTTAATCCCACCCTCCACTGTCGTTCAATCCCACTCTCCGTCGTCGTTTACCGCCATTTAATTCCACCCTCCACCGTCGTTTAATTTTGCCGCCGCCACCCTATCAAACGGCGAGGAAGAGGCGGAGCAGGAGTATGACGCCCCAACTTTTCAGGAGGTCACCTATTTTAGAACCACTCTAATTTTAGCACGTTCAACTTTCTTAATCTCTTGGGTCTTACTACCATCCAAAATGCTATAATCGGATTAAGAGATTTATTCTTATTATATCATATATATATATATATATATATATATATATATATATATATATATATATATATATATATATATATATATATATAGGGCTAATACAAATTCCGGAGATGTCACATTATCCCCTCTTTGAGCCTTGATGTCCACCTCAAGTTCAAGCACACTCACAACGGTAGCCTTAGTCGACCTTGTGGGAAATTGCACTCCACCCACAACGGTCATTAGCCAGGGAGCCGCACTTTACCTACTATATAACTCTGGCTCAGTCGTGACTCATCTCATATTTTTCGGCTGGTGATTAGCTCTAATACTAACTGTGACGCCTAACTTCTCAGGAAGTCATCCATTCTAAAACTACTCTAGCTCTAGAACACTCAACCATTTTAACCTCTTGAGCCTTACTACCACCCAAAATATTATACAGGATTAAGAAATTTAGTTTTATTATATTATTTATATATAGAAATAATCTAAATTTCGAAAGTGTAACAATGAGGGTTGGAGAGGAAGAAGCGATGATGGTAACAACAAAGACACCGACATTGACGAAGAGGGAGAGGGTCAAGAGAATCAGAGACGAAGAGACTATTCCAATAGAATGCGAATTGACATCGTCGAATCGTTTATAATAAAAAATAAATTAATATCATATTAATTTTTAATTTTTTTTATATCATTCTAGAGCTCTAGAAAAATTTCCTCATCAATTTTTGATTAATATGAAGTTGTTTGAGTATATAAAAAATTTATTTCAATAATATCGATCCACCGAAACGCGAAATTTTTACTGTGTTATTACTATTTTTCCAACTTAGAATATTAAAATTGTAGTCTACCATAGGAAATTGGCTCAACTAGCAGCACATGCTTATTTACAAAGAAATCGGCAAAGACTTTAAAAGCTTCCAACAATGATACAAATGAGAGAGATATCATACATGACAGTTTATTATTGAATTGAATTTTTTTTCTATTTTCTCCAATTAATTTGGCATATGTGCTATAATACATTTTCTAAGCATATATTTTGAGCCCGTAACCAATAAAAATTGCCTATAAAATTATAAAATTATCTCCATTTCAATATCCTTGTTGTTGCTTCCAAAGTTTAGGAAATATACGCTTTTAAGTGATTGTGTACTATTACCTATTTAACTCTTTAGTTGACATAATTATTATTAATTTAATTCAATAGGGGTACTTTTCCAATAAAACAAACACACCCAAATCCACATAAAAAAAAAAAATTACTATTTGTATTAGAAGAGCTGCACCAATTATTCAGACTCTTACCTATTATTAATATTTTTTGAAGTATATAGATAATATTTTTCTCGTGTAAAAATTTAGTTTTTTATTTTCTTTGACTTTAAAAAGTTTATATTTTATTTTTTTTAATTTTTAAAAATATTTTCAGAGATTATAGTATTAACAAAGATGTTGAAATAATCAAATTAACCTTACTGTTTTATTAAAAAAAAACTTTAATTTTAATATATTTTTATTATTTTAAATTTATTTTAGTATAAATTATATGAAATTGACGAAATAGTGATAGAACATGACGAAAGGAGGAAAAGATATAGATAGAGCAGATTTTTGAAATGTTAGAGGAAAAAATTAAAATACGAATCTTTACATAAATATATTAAATAATAAATATATTTTTATAAAATTCAATTTTTTATATTTATTTTATTAAAAATTTTAAATTATATATATATATATATATATATTTTTGATTTACTACTATTAACTCATCATTTATTTTTTAAAAAAATATAAATAAAAAAAAATTAACTGTTATAATAATACAAAAATATTTCTTTCAGAAAAAATCCAATTATGCTATTTCTTTTTGTTAAAAAAAACAATCCACCTTTTTTTCTATATCTTTTCTTCAACTCCTTTTCTCTTTTACATGTCTAGTAATTTAGTTTTTCATTCATTTTTCTCGATTTTATTTTTTTTTTCTATATTTTTTCTCTAACGCCTTTTCTCTTTTACATGTCTAGTAATTTAGTTTTTCATTCATTTTTCTCGATTTTATTTTTTATTTTTTTTTTCTTCTCTAATATTTTGATGAGCGAAAGGCCGGTGTATATTATTTCTGGCAACCAAATTCCAAATTGCAAGAGACCTTCGAATGGAGAGGGTTTCGAACGTACGTCTTCACGAGTTAGGGCACATTTTTATAAAATTGATATTATAATATTTAAAAAAATAAAAAATAAAATTATTTTACTGACTAATTAATATTATTTTTTAATATATAATTAATTATATATTTTTTAATAATTATTGACAATAAAAATATATACGAATAATTTGAAATTTTTAAAATAAATATAAATAATTAAATTTTATAAAAATATATTTATTATTCAATATATATATATATATATATATATATATATATATATATATATATATATATATAGGATTAGGCTAGAATACTATCGATAGCACCAAGCTACTGGTGCTATCAAGTTTTTAGTCATTGGATGAAAAAATATGCGGTTGGGATTATGGTGGTTCTCTACGGTTTACTAGGTGGTTGGTTGAATAGTAAAAATCTTAGAGGACCACTATAATTCCAACCGTATATCTTTTCATCCAACGACTGAAATTTGATAGCACCAATTGTTTGGTACTATCAATAATATTCTAGATAATAATATATATATATATATATATATATATATATATATATATATATATTATCTTGATACTATCAAATTTGTTCGTCACCCAATACACGGACGCACCAAATCGCGCCGATCCGAACCCGCAGCGGATCCAGGGTCCGGAGCGAGAGGACATTTCCCGCCAAGCCCACCCCCTCGCGAAGCGGGCGACAGGCTGGCGACGGCATACGGGCATCCGCTGGGTGGAGTTCACGAATCTCGAGACAGATCAGTGTGAGGCTGCCAGCGTAGAAAGCTGGCTTGAGTACTTCAAAAATACTACCCATCCTCACATAAAAAGTCTGTCAGAGATTGCATGCCTGTAAACTAATTTTTAATTTGATTTTCTTTTTATTATATTTTTGTCTCTTTATTTAGAGCAATACTAGATGTACACTCCAAATGAAGTGTACATTCTATACCTATCCCATCCTGAAATGGGTATTCATCTATTCTTCACTTCGTCCCAGAATGGGGTGGGTTCGGGATGTACATCTAGCATTTTTCCTTTCTTTATTTCACTAAAAATTAAAGTGTACTAAAATAATTTAAAAAGTAAAATAGTTATGATAAAAATTTTAATTTTATATTATTTTAGTCTCACAGTTATAAAAATTAACAGCAAAGAAAAAAAAGAAAAAATCTTTGTCTCTCCACTTCAGATAAAATAAATAGGCCCAAAAATATAGAATAATTATTGATTTAGTTGTCAAATTTATACCATTTATAAATTTGACAACTAAATTTAAGTTTGACTTAAATGTGTTCATTGATACCATTTATAAATTTGTTTTGCCGAATTCAATGATTACCCCACATTTTAGACTAATTTGAGTTAGATATAAAATATATGGTGAAAATTAATTTAAAATTTAGTATAAGGAGATAATTAAGACGCGAGTTAAAATGTATAAGAAATTTTTATAATTTACTCTACAACTATCAATGAGACCCAATTCAATTTTTAACGACGGTAGTTTTAAGTTTTAACCGCATGCATTCGTCTAATATCATATATAAAAATAATTAAAATTTTTAAAAATAAATTAATTTATTCATAATAAAATTTTAATATTTTATATTTAATAATTAATATATTATATATATATATATATATATATATATATATATATATATATATATATAATATTTTAGATACAATGAATGAACCAATTAAAAACCTCTCAATATGCATTTGGTATCATAAATAATCATTCACACCCGTCGGCGACGCCGCAGCCGCACATCTCCACCCGTTGGGGCATCCGATGAGCTCCACGTGGCGAGCTGCTCGGCGTGCGATCCTACGCTGCGGCGCCCGAGCGTGGCTCCCACTCGCGACACGTCGACGACGCCTTCCTCGGTTCCGACTTCCGAGGGGCAAATCCGTCATTTCACGCTACGGCTCTAACTAATTTTTGAAAAGATACAGAGATGCGCATTTGTTTGACATAATCCGCAAACAAATTTTTTTTTTAAAAAAAAAAAGAAAAAAATACAAAAAAATACAACATATATTTGTTTCCATTTTAGTTATTATTATTTCTAAAAGAGGATAATTCGCTGGAATTCGATAAAATTTCAGGGGAGGCTTGCAGTTGCATGGGCCAGCAGGGGATTTGTTAGGAGGCACTTAAAAAAAATATAATTAAAAGTTTTAATTATATTAAATACATAATTACTGTAGCTAATTAAGATTGATGTTTGGTTGATACTGTTGGGAGTCTTGAGAAGCGTAGATGAATTAAAAGCGTATAAATATTTGGGAAATAAAAAGGTGTGTGGATCCGAATAAGTTATTTTACGTTTCCGTTGCTACCGCTTCTGCTTCTCTCTTCTTCGCCACTTCTCTGCAACGCGCGCGCGAGAGAGAGAGAGGGAGAGAGAGAGTTTTGTTGATATACTTCGATAGTAAAGAGGAAGAGGAAGAGGAAGAGGAGGAGGAGAGGAGGGAGGCGGAGAATCGCACCGGGGAGGGGAGGGGGTGAGGTTACCGCGTGGATTCGTCGCCTCCTCTCTCTCTCTCTCTCTCTCTCTCTCTTTCTCCTATGGATTCGCGCTGGGCTTGTGCTTGACTCAGCTTTTCCTTATGGGCGATTGCGTCGCCCCAAAGAGATCCCATCTCTGAAACCCTAGCCCTCGCTCTTCGCGATTCTCACCCCGCATTAGGGCGGTGGTGAAGGTGGGAGGAGGGGAGGAGGGGAGGAGAGGGGGGGGTGGAGGGAGGAGGCGCCGTTACTAACCTGGCGGAGCTTAAGGGAACCCTAGGCGCGCTCGTCGTCTCCGTGGCATCCCGCCTCGCCGACCTCTTCGGCTTCAAGACGCGGCGGCGGTGGCGATGCGGTGGCTGACGCGGTACTCGGGGCTGTTCTCCGCCGCGCTGGTGATGGTGGTGGTGCTCTCTCCGTACCTGCAGTCGTTCCCCCCCGCGGAGGCGATCCGATCGTCCCACCTCGACGGGCACCAGCTCCGCCTTCCCCTCCCGATCGGCGGGGGGTTCCGGCGAGCCCCGCCGTTCCGCAATGCGGCGGAGTGCGGCGGGGGATCGGGCGAGGGGGTGTGCGACGAGTCGCTGGTGCACATCGCGATCACGCTGGACGAGGAGTACCTCCGGGGGTCGGTGGCGGCGGTGCACTCCGTGCTCCGGCACGCGCAGTGCCCCGAGGACGTGTTCTTCCACTTCCTGGTGGCCTCCGATCCGGCGCGGCTCGAGGCCCTCGTCCGCTCCGCGTTCCCGCGGCTCCGCTGCAAGCTCTACTTCTTCGACCCGGAGCGGGTGCGCTCCCTGATCTCCAGCTCGGTGCGCCAGGCCCTGGAGCAGCCCCTCAACTACGCCCGCAACTACCTACCGGACCTCCTCGAGCCCTGCGTGCGCCGCGTCGTCTACCTCGACTCCGACCTCGTCCTCATCGACGACGTCGCCAAGCTCTGGCGCACCGACCTCGCCGGCCGCGCCGTGGGCGCCCCCGAGTACTGCCGAGCCAACTTCACCAAGTACTTCACCCCGCGATTCTGGTCCGACCCCAACCTCTCCTCCACCTTCTCCTCCAACAACAACAACCGCGGAAGCATCCCCTGCTACTTCAACACGGGGGTGATGGTGCTCGACCTCCACCGGTGGCGCCGGCGCGGGTACACCCGGCGCATCGAGCGTTGGATGGAGGTGCAGAAGCGGCGGCGCATCTACGAGCTTGGTTCGCTCCCTCCATTCCTGCTGGTGTTCGCTGGTCGCGTGGCGCCCATCGACCACCGCTGGAACCAGCACGGCCTCGGCGGCGACAACGTCCTCGGCAGCTGCCGCGACCTCCACCCCGGCCCCGTCAGCCTCCTCCACTGGAGCGGCAGCGGCAAGCCCTGGGCCCGCCTCGACGCCCTCCGCCCCTGCCCCCTCGACTCCCTCTGGTCCCCCTTCGACCTCTTCTCCGCCCCCACTCCCACCCCCTCCCCCCTCCTCCTCCTCACCGCCTATTCCCGGTAACCCCCCACCCCCCCCCCCCTTTTTTTTTTTGTCTTCTTTTTCAAAATATTTTGTTGGTTTTTTTTTTCCCTTTTCCCTCTCTCTCTCTCTCTCTCTCTCTCTCTCTCTCTCTCTCTCTCTTAATTTTCTCTCTCTCTTAATTTTCTATAATATTATATTCCTGTTGCTTTGTTTTGTTTTGTTCTGTTCTGCTTAGACGCTCCTCTCTGAGTTTGGTGGTGGGTGCTTTGTTTTAGTTCTTAAAAATTCTTATGAGGCGATTTGTATCTTATTCTCTTTAATTGTATTTGCCTCCGCAAATAAAAAAAAAAAAGAAGTAAAGGGGAACAGATATATATAAATATATTCAAATTTGTTCACATATTCGTATCTCCAGTTGTAGATTTTGTAGATTGCTAATCGATTTCTCTGCCGTTCTCGGAACGGGCACGCGTCGGTTAAGCTGTTCTTCCTTGTTTCTTGTATTGTAATCATCATCATACCATCCCAAGCTGTGTAGGCGCCCACACACAAAAAAGAGTTTGAGAGAGAGAGAGAGAGAGCACTAAGGCCCCAGCACGATTCTTAAAGCGGCCACCACTTAAAAAGGGTGGAGGAGGAGCCTCCTTTTTGGTGGGTCTAATTTTTGTATTTGAGAAGATAAAAAGTTAAATATTTATTAGATCATATGTTTTTTTTGTTTTTTTTCCCATCAATGTGGTTAAATTTTATATCTTTATCGAGGATGGTGTGTTTTTGTGTAGGATAAGTGTGGATGGAGGGGGTTGGTGAATGGTGATGGTGGGGATGTGTGTGTGTATGTGTGAGGTGTTAGAGGTGCGGTGGCTTCGGCCGCAGCACATAACACACAACGGACTTGTGAGCTACCGCCCAAAATTGTCTCCTTTTCAGTTCTTTCATGTTGTGTGCCTCCTTTCTTTGGACCACCTCTCCCCTTCTAATTCTTTTCTTCTGTGTGAGCACAAATGCGTCGTCTTTTAGCGGCTTAATCTCTTACAGTAATAGGTGGTTGTTTCGTATCGTATGATATCAGATAGGTGTTGGTCGATTCTAGCTTTGTTTAGTATTCTACTTCTTAGTTCAAGTTCATATCTTAAGTCTATCAGAAAAGTCTCGAGACCAAACAACAAGAGTTTGGTAAAAGAAGTCACATTAATTAATTTATTTATTTATCAATATACTTTTAATCACTTTTAGCATCACCTTTCCACATCGTAGTATCTATCTATCCCTTTCCGGCGATTTATCTTTTCCCATTTTAAATCAATTTATGAGTGTTACCTTTTGTAAACATTGTTGGTGTAAAAGAGCTCTTAAGGATCCGAGCAATGCGTCGTGTCCATTTCCACCTTGATTTGGCTCTTTTCGAGTAGTTTGTAGCGCGATGACGACAGCGCACCCGAATCGGTCTTTAAGTTTAAGTTAGCAGTTTACGCGCACCTTTCTTCTATTAACACACCATCACAAGCATAATATGACAAAGAAGGTGGTGGTTGGTTCTTTTAATATGTATAGTTTCGTTAGGTTTAGGTGCCTTGAACCTACTATTAAGTCTTAATGCTCCAAATTCTGGAGCTTTACGTGGTCAAATCTTTTACTTTTCCTTGGTTTTGTGAAGTGTTTGTATTGGAATGCTTCAAGTGTTGCTGGGGTGTTTGGTAAGTTTCTTTCTTTATGAACTGTAGCCCTGTGATAATTTCTTGGATCTTTCTGGTCCCTATCATGTATTCTGTAAGTGTCATAACCTTTGAGTTTTTATTTTGCTGGTTTCTGTGGGCAGTAAAGTGTCGTATGGTTCAGCTTTTTCTTGTTCTGTGGTCGTCAGAGAAGATGAGGGCCCCGTAAAGCTGATGTGGGGGCATGTTTGTGGTCTTTCTCTAGAGCTATCATTTGGACACTTTATCAGTTTTTGTTCTCTCATTGCATTAAGCTTTTCATTAGGGACAGAGTTTCTACTCCAGTAATTTGGTTAGGTGCTTAATGATTGCTTCCAGATTAGAGATGCTCCAGAAGTTAGGGCAAATAAGTCATTTTAAGAACGATTAGATGATAGTGATGTGTGGTGGAAAAGCCGTGTGACAATACAATGTTGAAATGAAGAGTTATTGATTGAAATGGTTGAGTTGCGTCAAAGTTTTGCTCCTGCAGTAGCAGTCGAATGGTTATATCGAATGCGACCGCGCTGCGCCGTGAGGATTGGTGGTTAAGGACTGTCTTTCCTATAAGAAAAAGACTTTTTCCCTTTTAATGAGTTGTTGTACCTCACGAAATAGATTTAGTTGGTCCAGGTTCTTCTTTGTACTAGCAGCAAATGAGCATATATATATATATATATATAGCCGTTATAGCATTAAGCATTAAACTTTTGTAGATAATTCCAAAATTATAGAGCGACACTAATGATGACCGTTGCAAATTGAATAGTTAAAGTTCTACTTTAGTTATTGAAATAAATAGAAATTTGATAGTGTTGTTTTTTTTTTTTTTTTCTTTTTTTGGGTAATACTTGTCTTCATAGGCCCTTCCTCCATCTCTTACCTTCAATTTAACTGTTCATTTTTTAACAAAAAGTGAATCACTTTAAATATTTGAGCCTTCACTGTGGAACTTAGAAGAAAGTTTGAGAACTAAAACAAAAGTGGGCTAAGAATAGGAGACTAGTGGTGCTATATATTTTATTTTGAGTCAACAACACTTTTGGTTTCCAATGGGGGTGCAAAAGAGGAGTCGATTTATTATTTTTCTTTACATTATTTGATTGGTACTTCAACTTTGCTGCATGATAATACGAGTAACAGTTCTGGGTGAAAGTGGGTAAGATAAACTCTCACACTTAATCAAATAGAATGTGTGTGCACATGAATGTCAAAACTTAGCATTCGATATATATTCGCATCTGAATTTGCTAAATAATGATTTGTTTTTTCAAACATTTGATCGTATTGAACTGTTTTTAGTAGAGCATGTATTGTGAGACTCCGGCATTAATACTGATGCATTGAAGTTGATTTGATCAAATCAACCACCTAAACATTGATTTGGTCGTGTAAAGAATAAAATGACTTTGAATTATATTAACTAGTTGAAGTTTAGTTCAATTCGATTTGAATTTTTTTAGTTAAATGATAGTAAATTTGAGATGCAAAGTAGCTGTAAATAGATCTCTGGAATTGTATGAGTGGTGGTACCAGGAGAGGAGAATCCACAAAAGAGGAAGCAGTTGCTCACAACATCATTAATAGTGCCAAAATTTAACAAACTTGTACTACATTTAGGGAAAAGATGAGCTCAAGCAAATTTAGCCCTACCTGTAGGAATCTTATTAAGGTCTCTGTTTCTCTTTCTCTCTCTCTCTCTCTCTTCCTCTATGGAATATAAGATGTGGTTAATAAAATAGAAAAATTATTTAATTTGCATTTGTGGCATCACCCTTGCAGAATCCTAAGAGGAAATATGCTAAATTTACAAGGGAAAGTAGTTAATTTTCATGCATGTTTTTAGTTGTTCATTTTAAATTTCTGCTACGGCTAGAAACAGAAATAAGATTATGAGGTCTAAAATTAATAGTTTTCAGTTTCAGTTTTTCTTATGCTGTAGTGAGAAGTTATTTGGGGGTGGGTATCTATAGGAATATAAAGCAAATTGTTTGCTTATTTTTTTAGAAATATATTGGCATTGTAACTTACAACACTATATTAATACTTGCAGTTTTTTTTTTTTTTTTTTTTTGAATTATTTTTTAAAAATTTTTATCGAAATAAATAAAATATTTTTTGGGTTAATTTCATACCGCTTTCTGTAAACATATCGATTAGGAAATATATTTCTATAAAGTTCAACTCTTCAAAAATTTCAAGTTTTTTATATATATTCTCTAGTTTGTTATCGTTGGATTAATGTTTATTTTTTAATAGAATATCAGTAAAATATTAATTTATTCTTACAAATATGCCCCTCTAAAAATTTCACCTCTTAAAAAATATACCTATAATTAAGTATAATATCTAAAAGAGTAAAAATATAAATTTATTTCACTCACTAATCAAAATTAAGTATTTAATTTATAGTTAACAATATTTTTCTAACGAATATTGAAGGTAGTAACATGGTAGTAACATGTACGAACAACTTAAAATTTTTTTAAAAAAAATAAATATTAAATTTATAAAAAATACATATGTGATATATTTATAAAAAATTATATGAAATTAATCTATATATATAGAGTAGAGCTTATATACTCTTAAAAGTATAAGCCCAAATATATTTATGAATTTTTTATTATTGAATTTGCATTGAGATTTGTACTATTTATTTTTTTTTTCTCTCTCTCTTTAGTTTTTGATCCTTAGATGAAGGAATGTGGCGGTTAGAAATATAGTGGTCTCCTAGGATTTATACTATTTCACAAACAACCTCTTAAACCCTATAGAGGGACTATTATCATCCTAACCGCACATTCCTTTATTGAAGGTCGAAAAAATTATGAGTACAAAAGGATCTATACTTATAGGAGCATAGTAGCCCTATGCTATATATATATAGTTGGGCTAAAATACTATTGATATTACCAAGTTATTAGTACTATAAAGTTTTTAGCATTTGGATTAAGAAATGTGCGGTTGAGGTGATAGTCGGTTCCTTGGATTTAATAGGTGGTTGGAAAAATAGTAAAATTTAACGGATGAAAATAATCAAAAAAATTGATTAAGGGTAGAAAACTTGATAGCATTAAATAATATGGTGAGGGGCCACTCTAAGTGACCACTAAAAAATACCCTCACCTATCTAATGGGTGAGGGTGTAGACTGTACACCCCTTTTGGGGTGTACATATTTTAGTGAAAGTATCATTTTGTTGGATCTGAACCCTTTGCATTCCAGGCTGTCAATAGAGTAGTAGCTACTGGATATTAGCCACATCTCATCATAAACACATGTATGTTGTTGCCTGCTGCTTTTAAGAACTCACCCTTCTTATTCTTCTTCTTATCTCTTTCTCTCCTTCTCTTTAAAATATATTATTATTATTATTATCAGGATAAGATGAGAGTTGTAAGAATAGTAGAATATCTCAGTGGAAGAGACTCAAGCATTAGATCTTTAAAGTTGATTAAAATACTAAATATAATCAATAATAATATCTTAAAGATTTACATGTTAATTTCAAATATTGAAGTGAATTAAAAAGTTTCAAAAATAATACAAAAGATTATGGGACAAAATAGGAAAAAAAATGCCTCATTTTTTATTTCAAAAAATAAATTTATCTAAAATTAAATAAATAAATCGGTGTGAATTAATCCTGCAAAGTATAGTATCTAATTTTTCGTGACCATTATCGAATATTGTATGTTATAAGGATTAGGGCCTGTTTGGATACACAGTAAAATTTTTTTATAGAGTTAATAAACTGTGGTTTTGGTCTAAGTAAAATAAGAAATCCTGCAATTCTAAAAAATTTTATAGTTTCAAAATTTAAAATGTTTGGATACATATCGCATAATTTTACAAAATTTCTCTCAATTTAAAATTTTAAAAAATAAAAAAAATTAATTTTATATTTTAAATTTAAAATTTTCATAATTTCAAATTAAAAGTTAAAAATTAAAAATTTAATATTTAAAATTAAAATTGAAAAGTGAAAAATGAAAATTTAAAAATTAAAATTGAAAATTAAAAATTTAAAACTTGAAATTTCAAACCAAAAATTTGAAAAATAAAAAAAAAAATAAAATTTTAAATTTTAAATTTGTTATTTTAAAATTAAAAATTATTTTTTTAAAATTAAAATTTATTTTCTTAAAATTAAAACTTATTATTTAAAAATTAAAGTTCAATGGTTTAAAATTAAAATTTATTATTTTAAAATAATAAATTTTAACGTTTAAAAATTGAAAATCAATATTATAAAATTTGAAAATTTGAATTTTAAATTTGGTTTTTTTAAATTTGAAATTTAAAATTTTTAAAATTAAAATTAAAATTCTAGTTTTAAAATTTGAAATTTAAAATTTGAAATTTCTAAATTTATATTTTTAAATTTTAAATTTTATATAAAATTTAAAATTTAAAATTTTAAAATATAAAGTTTAAAATTATTTAAGGTGAGGGAGGTAAGCAATGATAAAAAAAAATTTTCGGATTGTTATTTTACTCTATTTTTTGAAATGTAGTTAAATTATACTAAAAAAAATATACTATTTTTTTTATGCGCCAAACACTTTATATAATTATACTATGTTTTAAAAGATATCCAAATGGAGCTTAGTGTTGTGATGAGAAAATTAAATTGGTAACAACATGTGGGTGATTACAAAATCTATATGTTCTTAATTTCCATGTTGCATTTAACAAAACCATTTCAACATTATTGTCACCGACAAAAGAACACAGCAGAGAGCGCCCAGCCAAAAAAAAAACGAGGACAATGTGAGGTACAATGCAAGGAGTACTACAACAAGACAAGTGCCTTTTCCCAAGCAACTGCTAACCATTATTATTATTATAAAAAAAAAAATAAATAAAAGTATTGCCCTCGGGAGCATAAACATTTTGGCATTTCTAAAATTTTTGGATATCTTTTAAATTTGTGGAGTATAAAATTTTGTACTTTTAAATTAATTTTAAATGTAAATTTTTTTAAAAAGCAATGCTATATATATATGCATTCCAAATAGAGTGTATATCACACGTTTCATCCTATTTAAGGGTGGGATTAATTTATCGATCACTTCGAAGTGGTCGATAAAATTTATTTCATCTTTAAATGAATGAAATTTAAAATGTGCATTCTATATAAAATGTACACTTAGCATTAATCTTTTTTGAATTGATAAGTTATTTTATTATATTTAATATTTACAAAAAGTATGATTGCTTTGCATTTATAAGTAAGGAGTGTTTCGTGTATAAATAGTTTTCGATATTAAAATTTTTGAATTGATCATCGATTTTGTTATATTTGGTCTAAAGTATTTAAAAAAATGTAATAATTAAATTTTATAATTTTTTTATATTATTTATTTAGTGATAAAAAAATTAAAATTAATAGTTAAAAAATAGAAATCTCACAAAATATGATGATATGATACTAAAATTTTATATCAGTGATATTGATCTTGTTTATATAGTATAAAAAAATTTTATTAAAATTTTAAATAATTAAAATATTTTTACATCATTAAACTTGTAAATAACTTACTACGATAATTAAAATTATTTATTTTAACCTCTTCAATGACAAAGCAAATAATATCAAAAAATCGCTAAATTTATTTTCTAACTACTATAAATAATCTAAATCAATTCTAACTGTCAATTCGAAAATCTCAACATAAAAAATGACTTATAAATACAAAAAACTTCACGCCTATAAAATTATACCAGAGTAATTCTATTTAAAATATCTAAAAATAAAATTTAGTCTTTTTGATAATCACTTGGCCTGATCGAAAAAGTTTGAAAGCAGCTATGGGAAATAAAGTCTCACAAAAGGTATTAATATAAATACTAAAATTTTAGATAAAAATATTAATTTTGTTTTAAATAATTTTTAAAAAAATATTAAAATTTTATTTAATTTTGATAATTTTATATTATTAAACTTACAAACGACATATATTTAAAATTACTAATTTTAAACCATCTAGATCACTAAGTAAATAATATCAAAAAATTATATATATATATATATATATATATATATATATATATATATATATATATATATATATATATTTTATACTCCAAATATTATAAATCAACAGCAACAAGATTATTCAATAATCCAATTTTTTTATTATCGAAAACAACTTAAAAATATACAAATCTTTGTACTTTTAAAAACACGCTCATAAGAGAGCGTCTCTTGTAATTTTTTGCCACGTTGAATTTAATAAATTTTTTTATATAATAGTTATAATATGTAGAATATATCACAGATCAATTATATTATACTGTACGAGATCGAAAAGAGTTTAATTGAAGATAATATAATAACTTTTAAAACTAATTTGTTCAGTCATGTATTTAAATGTTGTTGCAGCTACGTAGAATATCTCAAATGTGAAGCGGAGTTTGAATTGTTTTCTATGAGGAATTTTGCTTTAAGTTAAAAGTTCTCATATTTAAGTAGCATTATTTTAAGAAAAATATTTTGTTTTATATATTTTAAATAAAATATATTTTTTATATTTTATTTATTTTAAAATAAAATAAATTTTATTAGTTATTTTTTAATATAATTAGTAAAAAAAAATTCGATGCTCATCATACATTCTCATAAATATTAGTATTTTTATTTTTATGTTAGTTTTTTTATAATATTATATCAAAATTAATACTAGGTTTTGCCCATTCCACGTGTCTTGGGTTATATCCCACCATATAATTGCTTAAATTCATTTTACCTAATTTTTATTGTATAGTATTTTTAGTAGTTTTAAAATTTTAAAAGTAAAGATACCAATGTTAAAAATACATAAGATTAAATATTTTAAAAATTAATATACATGTTGTAAAATATGACATTTTTACCATTGATTTTGCACATTACAATCACTATTTGAAGAAAATTCAAAGATATTATATTTTTTTAAGTAACAACAGATAGACTTATCTAAATGATAGATCATTTTGGATTAGAGATCTAATTTTTTAAAATTTTAAATTTTATTATTTAATTTTTAATTTATTTGATTTGAATTAATAATAGCACATTGATTTCAAAATTTAAGTTCTTATAAAAATTGCAGAAAATATGATAACTAAATTAATAAAAATAAATAACTCGTTCAAAATTTAAAATTAATATATTATTTACTAACTCAAATCAAACAAATAAAAATAATGCATCTTAATCCCTTATGAATTATAAATTTAGAATAATTCAATCACTTTTATACAAGCTCGTTATACTTTTCCCATTCGAAATCCACGGTAATAATATGATTATATTATACAAAAAAAATTTATACAAAAAAAAATGAGGATATATTTTAAAAGGTTAGAAATCTATAAAATAAAATGTCCTCTAAAATAAAAATGGACAATTTTCAAAATGGTCAATTCACACAACTTGTTTTGGGATAAGCACGTAGTGCTAAAAATTAAATATACCTTATAAACACCGTATGTTTGGAAAATAAGATTCCAAATAAAAATTTATTTTAATTTTATTTTTTAAATGTGCCCTTAGTTATCGATAGGAATGAAAATTTTCGTTTTTCTAGAATAAACTGATATGTAGCTGAAAATAGAAGTGTAATGTGAGTCGTGCCGGACACGTTCCATATTTTTCGGATCGAAATAGACCAGGGTTCTAACCCGGTCCGACTTCAAATCCAGATCGTGCCGGAGCTACGAGGCCTCTGGTCCAGCATGGCCCTTCGGCCCGAAAGGCATGGGCCGTGCTCTGGGCGGTCCCTTAAAATTTTTAAAAAATATATAAATTTTAAAAATAGAAATAATAAATTATTTCTACTTAAATTTATATTTTGATAAAAAAAATTAAAATTTATAACAATAATTATAAAATAATAAATATTTAAATTTGTAAAAAAATTATTTTATTTTATTTTATTTTGAAAAAAAAAAAAATAGGTTAGGATTTTGGTCTAATAGATTAAAATTGTTTAGTCTATTAGACCAAAACCACTTCTCCCAAGATCAGCTAAGGAGAGCTCCTTGGGAGACGCGCCAAGACTTGGCCCTTCTCTCCATGGGCTGATTACCTCAAGGCCCAAGGCAAGTCCCTTGGGCCTTAGGCCTTAAGGCTCGGGCCGTGCTGGCCTGGCCCATGCGGGGTCGTCGACCTCTCCTAAGTTCGTCACGGCGCAAGTCTATTTCGGGCTAGACCGTGTCCGGTCGTCGAGCCTCAAAGTAGAGGCCAAGTACTGCACGAATATCGGGCCGGGTCATGCCGGCACAGTGTTACAGCACCATGCCGTGCTGCAGTCCTGCCTGAGGCCGTTCCGGGCTAGTCGCCCCATGGGCCGCCCGGCTTGTTTTACATTCCTAGCTAGAGCTACAATCTTTTTTCTAGAACAAATTTATTTTTACTAGAATATAAACTTAATTAAAATATATATAATGTTAATTATTAAATTAATTTTTTAATTAATTTAATATTTTGACTAATTTAATTATTTTATTAATTATTATCTAACTATTTGATAATTAATTTATTAATTTATTTATAGTTAATTAATTTATTTATTAACAATACTTATTTTTGTTAATTATTTAATCAATTAATATTTATAGTTATCTAGTCATAGATAATTAAATAAGTTAAATTATTATTTCATTAATATTTTATATTAATTAATTAGATAAAATATTATTATTTTAAAATTATAATTATTCTTATTTTTACTATTCCAATCTAATTATTCAAATATTATTTTTCTTATTTCCGAAAGTAATTCAATTTTCATCCAAACTTAAAAATTGAGCTTATTCCTATTTATTTTTAAATTTATATTTATTTCTCAAATAAGTAATTCTAATTTATACATGATCCATACTCAATATAAAAAAATATATTTAAATTAAAATTTTAACTTTAAATTTGCTTGGCCGGAAATCTCCAATGGCAAACCGAAATAATAATAATAAAAAAAAGGCGGCTTTTAAAACTCCAACGGTCGGCTCATCTCCACCGTTCATTGGATGATCAAAGGATTTCGTAACGGCTAGTTTTTATGGGTGCGGATTCGACCGTTGAGCTTTGATTATATTTGGCTTTTAGCTTCGATGGAGTTTAATTCAAATACGAGAGAGAGAGAGACACCACCAAAATTATGTATCCAAATATCACAAAACGAAGCTCACTCTATTTATTTCTCCAGAACAAAAAAAAAAAAAAAAAAAAAAAAAAAAAAATAAAAAAAAAAATAAAAAAAAAAATAAAATAAAAATTACGTGGTTAAATTAAGTTAATACGAACAAACTAGACTTGCAAAATATGATCAAATTTAATTAGTAAAAAATAAAAAATATTATATTTGTAACTCTTTTTTGAATAGCTTCTCGATGAGAGAAAAATTTATTATTTATGATATGAAGATTAATAATAATTCACCTAAATTTAAATAAATAAGATTCTAATTATAAGTTAGAGAACTTAATTAATTAGCTATCTTTTTTTCCCTGAAATTTTATGATTTTCTTTCTATAACGGTCCAATCAGAGTGAACTTAATAGGTTTGACCCAACAAGCCACATTAATTTCCGGACCTGGTCAACTCAACTACAATAACGACCCGTTTGACTGGTTTAAGTAAACACATTTCATTATTACCGATCCGATACATAATTAATAAGATAGTAAACTTCAATTTATCCTGTTTTGATTTAGTCAAATTTTATTTCACCATTATATAGTTAAAATAAAATATATTTAATTATATTATATTTAGCGCGACTTTTATTTTACCATTCATTATGTCACTATGTGGCTTTTATTCATGTTTGAATTTAAATTTGGATTTGATTCAGATACAAGGAAAAGCCGCAACTCACAGAATATTTATTTTTAGGGGCAATTTTCTACGTACCCCTAAAAATTTCTCTGTTTTCAGATTTACCCCTCTTAGAAGGCTAATATTAAAACTACCCTTCTTACGTTCCAACTTCTTTCCAAAATAGCCCTGAAGTTAAACTCTGTTAGTGTACCGTTTGAAACTGCCGTTATCTGTGTGTAATTACTATTTTGCCCTTTCAAATATACCCTAAACCCTAAACCCTAAAACCCTAAACCCCTAAACCCTAAAACCCTAAACCCTAAACCCTAAAGTCCTAAACCCTAAACCCTAAAACTCTAAAAAATCCTAAACTCTAAACCCTAAAACCCTAAACCCTAAACCCTAGAACTCTAAAAAATCCTAAACCCTAAACCCTAAAATCCTAAACCCTAAACCCTAAAACCCTAAAAAATTCTAAACCCTAAACCCTAAACCCTAAACCCTAAACCGGGGCAAAATAGGTATATCTGATAGTTTTCAACTCCGATTATTATTTAACTCTAGTTTAACCCTAGTTAACTTAACAAAAGAAAACGGTAGGGGTATTTTTAATAACGGTGGAACGTATGAAGGGTATATTAGAAAGAAAAAAATAAGAGGGGTAAATCAGATATTTCTTTATATTTAAGGGGTACACACGCAATTATCCCTTATTTTTATATTTATAATCAAAATCATATTCATAAATATATTTTTAATACTAAAAATTTTAAAAATAAACCCTTCAAGCATAAAACTAATATATATATATATATATATATATATATATATATATATAAAATTGAGTTTTTGTATTTTTAAAAGTACCAATATTTTTTTATATTCGTCAGTTTTTGATTCTTGAATAAAAAGATGTGCGGTTAGAAAGATAATGAGACCATTAGACTTAGTGAGTGGTTATTGGAATAGTATAATCTAAATGATGAAATTAGTTAAATTACTATTGGATTTATATTGAAATTTGTGCTATTATAAAATCAACTAAAGAGAGAGAAAGAAAAAGTAAAAAATATAAATTTTATTACAAATTTAATGGTAAAAAATTTATAAGTATAGATACGACTTGTGTTTTTAAAAGCATATAAATTTTACTATATATATATATATATATAATTGGTGTATAAATAGTATTTTTTTTAAATTATTAGCCTAAGAAATGAAGTACTTACCATAAATTTGTTGGGATAAATTCTGCAGTTTGATTAGATTTTTTAATATTTAATCAAATCTACTAATAAATAAATATTAAATTATAAACGAAACTAAATTAAAAGATAAAATATTTCGGAAATTAGTCCGGTAAGATGTGTAATGCACTGTTCTAAAATAACTTTAGTTTCTCTCTGCATGTGCGACTTTTCTGTATAGTTGTTTTAGTGATATAACTCATCAAATTATTCTAATCTTTTTAATTGCATGGTTATAAAAATTATTTGATTGAATTCAATTCGACTATCCTGTAGATAGTATTATTATTATTTTTATAATAATTGTTCCGTTAAAACAAAATACGCAATTCCAAGTATTGTGAGAAAGTGAATTATGTTATATATATATATTTTTCAATATAATATATTTAAATTAAATTTTAAATTATAAATTTTTTAGTTATCAGTCAAATTTTTTAAATTTAACTAATTACTACAAAATATACCTACAACATGCAAATATTTGGCAAAAAAATAAATAAATAAATAAATAATAACAAATAAAAATGCAATGCATGTGGCGGTAATCACGGGAACATGAACGTGACCCCCACTTCTATAATCGTGTCGCCTACCAAAATTGTCTACATAGTTCCATTCAATTCTTATTTACTAAAAACAAAAAGATAAATTACACTTTTGGTTAGTTTTCAATTTTTAATTTAATATAATTTTTAATTTAAATTTTTTAACTTATTATAATTTAATTTAACTAATTAAATATTAATAAATTATTTATGTAAAATAATATAATATTTATAAAAATATTTTTATAATATTTATTTGTTAATAATTTATTAATATTTAATTAACTAAAAATTTATTTGACCGTGCGGTACAGTTTACGGGCTCCTATCATGGAGCTTTCCCGTATGGAGACGCACATGCAACGCACATGCACGGCAAACACTCGCTAAATCAGAACGTGTGACTTTACAATAACAATTTAAAGTGATTGAGTTAGAAATTAAATAAATTAAAATTTACGGATCAAAATAACTCCTAAAATAAAAAAAAAAAAATTTATACATATGAAATCGGATATATAACTTACGCTTTATTTATTTTGAAATGAAATAAATTTTATCGATAATTTCGAAATGACCAGTAAAAAATTTTCATTACAGAATAAATAAAATATATATATATATATATATATATATATATATATATATATATATCGTACATACGAAATTAGAAGTAAAAATAGTATTACTACTTAAAACAATTTAATATCTTTTATTTATTTAGAAAATATTAAATAGGGATATTACACAAGGTAGAGCCAACTCCTCATTTAGAAGTTAATTTCATTTCTTAGAAATGATAATTTATTTTTTACAATTAGAAAAGAAATGTGCAATTATAACTTGTTTATTTTTGTAATGGTTTTCAAAATGGTGTTTGATTAACAAATGGGGTGTTTATTTTTGTATAATATGGTGGTACCTAAAATAAAACAAAAGAAAAAAAAAAGAAAAAAGACTAATTCTATTATTTATAATTTTTATTTGAAACAAATAATCAAGCTAAAAAAAAAAACTCCCTCCCTTGTTATTGACCTTGAAATTAAGTGCATTCACACTCTATTATTTGCCAAAAAATAAAAATAAAATGAAAATTACTTAGCTAATCGTTTTTAAAGATTTAAAATAATACTTAATAAATTTTTATGAATTTTGATGTAAAATAATACTTAACCGATTCTGTCAAATAAATAATAAATTTTTGCGAATTTTGATTTAGAGCTTTTAAATCAAAAGAGTGTATATGTATATACAAATTTTAAACCAACTTTTATCATTTTTCTTTATAATATTTCAGATAATTTTTTTTATTTTTTACTTTATCGAACAATACTATATGTTACTGTATAATTAAATAAATTTTTTGTATGCTTTGTAGTGCGAGTGATTAACATAATTTTACATATTTTGAAAAATTTTAAATACCTTAACGAATTCAATAATACAATTATAAATATAAAATATATTAGAAATTATGTAGTATAATTTTTTTAAAAAAATTAAGGACTAGGTCCCAATGTTGTGAAATATATTGAATTTTTATTAATTGTTATATTCTCCCTTCTGAAATTATATATATGTTTTTTTTTTAAAAAAAAAAATAAGGAGTGTTCATTAAATCATGTACTCTACAATTTTCCAGCTTATTTCCAGTAGGAAAACTATTTCGAATCACATAAGCAAAGCAAGAGATGCTTGCTTTCTTTTTGCTTCTATATATGAAATTAATTTTGCAATTCATTGGCAGTGTTTAGTTTTTCCAAATAATATTTCAAAAAAAATTCCTAGTTGTTCTGAATTTTTTTTTCCCATTTTTCAGATTTTTATTCTGAAAACAAAAATTGTAGAAAAGAGTACTTTTCCTTTTTTTTTTTTTTTTTTTTTTTTTTTTTTTTTTTTTTTTTTTTTTTTTTTTGCAAAATAAGTTTGTAGAGTGAATTCATTCATATGCTAGTGAGCAATAATTAACTTTTTATATATATATATATATATATATATATATATATATATATATATATATAGAGAGAGAGAGAGAGAGAGAGAGAGAGAGAGAGAGAGAGAGAGAGAGAGAGAGTTGGGCTGGAATGCTATTGATAGCACCAGTCCAACTTTACCACCCATTTGTAGACTTTGGATCGCATTGAGATTCGTGCAGGTTCTTTAATGACAAAAAGAAAAAGAAAAAATAAAAAGTAAAAAGCTTTTCTTTTTAATTAAAAGACTTGCACGAATCTCAATGCAATTCAAGAGCTACAAAATGGTGGTAAAGTTGGGCTGGTGCTATCAATAGCATTCCAACATAACTATATATATATATATTATATATATATATATATATATATATATATATATATATATATATATATTAGTGAAGTGACTCAAATGATGCGATAGATAGATACTATTAGGGGTGTCAACGGGCCGAACACGAGCGAGGTAGGGTCGGCTTGTATTCGGCTCGCTTAGTAAACGAGATGAACACCAGCTGGCTCGTTTAAATATCGAGCTGAAAAATTCGGCTCGTGTTCGTTCGTTTATTAACGAGCCGAACACGAGTCGACTCGCGAGCAACAAGTTAAATTTTCATTCTCACTATTAAATGTAAAGTTAAAAAAAAATTAAAAATTAAAATATCTCTCTCTCTCTCTCTCTCTCTCTCTCTCTCTTCTCTCTCTCTCTCTCTCTCTCTCTCCTCTCTCTCTCTCTAATATATATATATATATATATATATATATATATATATATATATATATATATACACACACTATCGATAGTACTAAGTCATTGGGCTATCAAGTTTTTAGGCTTGGATTAAAAGATGTATGGTTAAGATGATAATAGTCCCTTAGGGTCTACTAGGTGGTTGGTTGAATAGTAAAAATCTTACGGGACTACTATAATTTCAACCGCATATCTTTCCATCCAACGGCTGAAAACTTGATAGCACAAATTGCTTGGTGCTATCAATAGTATTTAGCCGGACTATATATATATATATATATATATATATATATATATATATATATATATATATATATATATATAGTCCGCTACTAACTTGTATAATCACTAACCAAT
This sequence comes from Tillandsia fasciculata, assembly GCA_029168755.2. NCBI lineage: Eukaryota > Viridiplantae > Streptophyta > Magnoliopsida > Poales > Bromeliaceae > Tillandsia > Tillandsia fasciculata. The sequence goes on from CM054951.1 coordinate 13,341,431, forward strand.
TGGTGCTCGTAAGTTTTCTACCGTTAGATCTACTCCTTTGACTAATTTTAATTTTTAAATCATTTTATTTTTTACCAATACCCACTTAATTCAAAGGACCCACTATTATCCTAACCACACATATTTTTATCCCAGGATTACAACCTAAGAGCACCATGACTTGATACTTACAAAACATAGAAGCAATTCATATATATATATATATATATATATATATATATATATATATAGAGAGAGAAGATATATAGATGAGAGAGAGAGAGGAGAGAAGAGAGAGAGAGAGAGAGAGAGAGAGAGAGAGAGAGAGAGTGTTAGATTCATATACTATTGATAGTATTGGAGCTCATATACTATAGTATCATTTTCGATTTTAGGGTATTCAAATCAACGATCCACACCGTTAAATATAATTTGGGATATATGAAATTTTTAGAATTTTTTTTTTTATAATTTTTCGACATATTTACTTTATAATCAAACAATTTCAAATTATTAATTTTCAATAATTATTATGACAAGTTTGTAGTTTAACGGTGTAGAAAAATCTAAATTTATTCAAACTTTGATAGAAAATATTTTAAATTATTTAAATCGAGATCAATATTCTTGATCTTAAATTTAAAAGTGTTATTCTCAAATTTAAAATTTGTTCAATTTTTACCATTTATTTTGACATGATTTACTTACTAAATAAACGTTGTTGGAAAAAATTAAAATTTTATTTCTAAAAATTTTATATATCGTAAATCATATTTAACGGTGTGGATCGTTAATTTGAATATCCTAAAATTAAAAAAATGAGACTATTGTATAATAGCTCCAATACTATCAATAGTACATGAGACTATATCTCTCTCTCTCTCTCTCTCTCTCTATATATATATATATAATTCGACTACTATATTTTCATGAGTAAAATATTTCCATACTCATAAGTTTACGGTCCTTAGACGAAGAAATGTACGGTTATGATTATAGTGGTTCCCTAGAGTTTATACTATTTCACCAACAACCCGCTAAACTCTAGGAGGACCACTATCATTCTAATTATACATCCCTTTATCCAAGGACGAAAAATATGAGTATAAAGCGTATATACTCATAAGAGTATAGTAGTCTTACGCCATTTATATATATAGAGATAGGCTGGAATGCTATTAGTTACAAACCGGTCCGTTTGCCACTCATTTATTTTTTATGATGGAACTTCAAAATCGACAATCGGCACCATTGAACATGATCTAAACTATTTAGAAATTAAATTTCATAATTTTTAGATATTTTTTTCTAATCCATCAAGTGGACAAAAAAATGAACGACTGAAAATAAATATTTTTCAAAAAGTGATTATATGAGTCTTGTAATCAAGATCAAATGTATAAATCTTGTTTTAAATAATTTAGAAAAATTTCTAATAAAAATTTAATTAATTTATATATTTTTACACCATTAAACGAGTAAAAAGATTATGTCTACCATTAAAATTATAAATTTTATAATTTTTTAATCATAAGACCAATAATGTCAAAAAAATTTTTAAAATTTAATTTTAAAATATTTCTAGTAATTTAAATTATTTTTAATAGTATCGATCGTCGGTTTAAAAATTTTATCACTAAAAATAAATGAATGATAAAAAAATTAAGGCTAAATTACAGAAAACCCCCCTCTAATATCCCGCTTTTCCACTTTACCCCCTGTCATTTAAAAGTCGACAATCTGCCCCATCGTAATTACCGAAATGTGCAATAACCCCCCGCCGTCAGTTGACCGTCAGTTGACCGTCAGTTTTTTTGAAAATATAATTTCATATACCCAAAATACCCTTGGAAAATATCCCTTAAAAAAAAAAAAAAAAAAAAAAAAACTTCGGAATAGAAAACAAAAAAAGAAAAAAAAAGAGGAGGGCATAATGGTCATTTTATCCCATCCGTTAACGGTGTTGCCCCCTAAAGATATTTCTGAAATTACGAGGGGGCAGATTGTCGACTTTTAAATGACAGGAGGTAAAGTAGAAAAGCGGGATATTAGAGGAGAGTTTTCTGTAATTTAGCCAAAAATTAATTTGCTACTGATAGTCTTTCAGCCTAATGGTTATATATATACACACACGAAATACGAAAATCAATTCTCCAAATGAAATGGCAAAAATTTTGTGGGTATTATTCCCAAATTATTAATTTGGAAACGATGTGATGAGAGTGGCATCCATGATTTAGAGAGAGAGAACAGGCCATGAGCATGCATCACCCTTCTTTGGCCACGCGGCCACTATTCATGTCGTTCCCAAACTATTTGTCCAAATAAAACTGCTACCGGGAAACTCCAATTATTTTTGTGTTAAAAAATCAATAAATCCAAGTCACCCAATCTCGGAACAATCCAAACATACCCATAAAAAAAAAAAAAAAAAAAAAAAAAAACATTCTAAAAAAATATATATTTTATATTTTATTTATTTTAAAATAAAATAAATTTTATTTATTATTTTAAAATGATGGGCAAAAAAAATTACACAGGTGCGGTGTAAGACCCCTTCAATTCCCCCCAATCCCAACCGGCCCATAAGAACATCATAATGCATGAACCAGGTCCGCCACATCCTTAACTAATAATTAAAATTGCATTATGAAAAGAACTAGATTTTGTTTATTATTATTATTATTTTTTTAATTTTTTACAGCTATTTGTATCGCCATCTTTAAAAAAAATTAGTATGACACATAAGTGATAATTGACAAAAAATAATAATAAGCCAAATTTAAGCTCATGTGGTAGACCAAGTCCAGGGAATCAAAATCTCCGTGCTTCCTCCTTCGCTGGCGTTTCCTATTCTTTCTTTCCTCATATAAAAATCGAATAACCAAAAATAAATTACTCACTGCGGAGAGAAGAGAGAAGAAGGAAGCAGCAGAAAGAAACAAAGCCGAAAAAAAAAGAAAAAAAAAGAAAAACCCAAACCCATTCAATTCAAACTCCCCCTGCTCTCCAGCCTCCTCCCAGCTGTTCTCCTTTTTCTTCCCCTCTTCGCCATCTCTCCCCACTACGCGTTTTCTTACTGTTTCCTTACCTTACCCCCACCCACATTAACCTCGTCGATCAACACACACAGATATTAGAGTAGAACTATATAGAGAAATAAGCAGATAGAGAAGAAACTATTGTTGAAAGAGAGAGAGAGAGAGATAGAGAAAAGGAAAAGAGAAGTGATGGGTTCGCACCTGCTGTTGGGACTCCTCGTCCTCGTCGTCGTTTGTGCGCAGCGATCTGATTCGCAGAGCGTGGCGCCGGCGCCGGCGCCGGCGACGGACTTGGGGTGCAATGGGGTGCTGCTCTCGTACTCGCTGGACCAGCAGGATAAGATCCGGCCCTACGTGTCCGACCCGGCGTCGCAGCCCTACTCCTTCCACGCGACCGCCACCGTCCTCAACTCCGGCACCACCCCGCTCAAGTCCTGGTCCCTCCTCGTCGCCTTCAGCCACGGTGAGATCCTCGTCTCCGCCTCCGGCGCCGTCCTCACCGACGGCTCCGAATTACCCTACAACACCTCCGCCGGCGGCGGCGCGACGACTTCTTTCTCCGGCTACCCGAACCCCGACCTCCTCACCCCGATCTCCACCGCCGGCGATCTCTCCCTCATCCAGGCCCAGATCGCCCTGGTCGGCACCCTCTTCGCCCAGCCTCCCCCCTACGCCCCGCTCCCCGACTCCCTCTCCCTCGCCGATCCCTCCTTCTCCTGCCCTGCGCCGTCCAACGCCTCCTCCAACGCCTCCGCCCTCGTCATCTCCACCTGCTGCGTCCCCGACCCCTCCTTCTCCCCCAACGCGACCGCCGCCGCCGCCGCCGCCGCGCTCTCCAACTCCACCAACTTCCTCCCCCGGCGCACCGGCGACCTGACCATCTCCTACGACGTCCTCCAGGCCTACCCGTCGTCGTATCTGGCGCTGGTGACCATCGAAAACCACAATCCCCTCGCCCGCCTCGACAACTGGCAGCTCTCCTGGGAGTGGAAGCGCCAGGAGTTCATCTACAGCCTGAAGGGCGCCTACCCGCTCGAGGTCGACACCACCGGCTGCGTGTACGGGCCCCAGGCGCAGTACTACCAGAGTCTCGACTTCTCCAAAGCGCTCAACTGCCAGAAGAACCCGGTGATCCTCGACCTCCCGCCGTCGCGCTACAACGACACGGAGCTCGGCCGCATCCCACACTGCTGCCGCAACGGCACCATCCTGCCCAAGTCCATGGACCCGTCGCAGTCCGTCTCCGCCTTCCAGATGCAGGTGTACAAGATGCCGCCGGACCTCAACATCACCAAGCTCTACCCCCCGGCCAATTGGAAGATCGCCGGCGGCTCCAACCTCAACCCGGACTACGTCTGCGGCGCCGCCGTGCGCGTCGACCCCGCCGAATACCCCGACCCCAGTGGCCTCGAGTCCAACACCTCCGCCATCGCGTCGTGGCAGGTGGTCTGCAACATCTCCGCGCCCAGAGGATCCAAGCCCAAGTGCTGCGTCTCCTTCTCCGCCTTCTACAATGACTCCGTCGTCCCCTGCAACACCTGCGCCTGCGGCTGCCCCGCCAACCGCCCCGGCCCCACCTGCAACGCCACCGCCCCCGCGCTGCTCCTCCCCTCCGAGGCGCTCCTCGTCCCGTTCGATAACCGGACCGCAAAGGCCCTGGCCTGGGCCGAGCTCAAGCACTACAGCGTGCCCAATCCGCTGCCCTGCAGCGACAACTGCGGCGTCAGCATCAATTGGCACCTCTACACCGACTACACCAAGGGGTGGAGCGCCAGGATCACCCTGTTCAACTGGGAGAGCGTCGACCTCGCCAATTGGTTCACCGCCGTCGTCCTGGACAAGGCCTACGACGGCTACGAGACCATGTACTCGTTCAACGGCACCCGGATCGGTGGCCATACCATCTTCATGCAGGGGAATGAGGGCTTGAACTATCTCGTCGGGGAGACCAACGGAACCGACCCCTCCAAGGATCCCAGAGTCCCCGGGAAGCAGCAATCGGTCATCTCCTTCACCAAGAAGCCCACCCCCGGGATCAATGTGGTGGCCGGGGACGGTTTCCCCTCCAAGGTCTACTTCAACGGCGACGAGTGTTCCATGCCCGATACCATTCCTGCGAGCAAGGGCTTCCGCACTATCCCCGTCGGTATCTTCAATTTGGTATTCGTTGTTCTCGGCGTCTCAGCTCTTTTGCTTTTCCGAGTATAGTTCTGAGATCACCTGCCGCCGCCGCCGCCGCCGCTGCTCCTGAATTCTTTGATTCTTTTGGTACTTTTGGTTCGATGCACTAATTTATGATGAGCACAAAATCAAGCACTAAAACATATACTGGATGAAGAGCTGAGAACTGAGTTTGAATACCTGCTTATTAGATGTAATTTTTGTTGATTCACTTAAGACTCTGCAATGTTTGATATGCTCCCAAGTTAATGTTTATCTTTTATACTCATAGATTCAATGTAATATACTACAACATATTTTTATGTCTTATTTGGTTTTCTTCCTACTTACTGAACAATTTTCCTGACTCAATTGTCGAGTTCTTTATAGCAGGTTTATGATTAGTACCTTTTTGCGCCCCATATTTCTCTTCGATCTTCTGTAATTGTTGATTGTCGAAACATTGCAGAGTTGGAAACTTAACCCTGCTGTTCTTCAAAAGAGATCAGATTTTAGCAGTTGAAAATTGGTATCAAATTGTTCATACATTCGCGTGATTTCTCTGCATTATCTTTTCAAATTTCTATGATTTTTCTTTCAGATCATCCATCTTCATTTTTAGCTATCATAAGACATAGTCTATCTTGCTAATTCTTTCATTAAACTCAAGTTTCTTGGTGAGGCTGCAGTAAGTACAAGCTAATCCATCAATGTTTCCCTTTCACAAGTTGTTGCTGCTACAAGATCTGATGTTTCCATAGACCAAGTTAACATTTACATAAGCACTAATTTGAAATGTATGCAAAGAACTAGTCAATGAAAATAATACCAACCTCTTTGGAGGTAATCAAACATGTATTAGGAAGAACAAGTCAATTGAATTATTTTGCACTTTTGTGGTTCCATCTTAAGTTTATTTATTTGTGGGGCCTCTATATATGAATGACATAATAGCAAATGAGTTGGGGAAAAGAAAATGGAGCTCATGGAGCTTCAGAAAAAGTTGACTCTTTCATGAGTAGAAATTTAGATTTTTTAAAGTGAAGAAAAAAACTAGGTCTCTTTTGCTGACTCCTTACATTAAGGGTAAATTACACTTTTGGTCCTCAAACTATAAAATTAAGTTTTTATTTAAAAAATTATTTTTTGAGTGTCTGTTTTGCCGTAAAATTCTTTTTTCAGATTTGAAAAACTAAAGTATTTTTATTTTTCATCTATTTTTGACGAAAAATAAAATCTCTTTTATCTTAACTAAACAATTATGAATTATTTTTCTTAACCAAACAAATATTAATGATTTTTTTTTTTCCCTTACAAACCAAATACTATAAAAAATAAAAAAAAAAATCCACTGATTTTTTTTTTTTTTTTTTTTTTTTTTTTTTTTTTGTGAAAACTATTTTTTATGGTTTTACATACAACCAAACACCACCTAAATATTTTCATTACTGTGAAGGCAATGTAACAGTATTATAATCGATAATATAATAATAATTAAGATACTATATTATTTACATATTCATCGATATTTATCCAAATAAATTGAATTATAAAATTTAATTATAATAATTTATAAAGTTGAGTAAAAAATTATAACAAATTAAATTTTGAGAATCAAAATATCGCGTCTCATAGTTTGAACTAAAAGAGTAAATTACTCTTACATTAACTACATGAAAATACAAATACAAAATTATATTGGCTATTTATTTATAGATTTAAAATAGATCCAACATTCTGTTATGTGACAATAAGTTTAGAAGACTAATAAGTTGAAATAGATGAGTTCAATTAGTTGAGTAGGACTGTGTGCTCCATAATAGAACTAACGGCAAGAGGCTCAATAATAAATCTAATATTTAGGTGGATTAAATCAAGTCGAAACCTGTAAACGCTATAATTTTTATGCTTTAAGTGAATTGGTAGTGTATTTCTAATCGCTTAAATTTTTAAGATTAATTATTAGCGCCAATAACCCGATAAATTGGACATTTATTTGGACGGAGAGAACAATTCTGTTTATTTATTCGCAGATACCAATTTTTAGCTTATTTTGAATCTTTGATAACTAAAGAAGTGCTTTTTCCAAATGCAAAATGTTTGTTGATGCATTGAAGCATGTTTATATTGAATGTAGGTTTTGGGATTGCCATGGTAGATCTTTGATTAATATAGAGCAATATGTACACCCAAAGAAGATATATATCCCAAATGAAATGCATTTTTCTAAATTATATATATATATGGTTTTTTTTAAAAAAATAGCCTTAAAAAAAATTGTATTTACAAAAATAATCCTATGTGTGCCAACTGTGTGTCACGTTTGCAAGCCATGTGTGCCCGCCACGTGTGATTTGAAATTCCGTAATTAAACACGGCATTTCAATTACCGTATTTAAACAAATTAAAATCCCGTGTTTGACTTCTTCTCTAGACTAAAACTTATCAAGTTTCAAAATTTGTATTTTAAAAAAATCATACTTATCTAAGTTTTAAAATTTGTGTTTAAAAAAATGATGTTTATCTTAAAAAAAATCATGCTTATCCAAGTTTCAAAATTTATGTTTCAATTTTTTTTTTTTTCTTTACAGACTAAAGCTTTCCAAGTCTCAAAATTTGTGTTTCAAAGAACTCATACTTATCTAAATTCTAAAATTTGTGTTTAAAAAAATAATGTTTATCTAAAAAAATCATGCTTATCCAAGTTTCAAAATTTAGGTTTCAATTTTTTTTTTTTAAAAAAAATCATGCTTACCTGTAATGATTTTTTTTTTTTTCTTTTTAATCATGCTTACTAAAATTTTAAAATTTATGTTTAAAAAAATTAAAATTTTAAAAAATAAATTTTTAAAAAATCATGCTTATCCAAGTTTTAAAATTTATATTTCAATTAATTTTTTTTAAAAAATCATGCTTATCCGTCATGATTTTTTAAAAAAATTACTTTTAAGAAAATCACGCTGACTAAAGTTTTAAAATTTGTATTTTAAAAAAATAAAATTTTAAAAAATAAAACTTTAGTAAGTATGATTTTTTTAAGTGTGATTTTTTTTTTTTTAAATCATGATGGGTAAGCATGATTTTTTTAAAAAATAAATTATTTGAAATATAATTTTTGAAACATGGATAAGCATGATTTTTTTTAAAATTTATTTTTTAAAATTTTAATTTTTTTAAACATAAATTTTAAAATTTTAGTAAGCATGATTTTTTTAAAAAAAATCATGACATATAAGTAGGTTTTTTTTTAAATTTATTTGAAACACAAATTTTGAAACTTGGATAAGCATGATTTTTTTAGATCAACATTATTTTTTTAAACATAAATTTTAAAACTTAAATACGCATGATTTTTTTGAAACACAGATAGGACTATGCTTTAGTATGTAGAGAAGAAGTCAAATACGGAATTTCAATTTTCGTGTTTAACTTTAAACACGGTAATTGAAATACCGTGTTTAAACACGGAATTTCAAATCCTGTATTCAACTTGACATATCTCAGTTAAACTTGACACAAACGTCGCGGGTACACGTGGCGACAGTTGTCACCTATAAGATTATTTTTAGGCTAAATTACAGAAAACCCCCCTATCATATCCCGCTTTTCCACTTTACCCCCCTGTCATTTAAAAGTCGACAATCTGCCCCCTCGTAATTATCGAATTGTGCAATAACCCCCCGCCGTCAGTTGACCGTCAGTTTTTTTAAAAATATAATTTTTTATACCCAAAATACCCTTGGAAAATATTCATAAAAAAAAAAAAAAAAAAAAAGGACTTCGGAATAAAAAAAAAAAAAAAAAAACTTCGGAAAAGAAAAGAAAAAAAAATAGGAGGGCATTTTCGTCAATTTATCATTTCCGTTAACGGCGTACCCCCCTAAAGACATTTCTGAAATTACGAGGGGGCAGATTGTCGACTTTTAAATGACAGGGGGGTAAAGTGGAAAAGCGGGATATTAGAGGGGGTTTTCTGTAATTTAGCCTTATTTTTATAAATATAAATTTTATAGGATTATTTTTAAAAATATAAATTTTTTAAAAAATTAATTTTTTAGAAAGCCTATATATATATATATATATATATATATATATATATATATATATATATATATATATATATATATGAAGTCCCATGTGCAGAAGTGCTTCCCACGATGGAGAAAAGTCAAAACTGTTTCGTTTAATGCAGAGATTCTTACAAAATTGTTGTTTAAGTCTCAGTAGTTTTTTTTTATGGAAATTACTTTGATAGCTTTTCAGTGGAGCCAAAGTAGAAAGTGAAAAAGCCCAAATTTTAGCTAGCCAAATATGTAACCACAAAAAACAATCACAGGTTTTGTAAGAGTAAATCTTGTGACGCCCCAATGGTACATTTCAATAGTCCCACAATGAAGTTATAATTGAATATATAAGAAGATATGAGTAATAATAGCTGGGATTAAATATTTTGTGCTGTAATTTGAGTCCAACGAGTTATTATTGCTAGTGGGCCGGATCGTTTTTTTAGTATTAGAGCCGATCACCGGTCGAGCCGAAAGTGTGTGACGAGTCTCAGCTGATTCAGGATCTGAGAGATAAGGAATTTAAATGACAAGACTAGCGAAAGAATAATAATTGCTGAGCTTTAAGTATTTTGGGCTATAATTTAGATCCAATGAGTTATTATTGCTAATAGGTCAGGGACTGTGATTTAGACCAATGAGTTATTATTTGCAATGGATCAGGACTTGTGATTTAGGCCAAATAAGTTATTATTGCTAACGGGTCATGCCGTTTCTTTGCGAAAAATTGAATACATATAAAAATTCTTCCTATAAACAACATTTTTTTTGTCATGATTTGAATTTGAAAAAAATGAAAAATGTTTCATCTTTGACAAAATCCTCTTCAAAAAAGATCATCAAACAGCTATAATTGCTCCAAATTTTTTTTTTTTTTGGTAATTTTCTGAGAAATAGAACTTTTTAGACATTAGTAGTAAATTTCTCTCAGTTTAGATCATCATCATCACAACAAACATGGAATATATGCAGCAGCAATTATGAAATCAAAGTCCAAGCCAAACTTTTTTTTTTTTTAAACAAAAACCAGATAAAACCCACCAATTATTCACAAAGATGGCGCACCAACTATTCTCATGAGTTTTATCACTGCTACTAAAAGAAGCAACAAGATCAGATTCAAGCAATACTCACTCTCTCCTAAAATTGAGTCCTACTGCCATAAAATTCACCAAAACACACCCTAAATTGGTTCACTATACATAATTAATTATATCTATATCTATATCTATATCTATATCTATTTTGGTTGTAAAAGTAAAAATATTTGCCACCAACATATTGGCAAAGCCTCTTGATGCTGCTTTATACATTTCAATTAGAGGCTGTAAAATTTCAGAAAGAATTCTGAGGATCTGCTTCTCCTTTCTTCTCCTGTCCTCCCTTCTCCTGTTGTAGAAAAAGGAATAACCAAAACAAAATAAAGATTCAAACAACTAATCTATAGATTAGAATTGAATAGTGTACTCACATAAATACAAAAATGGAAATAAATATGAATAAAGGTATATCACTTCAAGTAGTAAATAGGCTAAGAATTTGTATATAAGAAAAACAATTGAGGGACTAGAAGTGTCAGTTATGCAACTTGTTTATAAATCCATCTTTAATATGACAGTGAATGTTAAAAGAGAAAAAGAAACAAAGAAATGATTTTAGATCAAACCTTATGTGCCAAATCATTTTGCTTTACATTGTTTGCAGAATTTACACCATGTACTATAACATCTTCAAGATATTGTAATCCAAACTTGTTATGAATAAAAATGGCCATATCGTCCTCGGTATCGATATCGTTACTTACTAAATGATTCTCCTCTTGATCCGTAAGTGTATTTACCGAAGAATCTGTGTGAGAGAACGAGGAAGGACTCTCATGAATACTACTCCGCTCTGTCGCTGAAGATAATGCTGCTTGGATTGGCGACAGATGATTAAGTAAGTCATCAAACAATTCTTCATCGGCTAGCAAGCTTGTGATATTGCTTGTTACTCCAAAATTATCTGCCATAATCTGCAAGTCTCCATGAACAGTAGGAAATTCTGCGATGTCATGTAAAAGTTGAGGAGCTCCAACAACCATCGATCGAGCTGTATTCAAATCAGTACTATCACTTCTCGCAATACCATTCGACGTATTGTTTGGAGCGGTGTTATTCGCCATCGTTGATAAAGCTCTTGGATTATTCGCTGAAAATTCTGCGTAAACCTGCGAATGGTCATGTTGGGTGGCAAGAAACATTTGTTGCTGTTGCGGCGATTGCTGATTCAAGTAGTTCGCATGAGCCAAATAAGCTACTTGCTCGTTCAATTGTACATTTGTGTTGTGTTGTGGATATATTAATGCCTGCTGGGGATCTGGCGAATTGTTAACCCTGGAGCCATTGAGTTGCAAAACTGGATTTTGAGATGGATATCCATGATGTAGTTGCTCGAGCTGCGCATGGCGCAAATCGTTGACATTTCCAGAATGGTAAAGTGCTTGATTAGGAAATGTCGGTTGCAGCGATGACCGACTTTGTGTGTTCATATCCCCGCAATGGATTGAATTCTGGTTTGATAAATTGTTCGGCAGATGCTGAGAACGAATATTGCGAGGGCGAAAACCAGGAGCCGCTGTCGAATTCATTACAGCTTTTTTCTGATCCGCAGCTGCGGCCTTGGCATTACACTGTTTGCGATGTTTCTGTTACATGATTATACATATGTTAACATACAGGAACATGAAATTGTATAAACAAAGAGAAAGGAAATACTACGTTATTCTATTTCCTTTTTTCTTATTTTAGTTATTACACTAAATCCAAAAAAAAAACTATATTAAATTTAATAACTCTTGATCTAGTTGTATTTACTGAAATAACAATTAAGATTACTAAAACTTGATGAAATTCAACAATAAGAATTTGGCTCTATCAAACAAAAAAATTGTTCATAAATACCTGCAAGTGACTAGCAATACTCTCCCTGGTAATCGAGGGAGTGTTCATTATTTCAAGGATCCTTTTGGGAACAACTTCTACATAACAAAAGCACCAAACTAAGCATTAATTAACCATAAATAAATCATAATATAATGCAATGTGATCTAAAAAATAAGTAAATAATACAATGCAATGCAATAATATTGTGGTTAGGAAACCTGTAAGACTCAAACAGGTCGTAAACTCGCTTTACAACTATATTGTTGAGTTTAAGATACATAAAAAACACTATTCTCTTTTATAGTTTAAGCATTTAAAGAAATACAAACTAATGTTTTATTTTACTTTCTAACATGAGTTTTTGAATTCGAATCCTGTTAAGCTCAGTGTCTCATCAAATTCAAACACATGTTTTATGTCAAGCTATCAGAAAACAACGGTCGTATATTTGATATGATGATAAAGGAGCAAAGTTTTAACCTTCGGGTGGCAAGCTCTCCACGGCTGCGACGAATTTACGGTGAAGAGAATCACCCCAAACCACCCTCTTTTTCTTCACCCGCCCCGTCGAAGATTCTCTGGGCCGTCTGAGCTCCTCTCTTCTCTGCCACTTCTTTTGCGTTGCGTTATTCGGATTCAGTTCCAGATTTGGATTCTGCTCTATCCTCGGGGGTTTACGATCCTCCGATATCCTCAGTTGCGAAACACCAATCCGACTTACTTCCTTCAGTTTTCGAACTGCGACGCGCTCCAATACATTCGTTACCGCGTCCTTCCTGACGGGCTTTGCCAAAACACTACACACCTCGTCGTCTGTGATCTTCGTCATAGCCTCAGCGTCGTCGCCATCCGCAATCATCACTTGACGCACGTAAAAGAAATCAAGAACATGCAACAACTTGGCGAAGCAAAAGAAAATAGACGAGTTTCTTACCGACCACCGGGAGCTGAAACTTGGAATGCACGTATTGCACAAACTCGAAGCCGTTTATGTCCGGTAGGCGAACGTCGGTCATTACCGCGTCGAACTCTCCCTTGCGATGTACCAAGATTGCGAGAGCCTCCATACCGGTCGAACACGCCGTCACTGAAACAGTAAAACATCTGAGAATTCGACTCTTACTTTTGATTTTCGTAAAAGTACGGAAATTTTTTGTTTTCGAATGTCTGATTGACTTTTTATTATTGACAGAACCAGAAGCAGAAGCGCAAACAAGTACGTCAGTACCTTGATTGTTACATTGAAGAAGGGTCATTTCGGCGATTTGACGGGACATGGGGTTGCTGTCGACGAGTAGTATGCGAAATCTTTCCTGGAAAACCGCAGAATATCCATCTCCACTGATTGATGAGTGAGCAGGAGCCTTGCCTCGATCCATTACTCGATTTATTTCGTATCGCTTTTGCTTTTAGTTGACGAGAGAAATAAAAAAAATATAATAATAAAAGAATTGACAAAACAGATAGAATGAATAATATAATAATTAATCGTATTATTTTTTGGTTTTAATTTTATTTTTAAATGAAGCCTGTTTTTCAGAGTTTATTGTGCTTCATCGAATTGATCGATTGAATTACAATTAAAAAAATTTATGTTAGAAAAAATATTCTACTCAATTTATATATGAATAATCACTCCTACTATCATAATTAATTTCCACTATATGCTATACTATACATATAGTTTAAAAATTTTGGTTAAAATTAAATAGTACGTTATATATCCATGCACGTAACAAATAATAAAATGTATAAAAATAATTAAAAATAATTTGATACAAGTTTTCAATGTGCCTTAAATAAAAGTTATTAGATAGATTTGTTACAGCAATTAATGTTGAGATTAACAAAAAAATAATAATAATAATAATAATAATATAGAAAATAAAATAATACATGATAAAAAAAAACAATAATATAGAAAATAAAAAATAGTACATGATAAAAAAAAAAACAATAATATAAAAAATAAAATAGGACATGATAAAAAAATAAAAAATAAAAAATAATTCTAATTCTAAATTAAGTACAGTGTAAAAAAAGGAATGTTATTTGTACATCCAATCATGGGTGTATATCTTACAACCTCACTCATCCAAGGATGGAGGCTTTTCTACCTATCACATCAAGTGATGAATGAAATTCACTCTTTCTGATACGATGGATGAAATTCACTTTTTTCTTGGATGGTGGGGTGTAAGATATACCCCTTTAGTTTTTTTCATGTAAACATTGATAAAATATATTATGGTTAATAAAAACAACACAAAGTGTAATTAAGCCAACGATCTCTACCAAATGAGAGAAGTTGACACACAAAAATATAATCAAAAAGAAAAAAAATATATATTCGAGGACAAAGCTATGAAATCTAAGTAACATGTTATTACTTAATTATTACTTAGAAAATAAATAAATAAAGACATGAGAGAAAAGAGGAGATACGAAACCTGTTATCTCTTGTATCTGGTATGTGTACACTTTTGTACACTTTTGTATGTGTACAAGATCACACCACCAAATTATATATATTATGCGAATATTTTTTCCAAATGTTTATATGTGTCTATATATATATTTTCTAGATTAATTGTTAGTTGTGTAAGAAAATGTATAGAATCGAATCTGAATAAAACAGATAATATTATAAGTTGTTGGTTTTAGAGATGTTAACGGGTCGGATTCTCGACGGATTTTTAAAAAATTGAATCCGAATCCGAACCCTATTAACAAATCCGAATCCGAATCCGAATACAACGGATTTTAAAAATTAATACCCAAATTTAAATCCGATTAAAAATTCAAAATCCGAATCCGAATCCGAATCCGAATCCGAACCGAAAATTCAAATCTAAAATAATTTTCTTTTCTCTTTACAATATTTCAAAATATATTATATTAAATTTAAATTTTTAAAATATAAATTTAAATATAAAATCAAATATTTAGATATACATATTATATTATAAAACGTAAAATCAATTCGGATTCAGGTCGGGTACAATTAAAATTCATATCTAAATTCAAATCCGTCGAATTTTTATCTTTTATATCCATATCCGAATCATCCGTTTAATATTGGATAAATTTATTTGGTTCGAATTCGAATTTGAATAAAAATTCGGATATCCGTATCCATTAACATTCTAGTCGGTTCGGTATGTACGTACGTGATGTACGTACGTGAGGACATAAGGGGTATTTTAAGAATATATAAGACTATTTTCGGAATTTGAAAAATTGATAAATCCTATTATCTATAAGTAACAATTTTATCCCATTAGGGTCTGTTTGGATATACGCTAAATTTTTTTTATAGAGTTAATAAATTATGATTTTGGTCTAAGTGAAATAAAAAATTTTATAACTCTAAAAAATTTCATAGTTTCAAAATTTAAAGTGTTTAGATGGATATCGCATAATTTCACAAAATTTCTCTCAATTTAAAATTTTTAAAAATAAAAAAACATTAATTTTATATTTTAAAATTAAAATTTTCATAATTTCAAATTAAAAGTTAAAAATTTAAAATTGAAAATTTAATATTTAAAATTAAAATTGAAAAGTGAAAAATGAAAATTTAAAATTTAAAATTTAAAATTTAAAACTTGAAATTTCAAACCAAAAATTTGAAAATTTTTTAAAAAAAATCAAAATTTTAAATTTAAAATTAAAATTTATTATTTTCAAATTAAAAATTATTTAATAAAATTAAAATTTATTATTTTAAAATTAAAGTTCATTATTTTAAAATTAAAATTTATTATTTTAAAATAATAAATTTTAATGTTTAAAATTTGAAAATCAATATTATAAAATTTAAAATTTGAAATTTAAAAATTTGGAAATTTGAATTTTAAATTTGATTTTTTTAATTTGAAATTTAAAATTTTTAAAATTAAAATTTAAATCCTAGTTTTAAAATTTTAAATTTTAAATTTAAAATTTCTAAATTTATATTTTTAAATTTTAAATTTTAAATTTTATATAAAATTTAAAATTTTAAATTTTGAAATATAAAGTTTAAAATTTGTCAAGTTGAGTGAGGTAAGGAATGGTAGATTTTCTTTTTTTTTCTTTGGCTAGACTGGATTGTTATTTTACTTATATAGTTAAACTATACTTCAAAAAATATGCTTTTTTTTTTTTTTTTTTTTTTGGTCCGCCAAATGTTTTATAGGATAATACTCCTATAGGTATAGTATAGTATAACTATACTATATTTTTAAAGGTATTCAAATGGGGCGTTATAATCTCCACAATTACCTTTATATTTGATTTGCTACTACTAATCTCGACTCTTGTCCCTATAAAAAAAACGTATACATACATTATATAAGTTGTTAACAAAACAAACTCTAAGGCACCGTTTGGTAACGGGAATAAGGGGGAATATCCTCCTTATTTCCGTATTTATTTCCAAACGGGAACCGGAAAAGCAGGAATTGAAATTCCTGCTTTTCCGGTTTTAGGGGGATGGGGGTGGGAATTCGGATTCCCACCCCGAGCTGGAATCCGCTGGAATATAAAGAGGGGCTTGAGCATCGAGGCAGTCTTCAGAGTTGCTTCTTCTCCACTGAGCTTCACCCTCAGTTGCTTCTTCTCCACCGAGCTTCACCCTCTCCGCGCCTTCTTCTTCTCCGATCTAGCTTCCCCTCGCCTTCTTCTTCTCCGATCTAGCTTCACCCTCTCCGCGCCTTCTTCTTCTCCGATCTAGCTTCACCCTCGCCTTTTTTTTTTTCTTTTTTTTTTTTTGGATTTTTAGGTTGAGCAAAAAAAAAAAAAAAAAATGATGAAAAAAAAAAAGAGAAAAATTAGTAGGTGTATTTTTTTTTTTTTTTTTTTTTTTTTTTTTTTTTTTTTTTTTTTTAAATAGTGGACTGTGGATGGCTTGTTTTTATTTTTTTTTTAATTTTAAATTATTCTGATCTGCTTTTTTTTTTTTTCTTATTTGGCTGCTGCGCAAAAAATAATTAAAATTATTTTTAAATTTTATTAATTATTCATTAATCTATTAATTAAAAATCACGTGAGAGATTCAAATTATTTTTTCAAATCATTTTTAAAACATTTGTACAATTTTAATAATGTTACCAAAATTATTTATTCCCAATTTTTTTTTTTTTTTTTTTGCTCATCCGTACTTAAAATACTTAATTTTAATTAATAAATAAAATTAATTAATTTTTTTTATCATTTTTGATATGATAGTTTTATTAAATAAAATGAACCCTATACACAAATTTATCACTTCTCAATTCTTTTTATTCCTCTATACTCAACCAAACACAATTTTTTCCTATTCTTCTTATTCTTCTTATTTCTATATAATTTACCAAACACAATTTCCTTTAATCCCGGTATAACTCATAAACCCAACCAAACGCAAATTTACACTAATTCCTGCTAATACCATAATCTATACCTATCCCCGGTATAACAAAATTTTCCTTATCCCCGAACCAAACGGTACCTAAGGGGCGTTTGGTATTGGTACAGAACCGGGAATAGCGGGTTTATCCCCCTTATTCTCCCAAACGCTCCGGGAACCATCTGGTATTGCTTAACCCAGAACAAGGAGAATAGCTGATATAACAAATCCCATCCTATTATTTTAATATTAAAATTTTTACAATATTACCCTTCTCCCCTACTTTATCTCCTCCCAACATATTATTTTAATAAAAACTCTCTCCTCTCTCTCTCTCCTCTCCTCTCCTTTCTCTCTTCCCAATACACTCTCATCATCACAAATCCCTCTCTCTCCTCTCTCTCTTTCCTTCATCCCACCTCCTTTCTCTCTTCCCAATACACTCTCATCATCACACATTAATATTAAAAAATTTTAAATTTTAAAATTTAAATGTTGAAATTTTATGTTTGAAATTTTAAATTTAATTTGAAAAAATAAAATATTAAATTAAATATTATTTTTAAATAATATAATTTAATTATGATTATAATTTTATTTCTATTTTTTTAAACCATTAATCCATTAATTAAAACGAGAAAAACGATTTTAAAAAATTTTAATCACATAATAAAGCTTGAGGTCAAAAATTTACGAATATTTAGCAAATATATGATTTTTTCAAAATTTAAAAAAATTTTATGTTAAAAATTTATTATTTAAAATAAATATTATAAAATTTTAAATCTTAAAATTAAAATGTTGAAATTTTATATTTTAAATTTAAATTTTAATTTGAGAAAATAAAATATTAAAATAAATATTATTTTTAAATAATATAATTTAATTATGATTATAATTTTATTTCTATTTTTTTAAACCATTAATCCATTAATTAAAACGAGAAAAACGATTTTACAAAATTTTAATCACATAATAAAGCTTGAGGGCAAAAATTTACAAATATTTAGCAAATATACGATTTTTCTAAATTTTAAAAAAAATTTATGTTAAAAATTTATTATTTAAAATAAATATTATAAAATTTTAAATCTTAAAATTAAAATATTGAAATTTTATATTTTAAATTTAAATTTTAATTTGAGAAAATAAAATATTAAAATAAATATTATTTTTAAATAATATAATTTAATTATAATTATAATTTTATTTCTATTTTTTTAAATCATTAATCCATTAATTAAAAAGAACTAATTAAATTTTAACAACTTTTATCACATATTAACTCTTGAGGGCAAAAAGGTAATTTACCCCACTTATCCTCTTTATTCCTCATATTCTTCATTATTAAACCAAACACAAATTCTCTTATCCCTGGAACCATCCCAAACGCGTTTTCGCTCTAGTTCCGTACTTTATACTTATCCCCGGTTTAGCTAATTCCAACTTAACCCGATTCCAAACGCACCCGAAAACAATGACTCGTGGTTGGCACATGAGATTCTAAATTTAAAGTCGAATTTTCAGGTGTGGTTGGTATCTGAAATTTCAAATTTGAAGTTAAATTTTTGGATATCCAAGTTCGAAACATAATTATTTTATAATTTTTAATTAAATTTATTTTAAAAATAATAAATAAAACTGGTAGCATACTGTCTTTTATTAAAATATTAAAAATATTATTTTTTTATGAATTTAAATTTGTAAAGAATAACGATTATTTTTTTATAATTATTTCATATGATTTCAAAGCAAAAGATCATGAATTCTATGCTTCTATCAAAATTAATTTTCTCAATTCATGTTTGCATGCATAATTACGAAACTCGATGGAGCAACTATATTTTTTAAACTGTTAAGATACATATCTTACAATTCTATAGGATTTCTAACAAGTAAATTTTAAAATTAAAAATTTTAAATTTAAACTTTATAGTTTAAAATTTAAGAATAAAATTTCAAATTTTCAACATTAAATTTAAAATTTAAATTTAAATCTAAATTTAGAATTTAGAAATTTAAATTTAAATTATAAAATGTAAATTTAAATTTAGAAATTAGAAATTTAAATTTAGATTTTAAATTTAATTTTTAATTTTTAATTTTAAAATTTAAATTTTAAAATTTTGAATTTTTGACTTTGGTTCGTTTCCAATAATATTTTAGCACGCTTAGTTTTGGACAGATCCTATATTGGGACCCTACCTCCCATCCTTCATATCTTGGATTTGGGGCTTGTAATGTTGTAGAGTAGAAGAAAAGGTAGATCCCCTGCAACCTCCTGTTGGTAGTCGATGTTCGTATTCATCGGCCTATATCCTATATGAAATGGAGCCATTTGTAATTATACTGCCCTACAACTGTGTTGCATGAAATGGCGCCATTTGCGGTTGCACCAACTCCTTGCAGCTGTGCTACGGCCATTGCCGGCATCTCTAGAGTTGGTTGTATCGACATATTTTGGTTTATCGTAAGAGCCCCTGTGGACCTCCATTATGCTGCTCATTCTGGGCTAATAAATGCTCGATGCGAGCGATATTTTTATTCGAGGTCGTTATAACGACCAACACCGCATCTAGGCTCAGCTGATTTGTACCATGCATTATTTTCTGATTCGTTTGATTGGTCATATTAACCAACTTTCTTGCCACGTGGAGATTTTTTTTGGTTCCAACAACTACTAATAGCATCAAGTCATTAGCGCTATTAGATTTTCGATCTTTTGATGAAGAAATGTGCGGTTAACGTAATAGTGCTCCTTTAAAGTTTAGTGAGTGGTTGATGGAATAGTATGATCTAAAGAGTGAAATAGTCAAAGGGATAGATTTAAAGCCAAATATCAAGTACTTGGTACTATTAATAGTATATATAATAACCGGATTATATATATATATATATATATATATATATAGAGAGAGAGAGAGAGAGAGAGAGAGAGAGAGAGAGAGAGAGTGGAGCTTAAATATTCTCAAAAGCACAAGTCAAGATGTGCTTGTGAATTTTTTTACCATTGGATTTGTATTGGGATTTGTATTTTTGTAAAGTCAACTAAAGAGAGAGAAATAAAAAGTAAATAGCACAAATTCCAATGCAAATCCAATAGAAAAAAATTTACAAACACATTTGTGCTTGTGCTCTTAAGAGTATATAAGCTCTCTCTCTCTCTCTCTCTCTCTCTCTCTCTCTTCTCTCTCTCTCTCTTCTCTCTCTCTCTCTCTCTCTCTCTCACTCTCTCTCTCTCTCTCTCTCTCTCTCTCTATATATATATATATATATATATATATATATATATATATATATATATATATATATATATATATGCGCGTGCTCGCGCGCTATTAATAACATCAAGTCATAGGTGTTATTAAGTTTTTGAACTTTAGATGAAAGAATGTGCAGTTAGGATGATAGCAGGTCTCTAGAGTTCAATAGTTAAGTTGGAAAAATAGTGAGAATGATAAAAATTAAGGATAAATTTAACGGTGAGATTAAAACTTGGTAGTACCAAATGCTTGGTGCTATCGATAGTACCAAGCCATTGGTGCTATTAGGTTTTAAGCCCTATAGCAGTTTCCTAGGATTTAGATAGTAGTTAGTGGAATAGTATGATTTAAGAGGTGAAAATGGTCAAAAGGTTAGATCTAACGGTGAAAATTTGATAGCACCAAATGTTTAGTGCTATTAATAGCATAATAGTTTTTTTTGAGAGAAAGGTAGCATGCTACCGCTTCGTTTATTTTTTAAATAAACTTAGCTGGAAATGTGAAGCAATTAGGCTTCGAACTCGGGTCTCGGGTATCAACCACCAAGCCCTTTGCCACTTGCATTAGGGACGGTTGATACATAATAGTTGTACTATATATATATATATATATATATATATATATATTATATATATAATTGAGCTCCTACTCTTTTAAAAGTACTAATTTATTGGTGGTTGACTTTTGGATGAAATATATATATATAATTGAGCTCCTACTCTTTTAAAAGTACTAATTTATTGGTGGTTGACTTTTGGATGAAAAGATTTGAGGTTATGATAATAGTGGGCCCCTTATGTTAAATGAGTCGTTGGTGGAATAGAATGATTTAAGGGATAAAATTAGTCAAAACGATAGATCTAATGGTAGAAAACTTACAAACACCAATTGTTTGGTGCTTGTACAAGTATAGTAGCCGGACTATATATATATATATATATATATATATAATATATATATATATATATATATATATATATATATATATATATATAGAGAGAGAGAGAGAGCGAGAGAGAGAGGAGAAGAGAGAGAGATGAGAGGAGAGAGAGAGAGAGAGGGGGGGGGGGGGTAAAGCTTAGTATAAGTCCAAATATACTTGTAAATTTTTTACAATTGGATCTGCATTGAGATCCGTATTATTGTACTTTCTCTTTTTTTCTTTTTAGTTAATTGACTTTACAATAGTACAAATATCAATGCAAATTTCATGGTAAAAAATGTAATGTGCCGGATTTTCGGCACATAAATAAATGTAAATAAAGGTGAGATGAAATTCTATTGTTATGAAAGTTGGGAAAGTAAAGAATATTTGGAAGCGAGTTGGGCCCAAATCGGGATTAAAATGAGAGTTCTGGAATTTTATTCGAGAAAGAGGGCCCAGATTTTTAGTGGAAAATTTACAGTGTCGGAAAATTTTGAGAAAATTATGGGAGCCCCGTAAATATGTTTTAAGGCCACAGAAAAAGTTTCGCGTTGATCGGAGGCCGGATAGTGGGAACGGGCTCCGGCAACAGTGTCGAAAAATTCTGAGAAAATTACGGGAGCTGTGTAATTATGTTTTAAGGTAACGGTAAAAATTTCGTGTTCATCGGATACCCGGATTGCGAGAACGGGGTCCGCCAATGATTCTGGACACAGCGGGGCTTTTGGTAGCCCAGAAATGGCCAAAAGTGAAAATTTAAATTTTTCTGTGGTAAATTAAGCTGAAACGAAGTCGCCTGTCAAATTTGGACGAAAACGGACGAAAAATGGACAAAAAAGGGACAAAAACGGATTTCCAAGGCGCGCGGCGCGCTGCTCAACGCGCACAGCTGGCGCGCATCAAGTGCGCGGGTCAATGGGGGGCCGCCACATGGCAGGCCCCCATTGGGCCTGTACGGGCGCGAGGACGCGCGCCCGCAGGGGCGCGCAGG
The DNA here is from genome assembly GCA_029168755.2 of Tillandsia fasciculata. Lineage (NCBI taxonomy): Eukaryota > Viridiplantae > Streptophyta > Magnoliopsida > Poales > Bromeliaceae > Tillandsia > Tillandsia fasciculata. The sequence goes on from CM054951.1 coordinate 13,364,149, forward strand.
GGAGGCGGCCACGTGGCCTCCTTGTTCCCTGCCTGGACCGGGTGCACCCGCATGGGTGCGGTGGACCGACAGGTGCACCGTGGACCCATGCCCGTGGACCATCTTTTCTCTCTCCCTCCTTTTCTTCTTCTTCTTCCTCCCCGCAGGCCATTTTTCTTCCCTTCTTTTTTTTCCTTCTCCAACCGAGAGTGAGGGAGAGTAAGGAGGAGGTTGTGGGGAGATGCCGTGTTGCGTCGTGAGCCTCGTGGAGCGCGCAAGATGCTCCAAGCAGTCTGGGGATCGCGTGTATTCGCGTGGGGCGGCGCGACGCTGTCAAGGTAGGCTCCGTTCGTCATTTTTACGGTATTTTTGGCACAGTTTTGAGACGTTATTTTGGACATTAGATTTAACCCCGTGCCGTTTTGCGTGTTAGGGACCGAGTTCTACTGTACCGTTGCTGCACGGACTGTCGGAGACAATTTTGGCGCGCCTCGTTTTGCGTGCCAATCCGAGGTATGTGCCCCGTTTTACGTACAGATTGAGTTGTTGTGCACGATTTTACATGCAGTTTATAATATCATACATCGTTTTTCGTACAGAGATAGAAAAAATATGCACCATTTTGCGTGCAACCCTACAGTTAAACTTGCACCGTTTTGCGTGCAGATCATTTTATCGCGCACCGTTTTGTGTGCAGTTTATAATATTATACATCATTTTTCGTATAGAGATAGAAAAATATGCACCGTTTTGTGTGCAACCTTACAGTTAAACTTGCACCGTTTTGCGTGCAGATCATTTTATCGCGCACCGTTTTGTGTGCAGTTTATAATATTATACATCATTTTTCGTATAGAGATAGAAAAATATGCACCGTTTTGCGTGCAGCCTTACAGTTAAACATGCACCGTTTTGCGTGCAGATCGTTTTATCGCGCACCGTTTTGCGTGCAGTCTCTAATATTATACATCGTTTTTCGTGCAGGGATAGAAAAATATGCACCGTTTTGCGTGCAGCCTTACAGTTAAACATGCACCGTTTTGCGTGCAGATCGTTTTATCGTGCACCGTTTTGCGTGCAGCCTTACAGTTAAACATGCACCGTTTTGCGTGCAGATCGTTTTATCGCGCACCGTTTTGCGTGCAGTCTCTAATATTATACATCGTTTTTTGTGCAGGGATAGAAAAATATGCACCGTTTTGCGTGCAGCCTTACAGTTAAACATGTACCGTTTTGCGTGCAGATCGTTTTATCGTGCACCGTTTTGCGTGCAGTCTCTAATATTATACATCGTTTTTCGTGCAGGGATAGAAAAATATGCACCGTTTTGCGTGCAGCCTTACAGTTAAACGTGCATCGTTTTGCGTGCAGATCGTTTTGTCGCGCACCGTTTTGCGTGCAGTCTCTAATATTATACATCGTTTTTCGTGCAGGATAGAAAAATGTGCACCGTTTTGCGTGCAACCTTACAGTTAAACGTGCACCGTTTTGCGTGCAGATCGTTTTGTCGCGCATCGTTTTGCGTGCAGTCTCTAATATTATACATCATTTTTCGTGCAGGACTAGAAAAATGTGCACCGTTTTGCGTGCAACCCTACAGTCGAACGTGCACCGTTTTGCGTGCAGATTTGAGGTACGTGCACCGTTTTGCGTGCAGGTTGAGTTGACGCGCACCGTTTTGCGTGCAGACTGAAATGGCGCGCATCGTTTTGCGTGTGGGTTTTTAGTGACGTGCACCGTTTTGCGTGCAGGTTTGGTGGACGTGCACCGTTTTGCGTGCAGACTCGAGGAAAGTGCGCCGTTTTGCGTGCAAGCTCGAGGAGACAAGTGGAATCGCGCGGAGACCAATTGCAAGTGTCTACAAGCAATTGGGTACACTACAAGGTGGGAAATTCTGCCGAAATTGGGTGACCTCTCCCCTTGCTCCTTTGCTTTTCGATTCGAAGCATGATAGTAGCCTGTTAGAGGCGTTAGGTAATTATGAATAAGATTGCATGTTTAGAGGAACACAGATGAAAAGAGCAACTGTTGGTTGCCAATAACAGATGATATATGTGCATGTGTAGAGAAATTTAGAGGAAAAGTGATATTTATGATTTATCCACAATAGGGGATAAATTTGTATGTGTAGATGGACACAGATGATAAATGCAACTGTCAGTTGCCAAAAGGAGATAATTCATTTTCATGTGCAAAAAGGACTTAGAGGATAAATATATTTTTTTTATGATGGATATGAAAATAATTGCATGCGTAGAAATGAGTAATTACTTGATGACTGTGATCATGTTAGGGTACAACCCTAGAAATCATGTGATATAAGGGACAGAACTGTTGGTAGTAAGACTAGGAGAAAACCTAGTATAGGGGTTTGATTGGTAGTAAGACTAGGAGAAAACCTAGTTTAGGGGTTTGACGAGTGACATCAACTTAGGAGTTATCCTAGGAAGGATGAGTGGCATGGTCTTAGGTGATAACCTAAGGACACTGGATAGAGTGATCAACATAGAGTCAGAAAACTCTAGGGTGTATATGACACGGAACTTAGGTAAAGAGAACCTAAGGAGAACTAGTGTTCAACATAGAGTCAAGGAACTCTAGGATGATATGACATGGAACTTAGGTAAAGGAAACCTAAGGTGAACTAGAGGTCAGCATAGAGTCATGGAACTCTAGGACAGGTATGACATGGGACTTAGGTAAAGGGAACCTAAGTTGAGCTAGAAGAGTTTAAACTCACAGACAGAAAAATAGAGTCAAGTTGACTCTAGGATTCAGTAAGGAATCAAGAGAAGGAGGATCAAGTGAATGAAAGGAAAAATGGATCAAGTGTGGAGATATGAAAGGGAAAACAGAAAAGTAGAGTCAATGTAATTCTAAAATAACAGTGGAACATGGAATTAGAGTCAGTGTAACTCTAAGTTAATAGTGGAACAGGAAAATAGAGTTAAGTTAACTCTAGGATTCAATGAGGAATCAGGAAAGTGGGATAAGATCCCAAGGTTAAAGAGCTGATCAAATATAACCCTAGAAGGTCATAGGGTGTCTGGGCAAATGGATAATAACTTTAACTTCAATTTGAGTTAAAGAAATAAAAGAGAAATGTTTAAGAGTCCAGGAGACTCTCTGGTTATCCTTATGGCAAGACCTAGGATAAGAGGAAAAATTGTTGCAAAAAGGCAAAGATTAAAAGCAAGCTAAAAGTGGCTAAAAGCATAAAGAAAATGTAAATGGCGCCTTCGAATTTGAGACTCGTCAAGTGGAGCAGGACTCCCTGGGCAGTGACCCGTCGGACGAGGTACTTTCGAAGGGCTAAAAGTGAAAGCAAGGAGCTAAATGCTCAAGAAAAGAGAAAGTGATTTGCCAGTGGCAAAAAGGGAGCTATAAGCTCGAATAAGAAAGGAAAGCAAGTGTTCAAAAGCAAAGAGGCTAAGAACTAAAATAAAAGAGAAAGAAAAAGAAAAGAAAGAAAATTAAAGATAAAACGGGCGTACCTCCGGGGGCGAACGTACAACGGTCAGGAGTTGGACAGGGTCCCTCTCCCGGGCAGCGACCCGTATGACTGGTAGATAGAGTACTCTTGTCAGAGTTGGGCAGTGACCCTATCGGGCAGTGTCCCGTATGACAAGTCCCCCCGGCAGGACGGGGTAACACTTGCGAGTGTTATCGGCAACCTTAGAAATCTTATCTTATGGTAGCAAGACTACCGGGCTCGGGCCCGTTGGATAAGAATTTCCAAGGGTTAACTTGAACTAAAGCACCAGAATCTAAAGAATAAAGAAAAATAGAGTGGCCAGGGTGGCCGGGTTAGTTGAACCCAGTATACAGCGGCATAGTGGCCGAGTTGGTGCTTAGCAGCCTAGTGTGGCTAGACAGAGTAGTGCTGGGTCGATGGTTGTACACAGATAGTGTAGTGATATATTATTGCATAGCTGCATATTGATGTTGAGGATTTTAGTTTCCTAGCACACTATTATTATTGCTTCCATTGGACCAAGTGGTGTAGGACACTTTCTCTCGGTGGTTGAACCCACTGGGAACTCGCTCGTAAGTTCTCACACCCCTTGGGTGACCCCCCCACAGGTTCGGGAATGGATGCAGCGGTCGAGACAGATCAGATGCAGACGACAGCGAGGCATACGACAGGGGCAAGGGCCCAGCAGCATAGTGACCTAGAGGGTCTAGCAGAGGTATCCCTTTCTATATATTTCTTGAGTGAACCTTGTATGGTGAGGAATTATGTAAAGAAATGTAATAATTTATTTGCAAGTTCAGAAATGTAAAGTGTAATAAGTTTAATTTATGGTTCACTCCTGTATGCTTTCATTTCCGCATTAGTTATTGAATGAAAGTTTTAAATTTATAGTGATTTTTAGTACTCTGATATTGAGCTTCCGCATACACTTGTTGTGTTATTATGGATGTTACCGTTCCTTTCGGGTAGAAAAAGGTTTTACCCGATTGGCGGGTCTGTTAGCGTGCCCGAACCGTACAAATTGGCGGACTCGGGGCGTGACAAAAAAATTACAGGTATATTTGACTTTATACGGTGTAGAAATATTCAAATCATTTAAAATTTTGATAGAAAATTTTTTATACTATATAAAATAAGAATAATATATTTTATCTAAAATTTTAGTGTCATATCATCACATTTTGTGAGATTTTTTATTTTCAGCCGTTGATTTTAATTCCTTTCGATCACTAGACAAATAATATCTAAAAATCACAAAAAAAATTTTGTAGATAATTCAAATACTTTAGATCAAGTCTAATGAAAGAGATTGTCGATACGAAAGTCTCATCATTGAAAATAACTTATAAGCACGTATGCCTCCGTGCTTATAAAAGTACCACAGTCGCACTATATATAATATATATATATATATATATATATATATAGAGAGAGAGAGAGAGAGAGAGAGAGAGAGAGAGAGAGAGAGAGAGAGAGAGAGAGCTTATATAATTTTAAAAGCACAAGCCAAATTATACTTGTAAATTTTTTATCATTAAATTTTTATTGAGATCCGTATTATTGTACTTTTTCTTTCTCTCTCTTTTGTTGGTTTTACAATAGTACGGATCTCAATACAAATCCAATGCAAAAAATTCAATGGTAAAAAATTTACAAGTATAGTTTGGCATGTACTTTTAAAAGTATAGTAGAGCTTATATATATTTTTAAAGTACAAGCTAAATTATACTTGTAAATTTTTTACCAATGAATTTTTATTGAGATTCATATTATTGTAATTTTTCTTTCTCTCTATTTAGTTGGTTTTATAATAGTACGGATGTCAATACAAATCCAATACAAAAAATTCAATACAAATCCACTATATATATATATATAGAGAGAGAGAGAGAGAGAGAGAGAGAGAGAGAGAGAGAGAGTCCGGATGGAATACTATTGATAGCACCAAGCAATTAGTGCTATCAAGTTTTCAACCATTGGATAAAAAGATGTGCGATTGGAATTATAGTGGTCACATAAAATTTTTACTATTCAGCCAACCACCTAGTAAACCTTAGGAGATCATTATCATCATAACCGTATATTCTTTAATCCAAATGCTAATTACTTGATAGCACCAATGTTTTGGGGTTAATTCTGCACCTTTCCGAATCTTATATTACCGAATAGATTACAGGCTGGATTCCCCAAACACAGTAATCCTGACAGGATTACCCGTATTCCTGCCAAGATAACCCGATCCGAACGTGTGTAGAATACTATCGATAGCACCAAGTCATTGATGCTATCAAGTTTTTAGCCTTTTGATTAAAGAAATGTGTGGTTAAGATGATAGTGGTCCCCTAGGGTTTACTAGGTGGTTAGTTGAATAGTAAACATCTTAGGGGACCACTATAATCTCAACCGCATATTTTTTCATCCAACGGCAGAAAACTTGATAGCACCAATTGCTTGGTGCTATCGATATTATTCTAGCCGGACTATATATATATATATATATATATATATATATATATATATATATATATATGGGCAATTTCCTATATACCCCTAAAATTTTTTCTGTTTTCAGATTTATCCCTCTTAGAAGGCTAATATTAAAACTACCCTTCTTACATTCCAACTTCTTTCCAAAATACCCCTAAAGTTAAACTCTGTTAGTGTACCGTTTAGAACTGCCGTTATCTGTATGTAATTACTATTTTGCCCTTTCAAATATACCCTAAACCCTAAACCTAAACCCTAAACCCTAAACCCTAAAACCCTAAACCCCTAAACTCCTAAACCCTAAAAACCCTAAACCCTAAACCCTAAAACCCTAAACCCTAAACCCTAAACCCTAAAACCCTAAAAAACCCTAAACCCTAAAACTCTAAACCCTAAACCCTAGAACCCTAAAAAATCCTAAATCCTAAACCCTAAAACCCTAAACCCTAAACCCTAAAACCCTAAAAAATCCTAAACCCTAAACCCTAGACCCTAAACCCGGGCAAAATAGGTATATCTGATAGTTTTCAACTCCGATTATTATTTAACTCTAGTTTAACCCTAGTTAACTTAACAAAGGGAAACGGTAGGGGTATTTTTAATAACGGTGGAACGTATGAAGGGTATATTGGAAAGAAAAAAATAAGAGGGGTAAATCAGATATTTCTTTAGATTTCAGGGTTACACAGGCAATTATTTCTATATAATATATATATATTATATATATATATATATATATATATATATATATATATATATATATATATATATATATATATATATATATATGAATAGAGTTTATATACTTTCAAAAGTACAAACCCAATTATATTTGTGAATTTTTTACCATTGAATTTGGATTGAGATTTGTGCTATTGTAAAATCAACTAAAGAAAATGAAAGAAAAAGTAAATAGCACAAATCTCAATGCAAATCTAATGGTAAAAAATTTACAAGTATACTTAGGCTTGTGCTTTTGAAAGTATATAAACCCTACTTTATATATATATATATAATTTACCTTATCTATAAACTATTTTTAGGTGGATATTCAAATTTTGAATTTTTAAAATTTTTAATTTTACTATCCAACATTTTAATTTATTTGATTTGAATCAATCAACAAAAATTTTATTTTAAAATTTGAATGCCGCATTTATCCTTATAGATTTAATTTGTATATTTTATATAATTTTCACGACTATAAATTTATTAAAATAAGTAATTAATTTAAATTTTAAAGTTAAAATATATTTTACTAAATCAAATAAATTGAAAGATTAAATAGTAAAATTAAAATTTTAAAAATATCAATTTGCATAAAAAAATCATCAGTTTTTAGATTTTCAACGGTAGGCTACTATTTTGAATTTTACAGATTCAGTTCGAATTTTTAAAAAACTGATCAAAATATTATTTTTTTTCTCTTTTATTTTTTTTCTCTCGTTCTTTTTTTTTTTTTAATTTTTCTCTCCGACCCTTCTTCATCACCTCCGCAACGATAGTAAGGGTGGCGATGGCTCCTCTTTCTCCGCTTCATTTCTTCGGGGCATCGGCACCGACGCCGATGCTAGAGGAGAAGAACACTACTGCGAGTGTGGGTGAGAGCGGAGTGGACGGATGCGATGAGGTTGTGGCCGAGGCACTGCTCGGTATCATATCGCCCATGGGGAAAAGGACCGCTTCTCCAAAAAGCGCTTTCGGCGAGAGCAGTGGCTGTAGTAGAAGACGAGTGAGAGGTTGCTGTCGTGGAAAAAAATATATAGAATAGAAGAAAATAAAAAAAATAAAAAATAAAAAAATAAAAATATTTTTTTCCTACAAAAAAAATATCAAGAACTGAAAAAAAAAAAAAAAAAAAAAAAAAAAATATGAAATTGCACTGTTAAAATTAAAGTTGTATTGTTTGAGAAGAATTTTGCACTATTTTAGATAAAAGTTACACTGTTTAAGATAAAAATTATACTATTTAAGTGAAAGTTATACTATTTCTCTTCTTCCTCCCCTTCTTTTCTATTTGTTTTCTCTTGCTCTCGGCCTTTCCGCGGCCTCTCTGGATCACGAGAGGGGCGAGGAAGGGAAGAGGGGAGATACCTCTGGTGCGGTTCGAGGAGCGAAACAAGTATGGGTTGGAAGATCCGAAGCTCTATAGAGGGGTAGCGAAGCGGGAGGTGCCAAAAGCTTCTAGATGGGATCACCGTCGCCGCGACGATGACCTCATTCGTACTTAATAATAGGGTCGCTGTTTTCACATGTCAACTCTTTTGAGCATAATGTTTGTTCTCCTCACACCACATGTACTTACGGTGATGGACCGCACGTACTTACAGTGACGGTGCGCTCTAGTGGATGGTCGTGATCGGAATGACGCGCGTGGAGGGGCCAAGAGCTCATTTACCCCCCAGATCGCCACCGACCCATCAATGCGTGCGGGCGTGGTAGAGTTGAGGCAGGGGTCCTCGTCCGCGCTGGTGCACCTCATTCGCGTGCTCCCCGCAGGGTGGAAGCAAAGCAGGCCATCTCCACCTCCGTCGCCCTTTTCTCTGGCGTCGTTGTGCTTTCCTCTACCTTCACCGCACGTCGTTGGCCCATATGGGCACAGAAAAAACACAAGAAAGCAGAGGGAAAGGAGTAGGAAAAATAGTATAACTTTCATTCAAATTATGCAATTTTTATCTAAAAAGTGTAATCCCCATCTTAAAAATTTAATTTTTATTTCAAAAAATATAACCTTCGTTTAAAATAGGACAAATTTTTTTTTTTAAAATAGTGCAATTTTTTTTAATAATACAATTTCATTTTTTTTTATTCTTATTTAGTTCTTACCATTTTTTGTAGAAAAAAAAATAATTTTTTAATTTTTTAAATTTTTATTATTTTTTTATACTTTGATCTTTCTCTTACTCTCTACCACAGCCACTGCTCTTATCGGAAATACTTTTTGAAGAAGCGTAGGCGCGTTTCGTCCTTACCCTCACGGATGACAACAAGCACTACCTCAACCACGATCTCATCGCCTACGTCCGCTCCACTCTCCCTCGCGTTCGCAATAGCATTTTACTCCTTCAACACCGATGTTATTGCTCGTACCAACGAAGAAATGAAGTGGAGGAAGAGGATCGTTACCGTCACGCATGCGGTGGAGGAGGGTCCCACAGAAGGAAAAAAAAAAAAAAAAAAAAAAAAAAAAAAAAAAAAAAAAGGAGCATAAATACATTTTAGTTAATTTTCTATAAATTCGAATCAAATTTGTTTTTGTTAAATTTTAAAACCGATGAATTTTTTATACAAATTGGTCATTTAAAAAATTTATATAACAAATTCAAAATAATTAATAATTTGAATAAATTAGGAGAGCTGAATTGGAACCCAAACACAAAACAATTAAAGATTTCTCAAACAAATCCTGAGTAAAGTTTTATTTTTAATTTATTTATTAGGTGAGGAAATTTTTACGGCCACCGCAACCATGGTATATTCCGAGTACAACTAATAGGAGCACGAACAAGAAGAAGCTCCACCATACTCGGGAGCACAAACCACATCGAGCGCGATCCGAGAAACGCGGCCCCCATTTTCTCCTACCCATCTCCCTCTCTCTCTCTCCTTCGCCCTCTCCGCACGCTTTAATCCCAATTCCAAAGTCGCCTCCTTTTTCCAAGTTTGTACCTTTCTTCTCCATGCTTCTCACCTCACCCCCTTTGCCCTTCCGTTTCGATCTCTCCCTCCGCTTCCGTAGACGCGAATCATAGCTCAGGTACTCGGTCTCGCCCCCCTTACCATTGCCTATAAATGTCGCACTTTTCACGTTTGTCGTTGAGGAATTTCGTCGAACACGTTTGTGCCTCTCGTGGTTTTGGCGTGATCGAGCGGTTTTTGCTGATTCTCGTTTGACAATTGCTCCTGGTTTTGTTGCTTGTGCCGTTGCTCGAGCTTGGCGAGCGCGGTGGCGCTGTGATCTCGGTGAGGAATTTCATCGAGTAGGTAATGTGGAGAAACAAAAGTTTTGATCTTTCCCTTTCGTGCGATCGTTTGTGTTGGTTCAGTGAGATCCATGGGATACTTGTTTGGTGGAGTGTGAATGTGATGTGTGTTAAGAGATATGGCCTATATTAGGAACTATTGTTCATTTGATAATATATACATATATATATTTGGTAGTACATATTTAGTGTTCATTTGAGTCCTTTGCGCATTATAATCGCGACTTTGATAGAGCTATTAGTAATTAGATTTGTAGTTGAATCTTGGTTGGATTAGAATAAATCTTTAAATTGATTGGGGATAAATTTATTAGGTTTTAAATTTAAATAATAATATTGATTAGAGTATAAATCTAATTGAATTAGAATTGGGTATGTGAAGTTTTTGAATACAGCTAATGCTGTACACGAGAGAGAAATGCTTGGCTTATAGTTTGGTGCATCAGTGTACACGTGCACGAAGAGAGAAGTCTTCTTCTGAGTTCATAAAAGATGACTCGAATTGAAGCTACTCTTACAATTTTGTGGAATGTACGTAATGGTTATGACCGATTCGATAGAAAAGAAGGAATTGAGGGCTCAGGTTAAAGATACTCAGTATAGAAGAGGAGTCAGGTGAGAGTCAGGTGTAATTCTTCTCTTGGGTAATGAATTTTGTTTCATTCATATTTTTTATGTAGTTTTCTCTCACAAACAATTTTTGTTAAGAAAACATTTTTATGGTAAAAATCTGATTTGACACTTTTGTTATGTAATCCTAATAACCGGTACCGAAGCGAGTACTGGATTTACAGCTGTCGGTATCAAAGTGAGTTGCGGATTCTCGACATCTGGTATTAGGGCAAGTACCAAATTTCCAACACCATCTTTCTTTCACTTATTAACTTGTATAATTTTATTTTTCGTTGCATCACCTAATCAGCTGCTCCATTCTTTTGTCGATGAAGTTATTATGTTTTTGTGTTGTGTTAGATTACTTTAGAACTTTTGTGAATTATTTCTCTTAACATACGTAATTTCACAGAGAGCATCATTTTGCAAGATGTTAGTATCACGAAAACGCTCGACAAATAGCTTTCATGGTTTTGTAACATGTGCTATCGTGTAATTATTTGTCGAGTATGTATAAGCTGATAAGCCATAGCGAGGATACAAAATCAAGTCGGAGAAAGAGTAGAAGCATGCATCTGGAAAAGAAATATGACTTCACAACTTCTTTAGATTGACCACAAGATACAATTACTCTGATTGTTTTCAATTTTTAATATCATGAAGAAATTTAGGTTTGAAATAACTAAATCTCTCTATAATTGAACATTTCAGGATCAAAGCCAACAGAACGTGCATAGAATTTATGATATACAATTGTCTGCAGAATGTCCTTAGCTGCTATTCGCTCAGGAAACTTCAATCAATTGCGAAACTCCCTAGGAAACTATTCTAACATAAATTTGCTCAAATTTCATAGCGGATTTGTTCCTGGAAAAGTGCTTCTTGAAACTAGAATATGCACTCTGAGACCTTTAAGCACAAGAGTAGAAGCAAGGAGCCAAAGATCAGAAGATAGCAAACCAAGCATCATTAATCTGAGCTTACGTAGCGGTACAGTCGGGTCATCGCCAGATAGGAATTTAAATCAATCGGAACTCCATGAATTCAAATCAATTCAATGCTACAATCTACAGGAAAAGATTGTTGAGAAGAAAATCGACCGGCCTGTAACTATTCTTGTTTTTGATATTGAGACTACTGGATTCAGTCGGCAGAATGAAAGAATTATCGAGTTTGCCCTTCGTGATCTTATTGGGGGAAAGAACAGCACATTCCAAACCCTTGTAAATCCAGAAAAAGATGTGCCTAATGCATTTGTTCATGGTATTAGCACTTGCATGGTCAACAGGCCTGATGTCCCAAGGTACGATTTTGTTCCATCATAATCATCTTAGCTTTTTCTTTTGAACTTTAGCCGTTGTGTGGCATATTCATCATGTAACATTGGTCCATTTCATTTTAATGTTACGTAAGTACTGGACAATAATAAGAAAGTAAGAAACATTATAAATTTTTTCTTCTCTGATCACGTGGTATGTATAGATGTGGATATCACATATTACTATGTATATACTTGATATGCCTGCAAGTTTCTTCCAATTTTTTGACAGTTTCCATACCTTATTTCAATTTGGCTGTGATAGGTTTAAGGAACTGGTTCCGATACTGCTTCATTATGTCCGAAGCCGCCAAATGGCTGGCAAACCAGTTCTGTGGGTGGCTCACAATGGGCGCCGTTTTGACGTACCTTTCTTTATCAAGGAATTCCAGCGGTGTTCAGCAGAGATTCCTTCAGACTGGTTGTTTGTGGATACACTTCCTCTGGCTCGACAGTTAGTGAATCCAGATGGTAGGTCATACTCCCTCTCTTGTTCTCTTTAATTAGGAGCTTTGAAATAATCTGCCCCCTATGCTGTTTTATTCTCCCAAATCGTGTTATATTTTGTTTCACATGCCACTGTTAAACAAACGGGCGCACTTATCAAATATAGGTCACTTTCTGATGTTATTACCTTGTGTCAGAAGCACCATGAAAATGATAATAAATGGATATTTAGGTTCTTCAAAAGGTACAAAAGGTCATACCAATTTGCCTGTAATTTCATCTGCTCTATTTGTATGTTTTACACCATATAAATAATTCTGAAGCTCTCCTTACATGACCAATTTTTTCTTTCATTAAAGGGATAACATTGGTGTGATCAGATGCAGTTTATGTGAGTCTGCTATACTGAAAATAAACAGCTTATGACCTAGATAATTGCTATAATTTAGTGATATGAAGTTATGGAGAGCCAGTTTCATGTAACTTTGTGATTTGGATGTGAAACCTTGTTGTTTTGTCCCTCCTTTATTATGTGCATTCCTTCCAGGACATGAGTAATGTTTGTCTATAGTTCTTCAGAAATCATCTATCTGTCTGTTTATTGATGATATGGAACTTACATTGTTTCCTCCGCGGTATTGATGACGCGGAACTAATGTTGTTTCCTTAGTCTGACGCAAAGATTATTGCGTTGTGAATTTGCAGTCGAGTCAATAGCTTAAACCTATTATTTCTTATTATATACGGTGGTTTAATGAGCCACGTGATTGTCACATGGTCGGTTTAATGGCCATGATAACAGCAATCTTCACGGTTCAACTGTTACAGTTTGAATTACGTGGTTTACTTTATCAAAATCGGAATATACCAGAAGGGACAGAAATTTTGATTAGTTCTGTCATACTGCAATGCAGTCAAGAAGGACAGAAGCTGAAGGGAGATGCATATATGTCCTGAAAAACCTGAATTCAATGAATATAAAGAGGGACAGCAGTGGATCCTTTGCGATGGATTAACTACTGAACCGACTTTGCCTTTTTCATTTTCATGCAGGATCGAAGCTCAGCTCGTCTTCACTAAAGGCGCTGAGAGAACACTACGATATACCTCTAGTGGGGCCTGCGCACAGAGCGATGCAGGACGTGACAACGCTGTGCTATGTACTCCAGAGAATCACTTTCGATCTGAAGCTCACCGTTCCGGAGCTCATAGATAAAGCTTTCAGGGCTTCTGATTTAAACTAGGGTTCTCTCCTCGACAAACAAGCTGCATTATTATCTAACCAAAAAGATCAAGTGTAGAATGTGCTTTTCCTTCAATTTCCTTAATATTATTTGGCAGTGTTGAATTGCAGTGCCCATTCTTTTCTAAGCTTGTTCTTGTCACCTTCTACTGCCACATTAGAGGATAATAATGACTCTTAAATTATGTTTATACTTACTTTCATTTCAGTAAGCATTATTTGCTAATCCTGCAAAGTTTAGTGACTAATTGTTACTTTCTTTTGTAATCGAGGATATTGCTAGCGATCACAATCGAAAATAAATTGCAGAATTTCAAATTTGTGTTATGGAGATTGTAAAGTGAAAATCTAACTTATTGAGTATGTTCTATAATATTAAAAAAAATATTTATTAAATATCATAAACTTAAGACAATTGGTTTTTTAAAAAAATTTCTAAATTATTAGTGACTTTATTTTTCTAATTAATTTAAAACGTTATCACGAAAAAGTTGGGTGTCGTAATATCATATCCGAAGGGCAAATAAGTCTTTTCATCGTCTCAACCTTTTCCCTCCATTTCCCCGAACCTATTTCTAGACCCCCTCTGGCACCCCCGCTTCTCACTCTCGGCGACCTCCGAAGCAGAGGCCTCGCCTTCCCCTCCGAACAAGGTGAGCTCCTCTCTCTCTCTCTCTCTCTACCCATGGATTTCCCACACCCAAATCCTAATGTCGTAGCTAGGGTTCACTAGATCGATCTCGATTTTGTTCGAATTCATCGGAAATTTCCAAAAATTTCTTCTAATTTCGTAGTAATTCTAGCTCGGATCGGGGAAGCGTACCCGATTCGGAGGCGATGGATGGGGAGATCACTCCTGGGCTGCTCCGCGCAGCGATCGACGACAAATCCCCCATCTCGTGCTGCATATTCGAGGGCGGCAATGGCGACGCCAGCGAGGGATCCTCGTCCTCGGCGGCGGCGCGCCACCAATTCGAGGCGGAGAAGGATCGGATCCTCCGCGATCTGCAGCAGATGATCAACCGCTACAACGAGTGCTACCACCGCCTCCACCGCGCCTCCGCCAAAGTCGACGCCCTCCGCCGCGAAAACCTCGACCTCGTCGCCGAGAAACTCCACCTCACCTTCCTCGTCGACGATCGCGAGGCCTCCGCCTCCGCCGCCGCCGCCGCCGCTGGGGCGAAGGGGAAGGAGACGAAGAAGAGCATCTCGATCGGAGGAGACGACCAGGATCCGGGGGCATCGGACGGTGGGGAGCGCAACTGGGGCACACGTGGCGGGATCCCGAAGAGCATCTCTATCCGATCCAGAGGGTTCCTGGCCATGGCGGCTTCGGCGGCCGCTGCGGCGGCGGCCGGGGGGAGAGGCGGCGGCGGGGAGGGGTCGTGGCGGCCGCAGCGGCTCCGCGTCCCGGCGGTTCTGCCTCGAGATGTGAGAAAGCCCCATATCCCAGCCACGTGTCCTTTCTCATCACCTATCCTATCCCTCTTCTCTTACCATTCGAATGTTATTTTGCATATTTACCCTGCAAAAATACTAAATCGTGCAAACATCCTTACAAACTCCATACTTGCACGTGTTTGCTCTTGCTTATTTCGTACGTGCTCTTCTACTAATATCTGTGGAGAAAATCAAGGATATGTATGCGCAGAAACTTTGCGTAGATACCCTTGAAAAGGCATGTATGAAAATAAGCAACAATTTGAAGCTTGCACCTGCAATTACAAAGAAAAAAAAAAAAAAAAAAAACTATTCTATCATTTCATTCTTTATATTTAAGAATTATAATTTGACAGTCTGTCACGCAGGAAGGAGGCGAAGAAGCAGAGGGAGAGGAAGAGGAGTTGGAGGTGGAGGTGTACAGCCAAGGGATGGAGAAGACGGAGCTGTGCAACAAGTGGGGGGAGCCGGGGGGTTGCCCGTACGGGGCGCGGTGCCGATTCGCGCACGGGATGGAGGAGCTGCGCCCCGTGCTCCGCCACCCGCGCTACAAGACCCAGCTCTGCCGCATGCTCGGCAACGGCGGTGAGTGCCCCTATGGACACCGCTGCCACTTTCGACACGCCCTACCCAACCCCCAAACATAAAATGAAAGCTTCAAAAAACCCGTAATAAATAATAAAACAGTAATAAGTAAAGATGCAGCAATACATACATGCAGTACGGTTTAAGAAGAATCACAATATTATTAGCACATATACTAGTGGTGCAATGTGTAGGAATCTCTCTATGCTTAATTCTAGAAATTAATGAGCTGGAGAATGTAAATAGCTCGAGGTGCTGGTGCATTAAAACTCAATCCAAGTTCGAAAATTTTTGGCCATTGTAACTGAAACAACTTTATGATTTAGAAACTGAAAGGAATCGAATAAAAACAAGAGTGGAATTAGAGTAGACTGAAATATTTTGATTTGGCTCAGTGAAAATGGTTTGAAGCTATACTAAATCAGTTAGATAGTAACTGTGTGGATTTTTAATTTGATGGTAAGAGATTCGAAATGAGTATAAATTTTAGTTGATGCATTGTTGGGTTGATGCATGGGTACTGCGTAGTATAGTAGTCACCTTCTATATATATATATATATATATTATATATATATATATATATATATTAAATTTTTAAATCTTAAATAAAGAAATATACGCTTAAAATGATAGTGGACTCTTAAGATTTAATGTGTATTTAGAAAAATAATATGATCTAAGCACTTGGTGCTATTCCGCCATTAGATTTATTTTTTTTTTGATAATTTTTATCACTTATATCATATTATTTTTTCAACCATCCACTAAATCTTAGGGGCCCACTATTCTAACCACACATCTTTTAATCCAATGATCAAAAGCTTAATAATATCAATGACTTGATACTATTAATAATACAGTAGCTTTGGCATATATATATATATATATATATATATATATATATATATATATATATATATATATATATATAGAGAGAGAGAGAGAGAGAGAGAGAGAGAGAGAGAGAGAGAGAGAGAGAGAGAGTTCGGCTAATAATACCAAGCATTTGGTGCTATTAAGTTTTCTACCGTTAGATCAATCATTTTGATCATTTTCAAGCCGTAAATCATACTATTCAATCAACCACCCACTAACACCCGCTAAATTCTATAAGACCACTTTCATCCAAAGGTTAAAAATTTAATAGCACTAATGATTTAATGCTATTAATAGCATAATAACATAGTTATATATATATATATATATATATATATATATATATATATATATATATATATATATTTAGATTAAGTCGAACAAAGCAGATCGTTCATTCGGAAGTTCCAACATATAAAACGACTTAAGAGCACAAATGTCTCCATACTTTTAAAAGTACATAAGCCTAGCTATATATATACCTTTTGATCATACTATTTCATTAATCACCAACTAAACTCTACGAGATCTCTATTGTCCTAACTATACATTCCTATATCTAATGACTAAAAACTCACAGGCATAAATGATTTTGTGCTTTTACCAGCATAAAAGCTCAATTACGTAAATACATATATATATATATATATATATATATATATATATATATATATATATATAGAGAGAGAGAGAGAGAGAGAGAGAGAGAGAGAGTAGTGCCGGAATACTATCAGTAGTAAAATTTTATTGTTACTATCGATTTTTTTTCGATGATGGAGCCTCCGAATCGATGATCGACACCATTAAACATGATCTAGACTATTAGAACTATCTAGAAATCAAATTTCTAGCTTTTTCGATATTCTTTTCTTATCCATCAAGTGGACACAAAATGAACGACTGAAAATGAATATCTTTCAAAAAGTGATGATAGAAGTCTTGTAATCAAGATCGAAAGCATAAATTTTGTTTTAAATAGTTTAAAAAAATTTCTAACCAAAATTCAATCAATTTAGATTTCTTTACACCTTTGAACGAACAAATGTTTCATTTCTATCATTAAAATTATAAATTTCGTAACCCTTTGATCAGGTCAATCATAACGAAAAGATTTGAAATTTAATTTCTAGATAGTTTCAGTAGTCTAGATCATATTCAACAGTACCGATCATCCATTCGAAGGCTCCATCATCGAAAAAAAATCAGTAGTAACAATAGGGTTTTACTATTAATAGTATTCCAGCACCACTCATATATATATATATAAGTAGGGTTTATATGCTTTTAAAAGCACAAGCCTATTTGAATTTTTTACCATTAGATTTGTATTGGGATTTGTGCCTTTTATTTTATCTTTCTGTCTCTTTAGTTGACTTTACAAAAGCACAAATCCCAATACAAAATTAATGGTAAAAAAATTACAAGAATGGATGGGTTTGTGCTTTTAAAGGCATATAAACTCTACTATATATATATATATATATATATATATATATATAGAGAGAGAGAGAGAGAGAGAGAGAGAGAGAGAGTAGAGTTTATATACTCTCAAAAGTACAAATCCAAATATGCTTGTGAATTTTTTAATATTGGATTTGCATTGGTATTTGTGTTTTTGTAAAGTCAACTAAAGAGGGAGAATAAAAAAGTAAATAGCACAAATCTCAATACAAATTTAATGGTAAAAAATTCACAATCATATTTGAGCTTGTTTTTGAGAGTATATAAACTCCACTATATATAGTGGAGTTTATATACTCTCAAAAGCACAAGCCTAATTATATTTGTGAATTTTTTATTATTGAATTTGTATTGAGATTTGTGCTATTGTATTTTTTTTTCTCTATTTAGTTGACTTTATGTGACGCCCCTAATAGTCCCACATCGGATGTGGATGGAATTATGATTGGGTTTATATGAGACATGGACACTAGTAATAATAACTGGGCTTAAACATTTTGGGTTGTGGTTTGGCCCCAATGAGTTATTATTGCTAGTGGGCCGGGTCAATTCACAAGAATAACTAGGCTTGTGCTACGTATTTCGCTGCTATTCATTTGTTTTCGATAATAGAGGTTTCAACTTAACAATCGATGCCATTGAATATGATCTAGACTATTTAAACTATCTAGAAATTAAATTTTATATTTTTTAAATATTTTTTTTTGTCCATCAAATGAACACAAAAATGAATGGTTGAAAATGAATATCCTTTAAAAAATAATGATAGAAGTTTTGTAATTAAAATCCAGAGTATAAATTTATTTATACCGTTAAATAAGCAAAAAATTATATTTATTATTAAAATTATAAATTTTGCAATTTTTTGATTATTAGGTCAATAATGTCAAAAAAATAATTGAAATTTAATTTCTAAATATTTCTGGTGGTCTAGATCATATTCAACGAATCCGATCGTCAATTTAAAAACTCTATCATCAAAAATAAATCAGTGGCAACGGAGTGGAGTCCGTTTGATACTGATAGCATTCTAGCCCAACTATATATATATATATATATATATATATATATATATATATATATATATATATAAGTTTGGCTGGAATACTATCGATAGCACCAAACAATTGGTGCTAACAAGTTTCTAGCCCTTGGATGAAAGGATGTACGGTTAGGATTATAGTGGTCTCCTAAGAATTTTACTATTCAACCAACCACTCACTAAACCCTAGGAAACCACTATCATTCTAACCGCGCATCTCTTAATCCAATAGTTAAAAAATTGATAGCACCAATAATTTTGTACTATCAATAATATTCCAACATATATATATATATATATATATATATATATATATATATATATATATATATATATATATATATATATAAATTAGACTACTATACTATCGATAGCACAAAGCGCTTTATGCTGTCAAATTTTTTATTATTAAATTTATTTTTTTATCATTTTTATGTGTTAAATTATATTATTTTTCTAGCCACCTACTAAATCTTTAGGCTTTCTATCATCCTAACCGTCTAAGTCAAAAATTTAATTACAAGAATGATTTTGTAATATTAGATGTATAATACTTTAGTTCTATATATATTATGAACAGTTAGAATGCACCATAATTAAATTATTTGGATAGAAAAGGTAATAATACTTATTTGTCAAAGTCCAAATCATGTACGTTTACATTTGCCTTCGAATTTGCCACGGTGGGAGATTGCCACAGTTTGACTGCTTAGGGCATATCAAACCTGATTTAACTAAATTCTCTATTAAAGAAAAATTTTTAAATAGAATTAACGAATTAGATTTTAAATATGACACTTTAGACTATATTTGATTGAGGGATAAAAAGGGAATAACTTCTTTATTTCTTCTTTATCCTCCAAACATAATAAAAAAAGAGAGAGATTTGTTATCCCCCTTAACGGATTATTCTAAAATAGCCCGTTAAGAAGGGAAATAACAATTCCTCTCATTTGTGGGAACAAGGTTGCTCCCATCCGGAAGCAACCTTGTTTCCATCTTTATTTTTTATTTTTTTTTTTTAAATTAAAATTTATAAAATTTTAAATTTATTTTTTTTATTTTATAAATTTTAAAATTTTTAACTTTGATTTTTTATAAATCTAAAAAATTTAAAAATTTAAAAATTTAAAATTTATATAAATTTTGTATATATAAATTTTTAAATTTTTTATAGAAATATTTTAATTTATACAAATTTAAAAATTAAAATTTTTGTATCATCTTTTATATATTTTTCGAAATAATTAAAATTTAAATTTAAAGAAATTTTAAATTTTATAACTTTTAAATTTGTAACTTTAATTTTTAATAAATTTAATAAATTTTAAAATTTAAATAAATTTTAAAATTTTTAACTTTAATTTTTAAAAAATTAAATAGTATTATTTATTAACATATAAACTTTAATTTATACAAATATTAATTATTATTTAATTAATATTTTATATTAATTAATTAGATAAAAATATTATTATTTTAAAATTATAATTATTCTTATTTTTTCACTATTTTCGTTTATTCTAAAAAATGAACCAAACATAATTTTAATTATTTCTAAAAATAACAGTTTTACAAACCAAACACTATTTTTTTTTTTTATCTCTGACTATTCCAGAATAGCAAGTTATCTCAAAGATAACAAAATTTATTTCCAAACTCATAATTCTTGAACCAAACGGTACCTAAAACTCTAAACCTTTTTTAAATCAAATCTAAGGGCTTAAATAGAAATGTGGAGTCCCTTCCTCTCTAATAAAAATCCAGAACAAAGGCGCTAAACAATGCTAAATAATTAAAAACTCCAATCACTTAACTCAGAAAAATGATATCAAGGAACTATATATTTTATCTCTAATTAGAGTCTAACTACTGTATTTATAAAAATACTAAATAAGTAATACTTATAAATTTTGTACTGTTAAATTTATTATTTTAATTAATTACACATTTTAAATCATACTATTTTATTAATTATTCATTAAATTAAAAAAAAATACTACCAATCTAATGGTATTTTTTTATTTAAAAATTAAAAATTTATAAATATTAATAAATTGATATTTTTGTAAATATAAAAGTTCAAATTCTTCTAATTGTATTATAATATAAAGTAATATTATCTGTACGTGTATTTATGGATGCACATTTTATATTCTCACTCATTCAAAAATAAATTTTTTTATTTATCACTCCGAAATAATAAATAAAATTTATTTTATTTTTAAATAAATAAAATATAAAATATACATTTTTTTTTTTAGAATATAATATAGTACTTTTTTAATAATATATAGCACACTAATCACGAAATCCACGTGCTTTAAGTGTGGACATTGTTTAGAGGCACCACCGCGATCGCATGAATCTCGACCATGTGAACGCAATTCGGATCGGGCCATGATGGACACACCATTCTACAACAGCAAACACCGTGCAAAACCCAGCAAATCCCATGCCACGTCATTCCCCGCGACGCGGGCCCCGCCACTTCCCGAGGAGTTCCCCCACACGGCACGTCGTAGGATCGCGGTTAGCGCGTCCGTACCATCGACAGCGAAGGGGCATTTTCGTCATTCGGTCAAACCACACCCAACCCAACCCACCCCCATCTCCTTCCCCAGGAATGCTTAAGTGCGAACCACCGCGGTGGGTGGGAACTGAGGACGCTCGCACTCTCTCTCTCTCTCTCTCTCTCTCTCTCTCTCTCTCTCTCTCTTTGTGGGAAAGAGGAAACCCTAGATCGATCCATGGAGGCTGCGAAGCGCCTGCAAGCGCGATACGGTGAGCTCTAGAAGCCCTCTCCCAACCCCTCCATTTTTTGCGATCGTTTCTAGGGCGATTTTGAGTGGGTTCGCGTCTTTTTCCGTAGAATCGTACCTAGGGTTTGAAGAGATCGAAAGCGGCGACGATGGCGAGAACCGGGCGGAGTTTCCCTGCCTCTTCTGCGGCGAGGTGTTCGATTTCGTTGGGCTTTGTTGCCACATCGATGGTGAACACCCGATCGAGTCCAAGAATGGGGTAATTGATCCTCTCCAATGATTCTGGGATTTGAATCTTTGTATTTTATCCTGATGTTTTACCTTTTTTAGGGTCATAATTCATGCTCTCTTTGTAAAGGCCTGATCTTATGTATTTTCCTAATTCTTTAATCATTATCGCTAAAAAAAAAAAAATAAATTACATGATCGATCACTGAATTGCCGCACCTAGGTTTCCAAACTTCAATTTGTTGTAATTTATGAACTGAGTTCATTTTCGTCTCCAACTTCAAATA
The DNA here is from genome assembly GCA_029168755.2 of Tillandsia fasciculata. NCBI lineage: Eukaryota > Viridiplantae > Streptophyta > Magnoliopsida > Poales > Bromeliaceae > Tillandsia > Tillandsia fasciculata. The sequence continues at coordinate 13,386,375 of CM054951.1, forward strand.
AATTTCTCTGCAGTTTCTTTAGAGTGATCTGGTAAAAGTTCAGCTCGTGAACTGTGTGAAATTAAAGTTAGGTGACCTTTTCAAAAATTGCAACAAGTTCGAAGACCAATGATGTAATTTGTCATTCTCTTTCTCTACGGTTTTCTTTTGTCACAGCATCGACACCAACACCATGTTTGTAATATTTGCATATCAGCATATGAGTTTGTGGTTCTGCCGCCGCTATTGATGTGTTTTTTTGTAATCTCTTTTTCTGGTGACTTCCATTTTGCAGGTTTGTCCTGTTTGTGCAGCCAGGGTAGGGATGGACTTGGTTGGCCACATGACGACGCAACACAGAAATTACTACAAGATATCCTTTCCCCTTTTTGATTAGTTGTGTCCTATAATAAGATATAATTTTCAATATTTCTGCTTCAAGTTTAAATTTTGTTGAGAGTAATATTTATCATATCTCAATATCTCAATATTTCCTTAATATATAATCACATGCAACATCGGCGGAGGTTCCGTAAAGCTCCTTCAGGCTCGCAGTCTTTGCTATCTTTGTTGAGAAAGGACCTAAGAGACGGCAATCTGCGATCTCTTATCCGTGGATCTTCCTATTTGAGTGCTCCTCACACATTAGCACCAGATCCCTTTCTTTCATCGCTGATTTACACATTACCTGTTGCCGAATCGTCAAAAGATGTACAAACTGAGACTTCACTGAACCAAATTGAGGCGAATGACCGTTTGAACATGAAACTGGTAGAGAGGTATGTGCATACTGCCATCTGACTGTGATATTCTTTCCATTTCCACTCTATGTGCATGATCAAGCTGCTTTCTTTGTGTTCTTTTTTATGCATGGACAGTTTATATTAAGATGGTATTTAGATTGTTGAGCTGACTGTGGAAGCTTCTTCTATAAGAACAAGATTTCATCTCTAGAGTGAGGAATACTAAATTACTTAACTAATAATTCATAAAACTTATTGAAAAATGTAAACTTTTTGTAATAGTATTATAATATTGAGGCCTTTCTTATGTGGTATTTTAATTTGAGAATTAAGTATCTCCATTGGATTTGAGTGCCATTTGTCTCAAAGCATATTTAGCTGCAAAGTTCATCCAGTTTCTCTTTTAAGCTTCTTAAAGTGTGGGGACTTATTTTCATGATGAGAAGGCACGAGGTGAAGAACACTTAATCAGTTTGACTTACATTGTAGATCATGTTACCCGGAGTGTTTAGATTTGAATCATTTGATATATCAATTGTTGTTCCCGAAAGGCACCTGCTTTTCTTCAATGGAGGCTTGAGTTCCCAATGACAGGTCGATTTGTCGACATTTACAGCTAACATTGCCATTAATATATATGAACATGATCAAGAAGTTCGTATCTGTTAAACATATAGTTTTGGTAATGTGTCATATGTTTCGTACCCAGTTTCAGAGCATTACATTGTGGCTTAATTGCTTATTGAGAAAAGTTATGTTGAGGCTTGAATCTTTTAATATTAGTCTGGTCAGTTCAAGTAGATGGATGAAACTTTGTTGGCTTTTGAAAGGGTTAGTCCGGACATAGAGATTAAGTCATGGGGATTTGTGCTCATTTCGGTCTCTCTTTGAGAAAGCTCCATTAGTCTGATTTTATGTACTGAAATCAATTCAACTCGCTAGGTCTTTGGGAATCTGGACTGAATTTGTAAGGAGAAAGGAACTGTGGAAAACTGATTTGCAATGATAATATGCCTGCAATTTTATACAATCTGCTTCTTTTGCTTGGTTACTTTGTGTTGCCATCATAGTGGCTGCCTAGATAATTTGTGGTAGTTACATGAACTTATGCTTGCCTTTCGTTTTCTCATTCCCTTTATATATGTGGAACCACCGATGTTGCTGTATCTGATCAAATTAAGTCAGCACCTTTGAAATTTTAATATGGCTGCATTTAAGGACTGTTCTAAAGCATCTCACTGACTTTTCCTATGTTACTTCCAGAACCGAACAATCTCTCTCCGATAAGGATCAGAGAGAGAGGACTCAAAGGAGTGGATTTGTGCAGGAACTTGTGCTCTCGACAATCTTTGATGACACATTATGACTTATGACTAGTTCTTTACGTCCAAGGTGGCAGCAAGAAGCCAACGAGGAATACAAAGATCTTTGAATGGAAACTGTTATTCTCCACCGGTTTCTTTCGACAGAGGGAGGATTCAAGTTCAGTGCCAAATTTCAAGCTGTTATTTGCAGAAAAAGAGCGGCATAGAGAGAGAAGGGAAGAGTATTTATATATGCTATACTTTCGAGGTAATGTCAGATATAATAGGTAACATTTGGTGATAATATTGGACATGTTGAAGGAGAAACTTTTCTATACTTGTTTTTTCTTCAATTAATAAATGAAAGATACGCTATTTCTCTACACGGGCTCTTTTCCGTGCTCTATAAATGTTGTGTGGTGTAGGAAGGGCAGGGCATGCTAATACTGTACTGAGTATTGTTGATTCATGTTGATAATAATAATATGTGTTTACAAGCTAAGACTAAAACCCCTTTGGTGACAGAAATCAGCACTTGTATACTTGTTAGATAATTCCAGCATAAAGATAAGATATATAGGACCTAAGAATTCCCAATATCCTACTTGGCAGTACTGTCCATTTAAGTAGTAGTTAGGGATTATTGACTGGAATAGCAAGATGTAGCTTTAGCACCTTGCTTTGAGTCTACATGTTGTTTTTGTCCGTAGCTTTGCTTTAGCACACCATCAGTTTCTTTCGTTTTTTTTGTTCTTTCCATCAAGCAAACTATTATTCATGGGATCTGCCTGCTTTTTTACATTCTAGCCCACAGTCCCACAGAGTTAAAAGCAGCAAGGGTGCGCACTGCTTTGAATAAATCTGATGTACAGTTAGGGCAGAACTGGAACTTCTTGAATCTAGGAATACAGCAAATTTTGGACTGAACCCGCATTAAATAACCATTGGAAGTGAATCAAAGGTTTAGAGATGTGTAACCATACTTCGGACCAAAAGTTGAGAAAACCATTGAATTCATTAATGACTAGCCAATGAATTTTCCCTTGGAAATTTAGGAACTAGGGTTCAGCCTGTAGGCCAATTTCATTTGTTCCAGGCAATGATTTGGAGGCTAGAGTTTGCTACATATTTATTGTTATCAGGCAAAGTAGGTTAAGCAAGAGCAGAAATTTTGATTAGTGTGGACAAAAGGTGATCATGCTCTTTATCTAATAAAAAAAGAAGTCTCTACTGTAAAGTAGAAGCTAATGAGGAAACTCTACTGTAAAGCAGAAACACTAATCATGAATTGAAAGGATTGCCAGAAACTAGGCTCCACAAAAGGAAGAACTTGAAGAAGAAAAACAATACATGAGTTGAAACCAAGAAGCCACTTTTTTTTTGTTCTTTTGATTTATTCTTCTATTTTTCTTTTCTTTACAAACAGTACACATAAAGAATTGCCTTTTCAGTACCTTTAACACTGCCAAAGAAGAAGAAATATAAAAAAATAAAATAAAAAAATAAAAAAAAAAAGAGTAGGTGGATGATCTCCCAACCACCTCTTGGCATTAGTTGAGATCACCACCACCACCAATCACACCAGAAACAAACAAATTGGATTATTGCCACTCATCAAGAACTTGAGAGATAAACCAAGACTCACTCTGTATGCCAATCTTAGAAGAAAACATGAAAAAGAAAAAGAAAAAAAGAGAAGAAAAACACAAACCATCATAATAAAATAGCAAGAGTTCACTTCATATTACCCATTTTCCCACTCGATGCAGTCCTTTTGCCGTCGCCGCCGTTAGAGAGCTGCCTCCCGGAGCGGTTAGACCCATTCGACATTTTTCTCGACGGCGATGGTATGTGCGTGTGAACGGGGGTCCTAAATTAGAGAAAAAGAAACAAATGTTACTACAAGCACCACCTCAGTGAGACTCTATGAGTAAGGGACATCATTCCTATCATCAATTGCCACAGGAAAAGCAGGCTTTATGAGTAAGCAATACAACAAAGGCCTAGGGGGACATTCATGATGTAGAAAATGATGCTTATATTTTAACAAAGTGATATCCATTTAACACTCGCAAACTTAATTTAACATATAAGAGCATGGTTTTTCCTTTTTGTTAGAGCCAAGCTAGCTGCCCAGGGGTGGTGGTGTAACTAAGACATGTATATTCGCCTATACACACACAAAGTCAAAATTCATATGCACAGCTTACGTCTGAAGCTAATTTCGGATTTCTCTACTAGCAATTAAGTTATGATGATAGTAGTTCTTACATTAAAACTGCAGTTGGTGAAAGCAGCCATCATTTTGCGTTCTTTTAGGCAGGTTAGCCATAGGAACTTATGCAATCTTATGATGAAAAATGGTAGCTTTTTGTTACCTTATTATATCTGGGCTCTTTGCTGGCTTTTTCTGAGGCTTTTTAATCATCGACCCTCCCTCATTTCCAGAGCTTTTTATGTTTGGGAAATTGAATTGCCACAGCGTGTCTGCTTCCGAAGAATCACTCGTTGCAATATCCAGCTCATCTGAATCATCATTAGCAACAGAGGAATAGAACCGAGTTCTTTGCACCTCAATCTCATGGCTCTCTTTTCTCCTCGTGGCATTTCGGTGATACTGTTGATCTGAATAAGCTCTAGCGTCGGAATGGTATCTCTGGTAAAAGAAGTCGGGCAATGGTGCACTCTCTCTTTCCCAATCTTCCATGGGGTTCTCGTCTCTCACACTCTCCTCGTGTTTGTTCACCATAACCTTATCCACCCATTCTCCCAAAACCATCTCTTTATCATTTCCTATCTGGAAATTTACTTTGGGGCTGGTATCTGGCCAAGGAGGAGGATCAGTTGCTAATAATTCTTGCAGGTCAAAGCTCGGCTTCTTTTGTCTTAATGGAGGATTACTCCTGACCTAGACCATATCAAAAGATGAACATTTTATGGCTTGGCTAAATAACAGAAAATTGATCAAGTTGAACAACCAATAGAAATCATATTGATTGGCATTAAGTATCAGATTAAATCAACATCTTTAGAATTGCAGATCACTGTGTCAGAAATAAGACGTGAAGTCAAAGATAATGGACTATCTAGAAATGCATGGAAAATATGTAACAAAATGAACAGAATTCATACTAGAGCTAAATTATTGGATTCCTAGTAAACAGAATTAGAGGACTATCATTATATGATAATGATGCAAAATCAATAGAATGTAGCATTCTTGATTGTAACTTAAGGTCATTCTGAGCTAGAATACCTCTATGTTTCCAACATCCTCCATTGGTTGTCTGTAATTAGCTTGACCACTTAAATAATCTCCACCATGCCGTCGATTTGAAAATACAGGTGATGATGCCCTGATGCTGTGTTCAGGAGTTGGAATTGTGTTCTGAAGATGCTCTGATCCTCCCTCTTTCATTGCTAAGGCTGATTTGAGGCAAGCCATCTAACATAATAGAAGGGAGCAAAAAAAAAAAAAAAAAAAAAAATCTATAAATTGAAATAAAAATAGAATTTTTGAAAAAAAAAAACAAAAAATATACTACAAATAACCTGCTCCTTGAGTTCTCTCACTTCATTACTTTCTTTATTTACTCTAGCAGCACCAAGTTCCACAGTAGAAACCCTCTCGGCAAACTTTAGTGTGCTTATTGTTTCCCCAATCGCATCAATCTCAGGACTAATATGGACAAACATCAATGTCTTTGCTTGTCCTCCTATGAAGGTCAAATATACAAATTAGTACAAGAAAAGATGCTATAGAAATAGTTGAAACCAGTTACTATTGTTCAAGGGGTATCTTACCAAGAGAGTCTTGAAGCAGCTGAGTAAGTTTACTGTTTCTGTAAGGTACATGTGAGTTCCTTTGGGCAAGAGAAGCTATCACATCCCCTAAAGCTGAAAGGGATTTGTTTATATGTTGCGCTTCCTTAAGCCTTTCTCCAGTGACCTCTGATTTATCCACCCTTTCGCTGCCTGCAAGATCGACTAAATGCATGCAGCCTCGAAGAATATTTCCAGATGCCATATCTCTTCCTTGAACATGTACAGTCAAGCAACTGCAAGAAAATTGTCGTCATAGAGCATTACAATGTGCAAATTAATGAAAAAGTATGCATAACTATACTGTAATCAAATAAACTAGAGGTGTTTGATCAGAAAATATTTTAGAGAATTCACCTATGCGAACGGCTACTGCGGTCATTAAGTGCTGTAGCACCAACAGCACGGTTCTTCTGTCCGAGACTCATCAGCTCCATTACGTCAGATGTTGACACAACAGGGACCAAGTTTGCATCAGGTACATTTAGTCCCTTCTGAGAATTATTCCGAATTTCTAATGTATATACTTGTGAAGGAAATACACCAATGCTAATATTAGCAAAATTAAGTTACAGAATAGACTAGCAGTAGAGGGGGAACAAAATCCTACAAGTTTTTTATCCCTCACATGGAACATAATTTATAAGAACAAATTTGTAAGAAAAAAGTATAGACAATACATGGTGAGAAGGATATCTTCTGTTAAGACCATCACTAACAAGTAGGTCTCTCACTTGCTCATTGTAAATCTCGATCATCTGGACGGCGATTTCATAAGAAAAAAGGCCTCTTCTTTGCTCTGCAAGTTTAAATAGGTCTCCCAATGCCCTGTAATTTACACCCTGGGTTTGTTCATTCAAAATCTTGGGTCCACTCTGCATACGATAGATAAATAAAATGAAACAAAAGAATTAGGCCCCCGGTGTATCTCCAATTTTTTTCTGATTTCGGATTTTAGATAATTCTCACCATTGTATAAGTTTTCCCAGATCCTGTTTGGCCATATGCAAATATGCAAACATTGTAACCATCAAGGACAGATCGAATCAGTGGCTGGGTGTCTAGAAACACCTCATCTGCAGCATGAGAAAAAGGGCGAGGGCTATTAAGTGTTACACTACTTTGAAAGAAGAAATCAATGATGACAGCTAATTTTGTAACGACCTTGTGTTGCAGAAGGACCAAATACTTTGTTGAAGTTAAACGATCTACGCCCTTCCTTTCCATACTTTGAAGGGGTGATGATCGTTATGGTCCCATCATCGGTAGAACTAACAGTGCTACTATTCAGTTGTCCAGGTAAGAATGGTCTCACACGGCAGTAAACTCGGATACTTCCTAATATGAGGGGGGGGAAATGATGTCAATATTAAAAAGATTCCTTATTAACTCAATAAGAACATAAAGCTTAATAGAGCACCTTTAAGATCTTGAACTTGATTATATAACTTCCTGTTCTCTTCTAGTACTTTATGATAACCTGAAGCAGCATGAGCAAGGCCATACACATGCTTTCCTGCCATAAAACAGATTCCAAGTTGAGAGCATGTAATTATATTTTAATGAGTTTATACAGGTTCACCAGATCCCAGACTTACCAAGCTTAGTGAATTCCTCGGAGTATTTCATTTGTATGAATTCCATTCCAGCTTTGGTTGTTCTAAGAGTTCGTTTAAGTTCCTGTATAACAGTAGCTACTGAATTCATTTTGATGAATATGGTCATCGAAATAACACTTAAAGATATCATCGCTGAATTATGCTACCTCAATATCTTTCTGTTGTTGTTCAAAAATCATACACTGCTTCAAAACCTTTTCTTTAGCTGCCTCTTCATCTCTCATGGGCTTACGAAAACAACCCTCTTTCTTTGGCTTCATGAAGTTATCCTCAACGTCCGTCTTAAAAGAGAGAACAAAACCAAACAAAAATATTCTGTTACTTAAAACCAATCTAAGAATATGAATGTTATACTGTAAATTTACAACATAATGAATTAGGGCGGATTTTACAAAAACACCAAGTACATGAATACTCATTCCTATGGAAATAACATAAACAATGTACCCTTTTCTCACAAGAAGCCGAAGGGGCACCTGCTGAAATTTTTGCTTTGGAAAAGGATTTGCTTCCATCTGGAACACTCTTGAGAGCTGTCTTCACCTGTTTGATTGGTTATTTGAAATTAGATCGCATAAGAAAGCTGGTACCGATATAAATGGGGCAAAAGAATCACTGCATGCCAGTTATAACTAGGCATAAATGAAAAGGGAAAATTAAAAAATAATGCAGATAATATATGAACGTGGCTTTTCGATATAACACGCCATGGTAAGGCAAAGTTTCAAACGCAACAGCTCATTGACATATTAAAAGAAAATCTCCAAGAAGATATTTCTTTTAGGTATATAAGCCCGTCTTGACAAGATATAACAACTCGAATATGAGAGTTGAGCATACCATCTCATTTTGGCAAGATAAGCGTTGTTCAAATTCTTCCACAAGCTTACTTAACATTGACTCAATAAGCTGCATGTAAGGAAAAAAAAATAAAAAAAAAAATTAATGTTCCACCAAGTGCATTAAGTTAATTAACAGGTAAATAATTAATTAGCTTACCAATGGAACTTCTTCCGGCCTCTTGTCCGAAAGAACTGCACTAACGAGCATTTTGAGAGGACGCGAAGTAGCCTACGGGGCACAATATATGCTAAAAAGTTAAGCAAAATATACCAAATATAGGAGAGCGTTTTAACATATCTAGTTCACTAACCATTTCATTTGATTCTGTTGAAACATCTCCACATAAATTATGCTCCGCGGATAAGCCGTCACCATCATTCATTGACTGACTCCTCGATAAAGAATTCTTGAAAGGCTCGGAATTCTTCCTAAAGAAAGGTTTCACTGAGACTGAAGGTTTGAGATTTCCACCGTATTTCCAAGAACCATTTCCACCCATCTGTTTCCACTCGCCATAGGACTTCATAGCAAGAACACAATCTACAACCCTGCCACTTTTTCCTCCCTGAATTCTCAACCATAAAAACAGAAAATAGCAAAAAAGGCGATCTTGGTGTCATACTCAATTGAAGTAATCATCATTTAGGCAAAACTCATGAAGATATCTGAAAGTAACTACCATAAACAGCCCAAGCAATCAAAAGTAGAACAAAGAGGAAAATTTACATTTTACAACTAGAAAGTGCTTCTACTACCTAAAACCATAAAACCCACCTGCTCCAAGTCAGATGCCTCAAAAGTTGGTAGACCAATCTCTTGAACAGCAACAAGGAAATTCCTTACATTCTCGAAATATTGGTAGGCGAATAGCGCCGCCCCATCTGGTTGAACGATTGAGTCTCCTGGATTCACAACCACCTGGAAACAACAAATTCAAGAAAACATAAACATCAATTTACCTACAAATCATTTATGAGGCGAGATTCAGCCGTCTATAACATGTGTCTTGCGACTTCGCATTTCGGATTTGAAACACAAAATCGACCTAAGACGACAATTGCGAAAATCAGGTGATATGAGGGACTCTTCTGTTTCAGCAAAAGATCCAGGACAAGATGATTATTCATTGAAATAGTAGGAATTATTGTAAAAATATCCCAAGATTAATCTAAAGAGGACACAAGAACAACCACTCACCTTTGGCACTGCACCAGGATGGATCTTATTGAGTGCAGTGCAGAGGATCATCCCATTTCTCAAACCCAACCTGAACTCTTCCTCCGATGGCGCCTCCGGCAAGTCCTTCGCACTCACCACCCCCACCATCTTCCTCAGCCACCCCGCCGCCTCATACCTTCTCGTCGCTGGGGAATCACAGATTTTTCAAATCCAAACTCAAACAAACAAAAAAAAAAGAAAAAACTAATAATTTCAACAAAACCAAACAAAGAAATCAGATCCAAACTCCAAAGTGAGATCATTTCTAACAAATTTTGGCCCAATCAACACAAGAACTAGATCATAATTTCTTTCTCCGTTTTCTTCTCAAAAGATAAAGCAGCTAGGTTTAGAAGGATCAAAAGAGAAGCGCTTTTCACCTGCTTCCTCCGCCTTCCTGGAAGCCAAACCCCTATCACTCAGCCTCGTCCCGTGCTGCCTCAGCACGTCCTCCACTACCGCCGCCACCGATATCGCCGAGAAAGCCCCCTCCGACGACGCCATTCCCCGACCAAATCCCCGAACTCCGAACCCAATCGTCCCCCGAAATCGCACACTTCGCTCGCTCCAAATCAACCCCTTCCTCTCTCCATTCTCTACCAAAATACCTCTTCTCGTCCTCGCGCAATGGAGAGAGAGATCAGGGTTAGGGTTACGATTTGGGATTGGGGAGGAGAAGAAGAAGTAGTAGTAGTAGTAGTAGAAAAACTACAAAGAAAGAGAGCTCCTTTAGGTTAGCGCTTTATATATGAAAAGAACGGGTTCTTGTGATTAAAGCAAAGCAAAGCAAAGCAAAGCAAAGTCGCAGGTCGAACATCTACACTCCGAAGCTCGTTCCGAGGCTCAGACTCGGGATCCGAACCCGAATCCGAACCCAAAACCGAACCCGAACGGTCTTTAGCTTCGGTATGTAGTCGTAGTAGTTGTTGCAGCAGCGGTGAGAGTGGAAATAGTGTTCGAAAAAGATGGCCTTTTTATGCGTGCCACTTGGGGCTGTTCTTGATTGTACATTAAATCAATAATTATTTTTTGGTTGAAAAAAAAAAAAAATTTATATTATTTTTTGATTTTGTTAAAAAAGATAAATATAAAAATGAATAAGTTTTTCAAAAAAAAAAATTATGACTGAATAAATATACGAAAATAAAATTTTATTTATAATCAGACTTGTTATTATTTTACTTAGAAACTTCAAAATTACTTTTTCTTCGCCATATAATATTCTTGGTCCTAAGACACTATCATGTGCGTAATATTTTAGTTTCCAAATTTTTAATTTACTATAATTTTTTGACTCTGAACATTTTTCATTATTGTGATCGAGCCAAGCAGTGTAATTTAATTGACTAAATAGTTATGTGATGTGTTACTAATAAGACAGTAATTATACAGTGAGATTGATGATATTAAAATAATTAAAATATTACATTACTGTCCTATTATCTATATATTATTATTCAGCTAATAAAATTATATTATGAGGTTTCATATATAGCCGCATTGTAAGAAGTTGGAGTCAAAAATTACAATAAATTTAGTTTGAGATCTAAAAATGTAATATTGAGCTATTTCTTTATTATAGTGCAATTCGAATAAGATATTTAAGAGTTAAAAATCTTCATTTCTATTCTCCAATCTTATTTTCAATGATAAGAATGTATAGAAAATTTTACTCTCTTAAAAAATTTAATCATTCTCCTAAAAAAAAAAATTCTAATATATTTTATTGAATTGCAAAATATTTTTTAAAATTTTTAAATTTTGATAGGAACATATCTAAATTAAACAATAAAAATAAATTTTTAAGTTTATCTCACTATATTCTTTTACCTTTCTTCAAAGGGGACAGACATTATGGGGTACGTTTTTGGGTACTCAAAGTTTTCCTGAAAAGAGATTCCGAGATCTAACGTTGGTTCTCTCTTTCCTTGGTCATAAGTAATAGCATGTTATAATTACAAAAATGCCCTTTTCACAAGGAAGCAGAGGATAATACTAAAACTAAATAACTAATTTGATTTTACAAAAAAAAAAAAAGAAGAAAAAAAAAAGAGAGTATATATTAAGCTATTAATTTCCTTATATTTCCATGTTTTGAACTCAATTTGTGACATTAATCAAGATCTTGTTGTAAATTTGATCTTTAAAAAATTGAATAATAGTGTATGAGATATCTTTCAACTGAATAATAACGTATGAATTGTTGCCAAATATACTGCTTCTTATTTAAAAGTATTTTGATGACTAATTTGCATTATCAATTTTAAATCACTGAAGAGAGAGAATTTTAAAGTATTAAGTTAAAACTATGCCTAAATAGTGATGGTAAAATAATTCTTTACCATTCAAAAATACTTAAAAAGCTCATAAACAAAATCAACCCGGCGAAATATTATGCTAGAGTAAGTGTGGCGTTCCAAAGATTTACAATAATTTTATATATAATATATAATATGATTAACTTTTTTAATTCGACTATAATATTTTGAACGATAGATAGATCAAAAAAATAAAAAGAGTTAAGCGGGACTAGAGTTGGAGCAATTCTAAAATAAAGTGAATTTTCTGAAAAGCAAAGCGGTATAAAGTGCAACTGCATATATATATATAGCGTAGAACTACTATACTCTTATGAGTATAAATTCTTTTGTACTCATAACTTTTTCATCCTTAGATGAAGAAATATGTGGTTAAATCCCCCTAGGATTTACTAGGTTGTTGGAGAAATAGTAAAAATTTTAGGAACTATTATAATCCTAACCGCACATTCCTTCATCAAAGGATAAAAACTTATGAGTACGAAAAAATTTTACTAGTATAGTAGTCGGACTATATATATATATATATATATATATATATATATATATATATATATATATATATATATATATAGATAGAGAGCACTAAGCAATTGGTGCTACCAAGTTTTTAGTTCTTGGATAAAAGTATGTGTGGTTGGGATTATAGTGGTACTCTAAGGTCCCGTTTGGTTGGGGGATAAAGGGAGAATAACCTCTTTTATCTCTCAATTCTTGCCAAATAGTGTTAGAAAATGGCAAGGAATAAATTTTTTTTTTATCGCTGACTTAACGGGTTATCCTGAAATAACCCGTTAAGCCCTATTCCTCTCCTCCCATGGAATAGGATTTTATCCCTGGAATAGTGAATAGGTAAAGTTATACTTTATTATTTATAATTAAATTATAATATAAAATATAATATAAAATAAAAAATATATAATATATAATATATAATATAAATTATAATATAAAATATAAATTATAATATAAAATATATAAAATATAATATAAAATATAATTTATTATTTATATTCTTAAAATATAATATAATATAAAAAATATTATTTTTTTAACGTAAGATATAATAAATTGCTTCAAATTTAATATAATAATTAAATTAATTTTTCTATAAAAAAAATTAAGGGCAAAGTTAGTATTTTTATAAAAATTCTACCTTCTTTTTTCACTATTTTTTACTATTTCATAATTTTAACCAAACACAATTTTAACTATTCCAGAGAATACCAACTTTTCAACCAAACGGAATTTAACTTTTATACTTCATTATTCCGAAATAACAAGCTATCCCAGATATAAAAAAATTTATACCTCTTAAATTTATCTCCGAACCAAACGGGGCCTAAGATTTTTACTATTCAACCAACCACCCACTTAACCCTAGGGAACCACTATTAACCTAACCCCACATTTCTTAATTCAAGACTAAAAACTTGATAACACTAATGACTTGATACTATTGATAGTATTTCAGTTTAATTACATACTATATATATATATATATATATATATATATATATATATATATATATATATATATATATATATATATAATTAGGCTAGAATACTATCGATAGCATCAAGTCATTGGTGCTATCAAGTTTTTAGCTTTTGGATTAAAAAATGTGTGGTTAAGATGATAGTGGTCCCCTAGGGTTTACTAGGTGGTTGGTTGAATAGTAAAATCCTTAGGGGACCATTATAATCCCAACCGCATATTTTTTCATCCAATGGCAGAAAACTTGATAGCACCAATTGCTTGGTGCTATTGATAATATTCTAGCCGAACTATATATATATATATATATATATATATATATATATATATATATATATATATATATATATATATATATATATATATATAGTCCATTTAAGTTATTGAGTTATTGATAACCACTTAAATTCATAATGGTCCCTAAAATCTATAAATGGATTTCTCATTTTCAAATTAAATTTTGGAATTCAATTACTCACCCTTATATATATATATATATATATATATATATATATATATATATATATATATATATATATATATATATATATAGTTTATTAAATGCCTTGAGAGGTTTTTTTTGGAGTTTTATTCCTGTCCAAATCTGTTTGGATCTTCTCATAGCTATTTAATTAATTCCCCTTAAATATGTCTCAAGTGGTCCTATTTGTACTCCAACGGTCCAACCCCAGTATTATTTCCCGTGTTTACCAACTCCTTACAGCCAAATTAAAGATCATTTGAATTCCAATTTTCAAAATGAAATTGTGTAGAGATAATAATTATTATATAATATTATAATAAAAGAAAAGTTAATAAATTATATAGGGATCCACTCAATTAACTATGGCCCAGTTTAAATGGAGCAACCAATTATTATTTCTTTAATTTACATTAATTTAATTAAGTTGTTCCTATCCATTTAATCGAGTTTGATTAATCGTTAGCAACGAGCGCATAAACCAAATAAAATAAATTGGCGATCACAACACAAAAATAAATCCAAAAAAATACGACAGAAAGATAACATATAAATTTACGTAAAAAAATTTTTGCAGAAAAAAAATTACGGACGAAAGAAGAGGGTTTCACTATGTCAAAATACAAAGTTTTTAGATGATCGTACAAGTCGCTCGATCTCGCTAGAGCAAGAATAAAAAAAATACTAATTTTAACGGATTTGACTTATCGGATTCGAGCCCTCCATTTTCACCACAGACATTCATGAAATTTATTGTCGCACCGTAAAATCGTCGGCGAACCGAAAATCCAAATCGAAGTGATTTTTTATTTCGAAGTTACATCTAACATTAACTATTTTTACAGTAATATTTTAGCTAATAGAGCTGTGCATTTCCAATGTAATCTTAAATGGTTCTATAATTTTTAATTAAGCATTTTAATTTCTAAACTTTTACTTACAAGATGACACAACAAAATTTTAGATACTATATATTAAACACTAAATATTCGAATGCTTTGTGAATTAAAAATTTGTAATTAAAAAGTATAAAAATCAAGCAATAAAAGAGATTGATCATCAATGAGTACATTTCCACTCAAAATATTCGTACTTCGCATGCGCTTCGCACGCGCTACAGGGAGAGTACAGTGTAACCCCCAACCCCAACGTTCGAAAAAAATTCAAATTCCAGGTTCGGAGACTCCGAGCCTACGAAAATTAGGCTCGGGAGGAGGTGACAACAACGGCCTCTTAGTAGACCCCAAAAAAAAAGGAAAAAAAAGAAGAAGAAGAAGGGGCTAAATTACACTTTAGTCCGAAAATCTTATTAATATTTTGTAGTAGCTAGCAGTACGGGACTTAGTTGTAATAATTTAAAAAATTGGACAAAATAAATTATAGTAAATTAAAGTTTAGGGGTCAATGTGTTATCTTTCTTATTTATTGTGGAGAAAAGTGTAATTTAGTCTTAAAAAAAAAAAAAAAAAAAAAAAAGAGGGGAGCTGGGGTGGGAAGAAAGGGAAAGGTCCAAAGTGGGGCCCACGAGAAGCGCCTTTGAGGAGTTGGGTGCGGGTGGGGGGTGGGGCCCGCGTCGTCATCACGCCCGCCGGCTGGGGCAAAGCTCTGCCGGCCCATGCGGCCCAAAGGGCACAGGTTAGGTGGGGCCCACAGCCAATTATTTATGGCATGCACCCGGTGTATACACCGGAGTGTCGCAGAGTATAGGCCTCTCTGATAAATATAAATATAAATATATATGTATAGATAATTATTCTATGTAATTTATAGCTGCTGAATAAATTGTATATATATCAAAAATTAGGATTTTGAAAAGTTGTTTACTTTTTAGGTATTATAGAGCTGTTTGGTTTTTTATCGCAGCGAGATATGAGTATAACTGTTAATGTGCTAAATATAAGCGAACCGGGGCTAACTCAGTTCGTGTTCATTCGTTTATTTAAACGAGCCGAACATGAGTTGGCTCTTTAAAATATCAAGCTGAAAATTTTAGTCCGTTACACGAGCTGACTCGTTAACAACAAGGTAGATTGTTAGGTTTACTACTAGATGAAAAGTCAAAAGAAAATTAAAAACACTAAAATCTTAATCTAATAATTAAAATTTATGAATAATATAAAATTTATACTTTATATATATTCGAGCTGGGTGAGCCGAACACGAGTGAACTCATCCAGCTCGTATTTGGCTTGTTAAAATTTTAAGCTAAAAATTTAGCTCGTGTTCGGTTCATTTATTGAACGAACTGATCGATCTAGAGCTTAGCTCGAGCCGAATACGAATTGACTACAACAACGTGTTGGATTACCATCCTAGATATGAGATGGCTATTTCTTTATAGTGAAAAAAAAAAAAAAAAAAAAAAAACTCTTTCTGCTTGGCTTACGTAAACTTCAACAAATTGAATACATATGAAATTAAATGTCATGTTTTCATTTTACCCTCTACTTTATCAAAAGTACTTGATCAAGTTGAATAATTAGTATATCGTAAATTCGAATAATTGTTATTCTGATTAGCCAAAAATTGATAAAAAAAATCAATGCTAGTACAACAAAATACTTATAAATTAAAGGAACTCATTTGCAAAAAAAAAAAAATTTAAGTAATGTTGATTGCATCTAATAATTTAAAATTTAGAATTTAAAAATATTATTACATAATTGAGTTTTGAACAACACGGTGTATACACCCGGTGCATGCAATAATTTTTCTGGGCCTATAGAGTATTTACCAGGCCGTAAAATGGGGCCCACCGGGCCCAGTGATGATGCTTGATCCGCAATTGTGTGTGTTTTTTTAACGACCGAGTAATATGGGAGTCAAAGTGTGTAACCAAATGGCTTAAAATTTGAAGATCCCTTCTAATACAAAAGAAACACACATGCCTAAGCAGAGCCACTTTTTATTAACTAGTGACCGCTCAGAATCGAAAGTCGGAGAATGAGAAACTAGCGAGTTCTGCGATCGATCTGTGTGCAATTATGAGTGAAAGTTCGAACGATCTCGCAGTATTTCTATCAAAATAAATGTCGACGTCTACGACTTTTTCGTAGTCATGAGTTCAATATATCTATGCTATACCCTCGGACGCTTTAATATATTTTTTGAAAATCGGTCTCGTCGCTCTCTGCGACACCCAGATATGCACAAATTCATCAGAATAAAAGAGACGTTTTAGCTTCAAGGAATAACAAATAACAAAAAGCGTGGATCTTTTATCTTTTTTGGCTCTAGCTTATATTTTTGCTATAAACTACAGTACAAATTAAGAGAGTTTTCAAAAGCTTCAGTTTGAATTTTGGCTTTTGCAATATAGAAAAATTACTGGAATAACTTGAATATAGCGCCGCTACTAAAAAAAACTATTTAAACGAGACTCTTAATCGAGCAGCACTGCTTTCTACTGCAAAATCAAGCTAACATAAACCATAAAGTCGAAAACTCGAATTTGAAATCTTCGTGCTACATCCCAACGTTAGTATTTCAAAAGCTCACGCTGATGATGAAAATCAAGTAAACCATAGAGAATACAGCGAATATGAAAATCGATATAGTGTAATAGAGAATGATTCAGAAATGGCTTTAACACAAAGTAGCATCTAACTCAACTAATATTGAAAAATATTTTCCTATTTCTTTTTTTGTAGAAGAGCATGTGGGTTCACTAGCATTGGTGTGTGCAAAGTAGTGCATAGCTTGCTTGAATCTTCTTTTCTTCATATATTTGGCCCTCACAGTACTGTGATTGGGTGGGTTTGTGGGTTGGGTGGTTAAGCCAAAGTGGAGGTTGAGTACTTTGGCCGGGGCCACCTGCTGTACATGTGACCACCAAAGATGTCCAAGATGTCCACCGGATTTGGTTGCATGTTCCGCGGAATGGAGGTAATACATCACATCACACAGCATCATTTATGGTATCATAACTAATCTGCTAAATCACACATTTGCTAAATAAATTTGTAACATTTCTCAAATTTAAAATAATCCTATATATAACATATAATAAGACTAAATTTTTTAACTCGGTTAGGTCTGTTTGGTTCGGGCATAAATTTAAGAGGTATAAATTTATTTATACCTGAAATAGCTTGCTATTCCGGAATAATTAAAAATAAAAGTTAAATTGTGTTTTGTTCAAAAGCTGGTATTCTTTGGAATAGAAAAAAAGTGTGTTTGGTTAAAATTCTGAAATATAATAAAAAATAGTAGAAAAAGATGATAAATTTTTTATCAAAATACCAACTTTACCCTTATCTTATATATATATAAAAATTAATTTTAATTATTGTAAATTAATTAAAATAATAATTTAATTGTATCTCACCTAAACAAAATAATTTTTTATATTTTATAATATATTTTAATAAATAATAATTAGTAAACAAAATAAAATTTTTATATTTTATAGTATATTTTAGTAAATAATAATTTGTAAATAAAAATAATTACATAATTACATATTACATAGCCTCATGTTTATATAGTCTCAGATTAAAAGATAAGCTAATGTAAAAAAAAAAAAAAAAAAAAAAAAAAAAAAAAAAAAAAAAATCATTCACTGTCCCTGAGGTATAAACCGTATTCCAGAAGGGAGGTGGAATATTTCTTAACGGGTTATTCCAGAATAACCCGTTAAGCAAAGATTATTTTAAACTTTTATCCCTAGTCATTTTTTATTTCCGTTTGGCAAGTATAGTAGGATAAAGGAAGCTATTCTTCCTTTATCCCACAACTAAATAGGGCCTTATTGTATTAATTTTGATCGATGACTAGACCTCAGAAATTAAGAGGGTTAAGTTTGCTAGGATTAAAGTAATTCTAGAAGACGCGTCGCAGTGTCGCGAGTGACACTTTAATTCTCCAATTATATATATATTTTTTATTTTTACTTTCAAAATAATTTTCTAAATTATTGTAATTAATAAACCCCGCAACTTAATTTAGTTAATTAAATATTAATATATTGATGATGTGAAAATAATGAAATATTTTAATTATTGTTATGTTATTAATCATAATTTTTTTATATTATTTTGACTTTAGCAACAAATATTCAATCAACTAAATTGCTGGATTCCATTGAACTAATTATTAGAGTTTAAGCCAAAAATTTATAATAAATTAAAATTTAAGAGACAATATATGGCACGCCTCATAATTGCAGGATCAAACAAATAATTTAGCCTAACACATTCATGTTACACACAAATGAGAGTATAAACCCAAGAAAATTTTAGGTGTTACCAAAAGTATCAAGATAATTCTTCCATCATTGCTCATATATATATATATATATATATATATATATATATATATATATATATATATATATATATATATATATATATATATATATTATATCATAGACACTGATAAAAGAGATAATAAAAAAGACTATAAACTTACATTAATTTTAAGGGCGATGCAATTAAAAAATTAAACTGCCCGGCTGCTATATATATATATATATATATATATATGCTATCGATAGCACCAAAAATTTGATACTATTACTATAACAAAATTAAGTTATAGGGACACATGTTTGTAACACTTTTTACAAGTGTTCTATTTATAGTTCATCTATATCCAAAATTAGATTATAGGGACATATTTTTGGGACACATTATAGTAATGTGTCGCTATATACCCTAGCGACGGCACATATAACGACACTAATGACAAGTATTTTTTTTTCAACAGTATTTTTTTAGTTTTTAGCAACACTTAAAAGTGTCGCTATAGCATAGTTTTGTTGTAGTGTATCAAGTTTTTCGCCGTTAGATCTATCTTTTTAATCATTTTCATTCTTTAAATTATATTATTTTTTTAATCACTTATTAAATTTTAGGAGTCCACTATCAGCATAATCATACATTTCTTTATTTAAAAATTAAAAATCTAATAGCATCAATGATCTGATACTATTAATAACATAATAATCTAGTTTTTTAAAAAAATATAATTTTGATACAAACATATCGCTTTTATTAAATCTGTTTATCCAAATTTAATTTAACTTGTTTCGATTAAAAAGGATAAAGAACAGAAGCAAAAGCCTACAAACTCTCTTATTCCAAATATCACAAAATGAGGTATAATTAAACATGCTGTTAACATATATAATAAGATGGGATGAGTATCCAATTTGAAAATTCACATAAACTAACATGCATGTATAATTTACACTGTCCAAAATAGATTAATTACAAACAAAAATTCTTAAAAACTCTAATAAAAGGTTGTATCTTGTTACTAAATGTTTCTTTAATTTTTGTAGAATATATGTCAGTTTTAAAATACAAACTACATATCACATGATTTCTTATTTATATAAATAATGTAATTCTTTTAGTTTATTTTTTCAATGGTTTTTTGTTGTATTTTAATTATTTATTGAAGCTTTAAATCTTTAGCAAGGATTCTTTATAAAGCTCAATTTGGGTAGAGAGAAGGAACAAATTAAAGCTGAGAATTATGTATGAATGCTATGAATGAGTTTTATTCAAGGAAGAGATAAATGCTCCAATAAATGACCTTTTCACATTAAAGTTAACTTATTACTTTGTTAATTCCTTCATCATTTGTTATTTATTAGGGTTCCCAAATCCCCATCCAAACTTAATGCTTTTAATTTTAACATTCTTTGGTTTATTAAAAAAAATGAACTCCACCACACATGAAATGAAATGATTTCTTATTTGGAAATATTTTAGTTATTCTGGTTTAGTTTTAAATATATAGCACGAAAAAACGTTAAAAATTATTATTTAATTTTTAGAAAAAAATTTGTGGAAAACATTATTTTTTCAAAAAGAAATGAAAAATATATATACTACTTTATATTTAGAGAAATGAAAAATATATTCAAATTAAAAAATTAAGAAATTAAGAAATTGAGTTTTCCACAAGCAAGAAATAAATGCTCTCAATCAAAGAACTTTACATAAAGGTCATCAAAGATGAATTGCTTAACTTGAAATCTAGAGTTCTCTTATACTAAATTAATATCACAAAAATATATGCAACTACCAAGAGATTAATATGAAGTGGAAACTTTTTAAGATCTAGGACCACTTTTTATAACATCAAAATAGTAAAGTGGCCAAAAGGAATCATTTGGCCACAAGATTGTAACTTGACCCCAAACCCTAGCTTTTCTTAATTTGCATTGATAAATTAGTTGTCCAAATTTAAAGAGCATCAACAATTAAAGTGGTCCAAGAATCCACCTTATCACTCTTATGTGATTGTTGCATTGTAAATGCTTTTTAATTAATTTTATATAAAAATCTATGGAGACCCCTTCAACTATAGGTCAGTTTTGACATACACTACAACAAAATTAGATTATATGGACACATATTTGTGACACTTTTGTATAAGTGTTCTATCTATGTTCTATCTATATCCAAAATTAGGTTATAGGGACATATTTTTGGGACACATTACAAAAATGTATCGCTATACACCCCAGCGACGGCACATATAGCAACACTTATAATAAGTGCCGGTATTTTTGTCGACACCTTTTTTTAGATTTTAGAAACATTTAAAAGTGTCGCTATAGTCTAATTTTAATTTTGTTGTAGTGATAGGATTTGTTTTTTTAAATTTAGGCGTCTTTCGGTTACACGCGCGTTTTTACAGCTACACTTTAGTTAATTATAAATGTATGTAATTTTAATTTATATATTTAGTTTAGTACAGCTGAGTCTAATTATTATAATAATAAATGCACAAAAAAGTTCAAATTGACTGTAATTTCACATGCAGCCGTTGATGAGAAATAAAATCACCCGTTAATTAAAAAAATAAATAAATAATATATATTTATTTGTGTATAGATAAATAATTAATATATATTTACTTGTGTATAGATAAATAAAAATATTTGTAAATAAATAATTATTAATAAAAGTTTTTAAGCAATACAAATTTTTTTTTTGTAAAAAAATTATTTTTTTTTAAAATTAGTTTTATTTAAAATATAAAAAAATATTATCATTCTTAAATATTTATAGGATGTGAAAGTATATATTAACTTAATAAATTTTAATTATTTATAATTATTAAATTTGATAAAAAAAATTGAGAGAGAATCATAATAATTTTTTAAGTTTGATTTATATATTAAAATTAAATATATTGAAAATCTTAAATTGTACCCATTGGTAAGTTGATTTTATCATCTATAAATATATAATTTTATAATTTTATAATATATAAAATTATATATAAATATAAAATTATAATTAATAATTAAAAAGCGCATGATTATTTTATATTCAGGAGAGGGATATAATATTTCTATCTAAAATGTTACAGGATTCACAAATACAAATCTCAACTTCAGCCTACCAAACAGAAAAAATATAACTATAGCAGTTGCAACTATATAGATTCAAACAAATTGGGTGTAGTTATGACTGTAATTAATATTTATAACTGCACATATTTTCAGCTACACTATTTTTACAACTATATTCAACCAAGTGGTCCCTTAGTTGAGTTTTTTTTTTTTTTTTTTTTTTTTTTTTTTTTTTTTTTTTTTTTGTTTTTATTAATATTATTCAATTTGATCACATTACCAATGAATTTGATACAACTTTTACTTCTTCTATTTTTGACTAAAATTATTTAATTCTTAAAAAAAATCAAAAAGTTAAGAAAGTGTTAATGAAAATAAATAAATAAATAAAAGCTGCATTTTTAGCTAACCTCCTCTAGAGCTACAAACCTATATATAATTCATTAATATCTCCTAGGGTTGCACAACTAAGCTTATGATGTTGTACTTTAATTATACATTCTAGAAGAGCTTTTTTGCATGTAGCATTAAAATCCAAAATAATGCAATTTTCTTATGACTTAATGGAGTCAAAAGTTTGCCAAAATTTGTTATTTAAAGTTAGGTGAAATCTTGAGACCACCATGCCTTGATTTGCACTTTATCATGATTGATAGAGTTGTACTGTATTTTTTCTATTTTGGCTTTTGCCCTAATATATAACTAGGCTTCTCTTTTGTTGATGAGAAACCAACTTCATTGTGAGCATATTTATGTCCTAAAAGTATTTAAGTGTGAGGAAAACAGCTGTTTCTTTCATATTATGTTATTTCGGTATAAGAGTAGAACAGCTGTTCCATCCCACAAATAGAACAGCTGTTCCATTTATTGCTTATTATTATTTTTTTAATTAAATTTTTTTAAATTATAAGATATTTAAATTTATAAAATTTTAAATTATTTTATTTTATTTTATAAATTTTAATTTTCTTTGTTATTTTTATTCATCTTTAACTTACCAAACACAATTTTTCTTATCCCGGTACAACCCTTATACTCAACCAAACACAAAATTACTATAATTTTTGCTTGTACCTGAACTTATACCTATCTCCGGAATAATCACTCGCTTATACCCGAACCAAACGTAGCCTTCAAAAAAAGTGGAAGAATAAGTTACATAATTTTATCGAACCTTTACAACAAGTATATATATCAATATTCATTAATTAGTTCATGATATATCTTAATTATATATAGTACTTATTTTACTTAGCTGAAGTGAAATTGTTTTTTCATTTTAATAATTAATCTTTATTTTCTATATCATGTCAAAATAATGTAAAATAATTATTGTTCTATAAAAGCTCAAACTAATATAAAATGATTTTTTATATCCTACAAAAAATTATAATATATTAAAGGTGAATCGGTAAATTTAAAAATTTAAAGAAACGCGCGTCGTTAAAATATTTTGTTTTTTTTTTTTTTTTTTTTTTTTGTGTGTGGTAAACCAAAGGATGCATTATGTTAATAGATAATTGAGTACTTGATCATCTAAATGGCAATGATTTATATGAAAAACATGTATAATGTTCTCTTTTTTATTTTTTTTTTCTTTTCCTAAATTAATTTATGAGAAAATAGAGAGTTTAATTAAAAAGAAAAGGCCCTTCATTAAGAACAATGGATAACAGCATAATGTTTGCTGAGTTTGTGGCATGCAATTGTACCAGGCCTAAGTAGACACATCATCTTGCTTTTTTTTGTTGCATTGTTTGTCACAAATTAAGATAATTAAAGTGATAGCCCTTAATTATGACTCAAAAACATATATATATGGTCTTTATATTTTTTATTTTCCTACTAGTAAGCACGTAATAATATTATAATGTACTTTATTAGATGCATGTCGTGTCTTAACGTTACACGCTAAGTTTAAAAAATTAGATTACTGGCTAAATTACAAAATCAGAATTAACGAGTTAGTCAATATTTTCAATAATTATTAGAGTGTTTCAACTTTACTTGAACATTTTTCTCTACGTTCCTTATTTTTCACGTTATATTTAAAATATACAACCAGATAGCCCATATAATAGTGCTTTCTAAAATGGCTCTTTATATTTATACTAACTCGATGTCAAAATTGTATTATGACACTCTCGAAATTTGGATTAGTTCAAATGATATAATAAGACTAAATCTCTTAACCCGGCTATAGCATTTTAGATGGTAGTAAGATCCAAGAGATTATGAGGCGTCACAGCTGGTATCAAAGCCATTCACCAGCCGGAAATGTGACATGAGTCTCGGCTGAGCCAGGGTTATATAGCGGGTAGAGCGAGGCTCCCCGGCTAATGACCGTTGTAAGTGGAGTGTAACTCCTCACAAGGTCGGCTAAGACTAGCGAGACGAGTCTCACATCGCCTGGTGCTTGTGAGTGTGCTTGAGCCTGACGTGGACGTCGGGGCTTAAAGCGGGGAAGAATGTGACACCCACAGAATTTGGATTAGTCCTATATATAAATGATATAATAGGACTAAATTTCTTAACCCGACTATAGCATTTTGAATAGTAGCAAGATCCAAGAGGTTATGAGAGTTAAGCGTGCTAGAGTTAGAGTAGTTCTAGGATAGGTGACCTCTCTTAACTCGGCTATAGCATTTTGGATGGTAGCAAGATTCAAGAGGTTATGAGAGTTAAGCGTGCTAGAGTTAGAGTAGTTCTAGAATGAGTGATCTCCTAAGAAGTGGGGCGTCACATGTATAGAGCCTCAAATAGGCTTATTAATTACTAGCAAGCTAGATCTATGTATAGCTTTAATTTTTTTAATTTTACAACAGAGCCCCTTAATTGTTTTCTTCTCTATCATTTTGGCCCTTTGCTCTTCCCCTAGTTGTGACAAGACCTAATGTGAAGGTAATTTGATTGTGATCCAATGTGTTTAATCATTAAAGTAATCCAATGAGTGTTTTAATTAAGAGGCGACAGATTATGAGTTTATCATGACTTGTGCATCATATATATATATATATATATATATATAAGTATATATAGTAGTATGAGAAAGCTAATTGAGATGCATTATTCTTTATAAAGAGGAATATTATTTTTCCGAAAGGCTATGAGTCCTTTATATTAAACTTTGCAGCCGCGAAGTTTTAATTCTATATTTACAATTGATTAGTCATGACTCCTTTAAAAGTCTCTGTTATTACTAAAATTGAATGATTCGCATGAGCTACAACAATTGTAGCTTTATAATGGTGTTCAATTGAACATATGAGAATATATCTAATCATAGCTCTATGCAAAAATATATCTAATCATTAACACCGCAGAAAAATATTTAAAGAAAAAAGTAATTAATTATCTCAGAAGCTATTAAACCTTAGCCAACACACAATAAGCAATAATATCTTGGAAGACATCATTACGATCAACCGACCAAACACCAAAATCAGCCAAGCACCAAACACCAAATTTGATACAAAATAAGCAAGGAAAAAAAATATAGAGAATTAGTCTTGGATAAAAAAATATTATGCTTTAATCAACTAAGGACTATATTATATATTTACATTTTTGTTGAGTTTTTTTCTTAAAAATATTCACAGCAAGAAGAGCAAAGGAAACAGAGGAAGCGAGGAGAAGAAGAGAAAGAAAAATAAGAAACCAGCCATCTCGGCGAGCAAAAGAAAGTATGCAAACCTAATTTCGCACCAAAAAGAACAAAAGAAAAGAAGAGCAACACAAACTAGTTAGCAGCAAGCGAGCAGAAGAAGAAGGAGAAAAAAAAGGGGAAATATATATAATAAAAAACTGACCATCTCAGAAAGAAAAGAAGAGAAAAAATCCTAGAGCCGCATTTTTTTTTTCCGAAAGAAAGCGAACCAGCGAGTAATAGGACGCCACATCATCCCAGGCAGCGAGCACGGGTCATCATTCCCGTCGGTAGAAAGAGCACAGCGGCGACATCATCCCGAGCATGAGAGAAACCGTACTGGCCTCCCTTCCGGGCAGCCTGGAAAAGACGGGAGGCTCGTCCTCCCAGGCAAATCTCCGCCGTGCAACCGTCTACAATAACAGGACCCTTCGTCGCGACGACGGAGAAGAAAGAGGAAGGGAGAAGACACCATAAACCGAAAAGACGGAAGACGGACGGAGTAGGTGCGCACTCATGATCCCGGATTAAATGCAGCCTACACGCATTAAATACGCAACAGGAAAAAAGAGCACAGTGACAGATTACCGGGCCCACAACAACGCAGACCCACACAAAGAAGCACTGCACAACGGGTCCCACGCAGCAACAAATTCCAACTAGGCAACAGAAAAAGAGAGGACGGTGGCATATTACCGAGCCCACAACAACGCAGCCCCACACAAAAAAGCACTGAAAAAAAGGGTCCCAGGCAGCAACAAATCTAATTCCCACCGCACAGCAGAGTACACAGCAAGTCTAATCACTGCACAGCAAAACGGGGCCCACTTTCCCAATTCATAGATTGCTGTGGACTCCACAGCAAAACGGGGCCAACTTTTCCAATTCATAGATTGCTTCACAAAGAATCACTGCACAACAGGGCCCATAGATGCTTCACAAAGAATCGCTGTACAACAGGACCCGCATCGCCGACGTGGCTCGCTCAGGAGCCTCCAAGCTCTTTAAGGGTTTCCAATTCATATATTGTATAAATTGATAAACAAGTTTATACTTTCTCCTATGGCTTATGCTTGTGAAGTAGTTGAGTCTTTTATCTAGAATGAAAATAAATTTTAGGTATGAATAAATTCCATAATATTGTAGCATAACAACAATTAAAATGTTTTTTAAGTAGTAGTGTTCTTTTATATATTAGAAATATCCACATTCATTGTCACTAAACAAGTAAAAGTAGTGAGACACTTAAAGAGGCTAAGTCCTAGCTTGCTAGTTAATTCCCTTTTGTTCTTTGTAGTATAAATATGGGGCCTCATGATAATCATGCAGAAGAAAAACTGCTGCATATATCCACTTGAGTACATTATCTGTATCTCATCATTCTCAAACCGCTTTAATCGAACGGTCCGCGATTCACTACGTCGCGCATAAAAATTTGTTAATACTAATTCAATAATATGGACACTTCATACAAATTACATGCATAATCTAGCTGTTAAATTATAGAGATATTGATCGAATTCATACATATGTTTTTTTTACAAATTTTTTCTTAGTGAAGGTACACGGCATATATACTTTCAAAAACACATGATCTCAACACGCGAGGACTTAATAGGTTTCAATTCATCAACTCTTGTGAATGAAAGTTTGGTGTCACTCTTTTTGCTTCATCAATTAATGCATTGAGAATTGCCAGGTAAACTTAGCATCATGCATGTACATTTTTTTTTTTTTTTTTTAAAAAAAAAAAAAGATATTTGGAGCAGTGGTTGAGCATGTGATTATCCAATGCAAAGTGCTTTTTGAGTTGGACTACTCAACTCACTGGAGAGCTGGGAGTAAAAAAAATGCAGTGGTGGGTTGTCACTTGGAGAGGAGAAAAAGCACTTTTAGAAGTTTTGTTGTTGTTGTTGTTGTTGTGCTGTTTTTTCAATTCTTTTTCTTTTTATTGTTTTGAATTTGTATATTTGTGTTGATGAGAAGTGCATGCTTGTACATGTATATTGATAGCCTTTATTTGTGTAATAGTATTGTATGTTGGTTTAAAAGAATCGGTATTCTATCATGTGGCGCGAGATCATATTGGATTAAATTATATTCGAAATAGCGTGAAGTTGGATTAAATCGGATTATGTTCGAAGTGGCATGAGGCCGATTAGACCGAGTCGCAATCGAGATCTGTAGGCGATGTGTTTATACGCTTTAAGTGAATTAATTGTGTTATTTCTAACAAATAAAATTTTTAGAATTAATAGCTAGCATCAACAATCCGACAAATGATATCAAAGCGGAATGTCACGGGATCGATTTGTGCAAGTACGGAGGGGAGGGGGGAGGAAAAGATTGATGGCTTAAAGAAGGCAAAATTTTCGCTATATAGCGGGAGGTCAGATTTGATCGAGTCACGTTCGAAATGACGTGCGGCTGGTTGGACCGAATAATGATTAATGACAACGATCCGACAAAATATAGACAAAAATGAACAGTGCTATCAATATTTGGTTAAACATTTGATTAAATATGGTCAAGCTAGATGTCACCATAATCCATATTTATGCTTAATTTAGGTGTATATATATATATATAGATATATAATTGTGAGTGTGTTAGGCACCACACATTTAAAGCATGATTAAATCAATTGATGAATTATAAGTGTAGAGAGCAAAAGATTATGTATAAAATTAGTTGAGAACTTAGATCGCATTAAGGAAATCTAAAGTTGATCCCTTTTGATAATTATTGGTGTCATGCATGCTAGAGAACATTCTTTGTCCAAGAGCACCAAGAGGTTAACAAGTTCAAAAATTTAGTAACTAGCTTTAATCACAATTGATGAAATGACACAAAAAAAAAAAAAAAAATATAGCTATATCTAAAGTTAATTAGCTTATAAATATTTAAAAAATTATTTTTTTTTTACAATAAACATATATATAATTAGTAGGATGTATAATATCATGATCATATTTTGTATTGTATCACGTAAAATTTTTTATAAATATTTTTTCAAATACAAAAAATAAAAACATAAATAACGCATACGGTAACAATGACCGCATGAGCGGGAATTTCGAAGAACTATTAGCACTAGCAAAAGTATGAAGCACATCAATTGTTAAATGCAATGTATAATCTTCGCATAATAGCCTAAGTTTTTAGATTGGTTCTAGCCTATAAATTATTTTGAATATATTAATTATTATTACGTTAAAGCATATAAATGCTTGAGAGGTGGGGCGAGTAGTGCTATCAATGTTTTGGTTAAACATTTGATTAAATATGGCCAAGGGAGATATATATCGTCATAATCCATATTTGTTATAATTCATATTTATACTTAATTTAGGTGTGTATATATATATATATATATATATATATATATATATATATATATATATATATATATATATATATATATAGATATATAATTGTGAGTGTGTTAGGCATCACACATTTAAAGCATAATCAAACCAATTGATGAATTATAAGTGTAGAGAGGAAAAAACAATATGTGTGCGTGTATATATATATATATATATACATGGTATAGGTTTATATCAATTTATTCTTTTGAATATTAACAATAACATTATCCAAATTAGATCAACATTTCAATCCTACTTTAGTAAAAGCGGCATCGATGTATAAGCTTCCGCTTAAGCATGGAGCTCTCTACTAAAGTTTTATACCGCATAAGTATGAAAGTAAAAAATGTACTACAATCTATTTTTTTATCTCACAGATCATCAGACATTAATATTGACAAACGATTATGCCCACCCCTGAATGGATCCTTTAAAAGGTCCTGTTTGTTTCGGATACAAAGAGGGGAATGAGTTTCTTTATACCTAAACACTAAAGTGTGAGGAGGGAGAGGGGGGGGGGGGGGGGAGTTGTTTTTTCCCTTATCGGGTTATCCCTCTCCCCTTGGGTGGAACTGCTTGTTTCACCTCGAAAAGCATTGCCTTTTCGCCCTTCCCAACGCAGTCTTCATCTTTCTCCTTTTGCCCAACCTCCTCATCTTCGCTCTCACCTCCTTGCATCCCTGCTGGCTGAGATCTTGAACCCGAACTCCGGTATCTCCGTGGGCTTTGCTTCTCGCTGCGAGATCTTCTCCTTCCCTGACTTTGCAGTCCCCCTGGGCCTTCCCGAATCAACCCTTTTCTTCTCTCCCCAACTAAGGGTTTTCAGGAGCCTCTAGTTACCTCGCCTACTTGCTTGCCTCCTCATCAGGCTTGCGGATTTCTAAATCTGCCGCGGACGGCCGCCGTCGTTGCCATCTTCGGCGAAGTGTATTAATTTTTAATTAGTTTTTGTAACTATTTGATTATCGCAAGCAAATAGTGTATTAATTGGTTAATCACGAGTAAATATTTGATTATAAAAATAATTTAGCATTTTTAATTGGTTTTTGTAAAGTGTATTAATTTACATTTGTATTCAATTTTAAAAGTTTTAAAATTTTAAAATATCAACATTTTAAATTTTCTGCCAATACAATCAATTATTTACATTATAAAAAATTAAATATTAATTTATATATCATCAAATTTATTAAATACTGTATATAAAAGATATGCTATATTTAAAAATGTTCAAAATAATATTTCATTATGATATTTAAAAAAAAGGGATAATTGCCTGTGTACCCCTGAAATATGAAGAAATATCTGATTTACCCCTCTTATTTTTTTCTTTCCAATATACCCTTCATACGTTCCACCGTTATTAAAAATACTCCTACCGTTTCCCTTTGTTAAGTTAACTAGGGTTAAACTAGAGTTAAATAATAATCGGAGTTGAAAACTATCAGATATACCTATTTTGCCCCGGTTTAGGGTTTAGGATTTAGGGTTTAGGATTTTTTAGGTTTTTAGGGTTTAGGGTTTAGGGTTTTTTAGGGTTCTAGGGTTTTAGGGTTTAGGGTTTAGGGTTTAGGATTTTTTAGGGTTTAGGGTTTAGGGTTTAGGGTTTTAGGGTTTAGGGATTTAGGGTTTAGGGTTTAGAGTATATTTGAAAGGACAAAATAGTAATTACACACAGATAACGGCAGTTTCAAACGGTACACTAACAGAGTTTAACTTCAGGGGTATTTTGGAAAGAAGTTGGAACGTAAGAATGGTAGTTTTAATATTAGCCTTCTAAGAAGGGTAAATCTAAAAACAGGAAAATTTTTAGGGGTACGTAGGAAATTGCCCCTAAAAAAAATCTAAGAGGGGGCATATTCGTCATATTACATAAAATACTACTATCTATTTTCTTATTTCTCATTTCCTAACAAACACTATTTTCTTTATACCTGATAGTAACCTAATATATCCAACCAAGTACAAATTTATAATAGTTCATATTTGTTTCTAAAATTATACTTAACTCTGTAAAATTAGTAATTCATATTTACCCCTCTTAGAAGGCTAATATTAAAACTACCCTTCTTACGTTCCAACTTCTTTCCAAAATACCCTTGAAGTTAAACTTGTTAGTATACCGTTTGGAGCTGCCGTTATCTGTATGAAATTATGATTTTGCCCTTTCAAATATACCCTAAATCCTAAACCCTAAACCCCAAACCCTAAAATACTAAACTCTAAACCCTAAAAAACCCTAAACCCTAAACCCTAAAACCCTAAACCTAAAACCCTAAACCCTAAAATCCTAAACCCTAAACCCTAAACCAATGTTTTGGTAGATAGGGGCAAAATAGATATATCTGATAGTTTTTAACTCCGATTATTATTTAACTCTAGTTTAACCCTAGTTAACTTAACAAAGGGAAACGGTAGGGGTATTTTTAATAACGGTGGAACGTATAAGGCGTATATTAGAAAGAAAAAAATAAGAGGGGTAAATCAGATATTTTTTTCAGATTTCAGGGATACACAGGCAGTTATTCTTTTTTTTTTATACCCCAACCAAACGGAGCCTTATTATAGATTTATCGGGTTCCGTCGGTACTAATCCCAACTCGATCCGATAAGTTCCACTCAAAGTTGGGGTGCTCATAAAGGCCCAGATAATGTAATAGCCCATACTCATTAGGATTGGGCTTGGGCCGATAATGTATTAGTCCATTAATACTAATAACTCGTTGCTAAGTTATTAATCTAAAATATTTAAGTTTAATTATGAAATTCAATAAATTTATTTAAAATATTTAAATTTAATTTTTAATTCTAGTGTGCTTATTTAATCATTTCATTTGACACTACCAAGCAAATTGAATTGAACAGCATGAACATGTAAAAGTGGTGAAAAAAAAAACAAAATAATTCTTAGAAAAGTTGGTAATTTAAAATTGCAATTTTATCGGAGGGTCATAGTTTTTTAAATTTTTAAATTTTGAGCTTTAAATCTTAGTTCAAGCTTTAGGATTAACCGATCCAAAGGTAGCAGGTTTCATAAAACAAAATTTGAAATTGTATTTTGGTATTATTATTGTCAATTTTCTAATAAATAAACTTGAAATAATTTTTTAGATTTTTAATTTACAATAAACAATGCTATTTTGTTATAATATAAATGTAGATCATATACTTTAAACTTTATATATTGCCTAAATTTACGCGCTTATTTTATTAATTTATTTGTTACAAAAATTTTAAAATAAAATTTAAGTCCTGAATATAAGGATTTAATATTGGATTTTGCTTATAAAAAATATGATTATAATAAGAATAGTATGATAAATAAAGTGTTTAACAAATTATTTTTTACTTGGGATAATAAGAAAATGAATTATTTTGAATTCAAAATTTTATGTTCGAATTTAAATTTTTAGTCGATTTAAATTAACCCTAAATTAAATATAAATTCATAAAATTCGTGGGATTAGCTGACGTCCGAGTCG
Source organism: Tillandsia fasciculata (assembly GCA_029168755.2). NCBI lineage: Eukaryota > Viridiplantae > Streptophyta > Magnoliopsida > Poales > Bromeliaceae > Tillandsia > Tillandsia fasciculata. The sequence continues at coordinate 13,419,013 of CM054951.1, forward strand.
ATCCAACTAGCAATCAAATCGCGACCCCCTGCGAAGGAAATTCTTGGCTGCACCGCGTCTATGGTGGACCATCCAACCAAATTTTCTCTCACTAAGTCATCCAATTATTTTTTATTCTAAATTTACTTTTATAAACTTTTTTTTTTATTAAGAAAAAAAAAATTCTGAATTAGATTTGCAAATGTATTATTAAATAAATGGGGTGGATTAAAGTAATTAAGGAAGTTTACGTGGTCTATGATGACGTGGTGCACGGGATCCAGCCAATTATTTTTTGGCCGCGAACATTTTTTTCCCACGGATTTACGTCAAAACGTTCCCCAAACCCCGTCCCCACTTCCCCACCGATCTCTTCTTCTTCTTCGTCTTCGTCCTCGTCTTCCTCACGCCCATGGGGGATCAATCCCAATCCTCCCCAAACCCTAAACCCTTCCCTCCTCCTCCTCCTCCGCCGCAGCGCGTGGCGGTGGCGGCGGAGCGCGACTTCCTCCTCCACCTTGAGGCCTACCTCGCGCGCCGCGACGGCGTCGACAAGCTCCTCAAGATCGCCCGCTACGCCGCCAAAATCGCCCTCTCCTCGCCCTCCGGCGCCGGAACCCTAGCCCCGCGCCTCAAGGCCTTCGAGTCCAGCGTTGGCCTCAGCCGCAAGGCCTTCCGCCTCGGCAAGTTCGTCCAGGACCTCAACGCCCTCCGCTCCTCCTCCGCCGCCGCCCCCTCCGCCGCCGATCGCCTCCTCGCCGCCGCCGCGTACGGCGGCGAGGGCCTCTACTACTTCGCGGAGCAGTTCGTGTGGCTCGCCAAGGCGGGGCTCATCCCCGCCGAGCTCGCGCCGCGGCTCCAGAGGATCAGCGCGTGGGCCGAGCTCGTTGGGTACGCGGGGAGCATCGCTTTGAAGTTGAAAGAAGTGAAAAAGATCCGATCTACGATCGAATCGAAGATCGCGAGCTCAAAATCGGGGAAATGCGACGGAATCGAAGGAGGAGGAGGAGGAGGAGGAGGAGACGAAGAGATTGAGAGAGAAGTTGCTTCTCAAGAATCTTTCGATCGTCCAGGATCTCGCCGACGGATTAATGGCTCTCGGAGATGTGAGGGAAGCGAAAGGGTTTCTAGCGAGTCCTCTGCTTATGGCCTCAGCAGGTCTTCTTTCGGCGCTCATTAGCACTCACAAGAATTGGATATCATGCTAAGGTACAGCATTTTTAACTGTTTTTATTCATTGATAGAGATAAAGCTCCTATCTTTTGGATGAATTGTCGGAACGGAGTGGAAACAATTACATAATTGAGTATAATTTATCATGTAGATTGAATAATATTGGATGATTAGAGAAATATAGATGGGCATGTTCAAATAACATTGCTTTATGATTCTGTAGCTATGACAGCACAGTGATTCTGTAACTTGTTGTGCATAAGTACGGCATAATATCAAAATCACAGTTTTGTTAGGGATATGCTTGATTAGTTCTTCATGATGTGCAGTTTGTAACTTGGAATTGTGGGGATCAATCTGTACCTATGCTAGTTTGTGCATGCGAGCTTTATTTTACTGGCCTATAAGAGACCAAATTAGTTTAATCACTTGCTTCTGGAAGTAGAAAGTTTAGTAGAAAAGAAAATTTTGGTTGGAATATTGAATCAACTTAGAGGAGAGCTTTGTAACTTAATGATCATACGCTCACTTGTCGTATTGCTTTTGTGCTGCATAAAATTGGGTTGAAAAGAGATCAACAATTGGAGATACGGTGCTATAGTTATGTCTCATTTGTTTTTTCTAGCATGCACAAAGTTTATCATTCTGTTTGTATTTCGACAAATTGGAGTAAGAATAGTATGAGATCATTTTATAGCAATTGTATATAAGCTCGATACAAAGCTGATGCTATTTTGTGGTTTGGTGAAAGCGATTCTAGTTAGCTTTGAGAAAATGGTAAGCATTACCTAGTTAACTGTGGATGTTCATATAGTCTCTCTACTTTTCTATTTTGCTGGCCCCAGGGCATTCCTAGCAAAGTGTTATGAGTTATGACCAATCCAGAATCTCAGTTAAGAAAACAAAATAGAATTAATGAATGTAAGTTTATCTTGTTATGTGGAAATGGATAGATGAAACTGAGGAAGCAACAGGAGAATGACGGCAATTGATTGATCTTAAGAATATACAAAAGCTACTGCTTCAAACATTACCTTAAGTATTTCAAAAAGAGTGTTTTTTCTTTAATTTTGGTGCATGAATGGAATTAGTGGAAATGCTAGATGCAAAATATGATTGCTTGAGAAAGTTAAATATCCTGCCAAGAAAAATAGCTTATGCTTGAACAATCTGATGGAGATACTGTAATTGTATCCACTAGGACTTACATTAAAAATGGGAATCTGTTGAAAAATTTCTATGGTGAGCAAGCCCTTTTCTCTACTTTTGCATTTTATTTCCACCTACTCAAAAACAATTGTCGTCAACTTCATCAACCACACGGAACTACTCCATATACTCTTTTCCTTTTTCCTTTTTCTTTTGGAGTTTGAAAGGAGCCACAGATTTGCTTATTACAAAAAAACATTCAAGAGACAGCACCTGAAATGTGAAAACATTTACAGTCCAAAACACCCTTGTAAATGCTAAGTATAGGGGTCTCTGTTTTCCTGATCTGCTTGGCTTGTTAGTGATGTACAACCTTGTAATTATTTGACAGTTGGAGGAAAGTTTCTGTGCCCTGCAATTTATTTACTTGGAAATTTAGATGTGTGGCATGCATCTTTCAAAGGGAATCATGAACTATGATAGAGCATGCTTATGTTCATCTGTTGCAGCTTCTGTTCATTGTCTATTTTCTGCAGTATGTCTCCAGTTAATTGCTTATTGTTTCATACTTTTTCATTTAGAAAAGATGAATATTAGACCCTCATTGCTACTTTGGTCACAGACAAAATTTGATGTTGTTAAGATGATTCAACAAGGCACATTACTGTCATGTCACACAGCATTCTAGAGAAGCAAAATGTTTCTTTTTCTCTCTAGTATTTTCCTTCCATTAGCTTTTTAAATAAACAGATTAATTAGTCTCATATGGAAAATACTTAGAATTTTATAACATTGACAAATAGATATTCAGTTTAAGGCATTTTAAGCATTAGAAGCAAATAATGTTAACATTTTTTAATTATCCACTGGATCAGATGCACCCCCATCGAAATCCCTGTTGAAGTCCAGGTATCTGAGTGTTTCTGAATCAGTTTTTCCTTTTCGGCTAAAATGAGTTTTCAAAATTCAAATGTAAAAAAGTTCAAACTTGAAATTAATGCTTCTCTTACACTGGTGAGCTTTTAGGGCTATTTTAGTGAACAGATCATGTGTATTTACCTCAGCAACTTCATTGAAACACTGAGTTGAGAAGAAACCCCAGTCAAGCCTACTATGCCCTAATTTGTGGAGGAATCTTCTTTATTGCAGTTATTTCACTCAGATTTAAGAACATCAAATGGAAAGCCTTCATATTGCCCAAAAGTACAAGGGCAAAGCTTTTTGGGTTGATTTCATACGGTTTTCGTAAACTTATCAAAAAGCAAATATATCCCTACAAAGTTCAACTTTTTATATTTATCTTTATCTTAAATATATATATATATATATATATATATATATATATATTTCTTCGGTGGTTTTTATTATTTCACTGTTTATTTTTTAACAGACTATATGTGAAATATGAGTTTTGTCCTTTCAAATATATTCTTTCAAAAATTTCAACTGTTAAAATAAAACAAAAATGTCTGAAAAGATAAAAAGATAAATTTATCTTACTAATTAACCAAGGTTAAGTATTTAATTTATAATTAACTATATTTTTTTAATAAAGATAGACGATAGGGATATATATGAATAACGTTGGATTTTTGGAGGAATAAATATAAAAAATTAAAAAATTAACTTATAAGTAACCAAGGTTAAGTATTTAACTTATAATTAACTAAAAAAATTAACTTACTAATTAACCAAAATTAAGTATTTAATTTATAATTAACTATATTTTTTTAAACAGAGATAGATGGTAGAAATATATATGAATAACGTTGAATTTTTTGAAAAATAAATATAAAAAATTAAAAAAATTAAATTTTGTAGAAATATATTTACTATTCGATATGTTTTTAAAAATCTATATAAATTAACTCTTTTTTTAAACATCATTTCCATTTCTTCTTTATTTTTATTTAAATATCATATCTGAGTCAACCTGTTCACTGCCAGTTATCCTCTCTTCTCCTCAATTTCAATTCATTCATCCATCCAAAATACAGTACAGGATATAAAGAGAAGAAGTGTAACTATGTTTGGTGATCCATTTCATCTCAAATTTCAATTAAAATGTAAAATCTCAGTCGTACGGTCAAACGCAGATGGATGATTCATTCCATCTCAAACTTTAACTTTTATAGTGTCAATAAGTAACTGTCCTTTTGCCGTCAAATTCGGAGAAACTCAATGATAGTGAACCTTTCATCGTTTTCGTATTTTCTCATGTTAAACGAAACGACTTGTTGCTCCATCCTACCAATTACCCGTTTAGACCTTTCAACATCTTACCCATTAAAAAAACGATCACTTTCTTATTGTCTATTATATATCGGGTTGACCCATTGATCATCCATTAGCATTTCTCACCAAATTCAATATTCGAATATTCGAATCCAATTCTATTCCAAATAGTCACGCAATTTCAAACAGAAGGACTCATTCTGAGCTGCTTGTTTTTATACTCGATCTGAATCAATCATGTATCTTCCAGAATTAATACTTTTTAATACTATTTACTTTCTATCAATAATTTATTTTTATCTTTCTTTTCTTATTTAGTTTGTAAGCTTGATTACCAATCAATCAATACAACCTTATTATGTTTCTTAAAAGAAAAAAAAAAGAAAAAAAAGAAAAAAGAAAGTTCCTTGAATGAAAAAGCTTACGTAGAAAGAGAGCGTTTGCTTGAAGTAATGATACTGCAGCGAAAGCGCCATATTCTTTAATCATCCTATGATATACTTTGAAAAAAATATATATAAGAATAAAAAAAAATGAATATACAAAAAAAATTAATTTTTCTACAAAAATAAATTTTACTAGATAAAAACAATAAATTATAATAAAATTTTAAATTTAATTAGATTTGAAATAACTAAACTATCGTACTAGAAATAAAAAAAAATATAATTTTTCTAAAGATATTCTAAAAATGTCAAAAATGAATAATAAAATTAATAAAGCATGAGTAAAAAGAACTTAGCGATACCATCGAAAAAATCATCGAGTATAAAAATCGTTGAACAGCGGCTGAATGTACAAGTTACTGGACTCAATAGAATTTTTGATTCAGTTTGATTAATTTTTTTTTTTTTTTAAACTCTAATGCTAAATTTACCATTTCATTTCATTGATTTTGTAAAAATGTTAATCCACAAAAAAATATTATTACGTATGAAAGAGAGATTTTACTTTGTGCAATTCTATATATATATATATATATATATATATATATATATATATATATAGTATTTTAAATTTTTGTAAGAGTACGAACAAAATTAACTCTATATTAAATGGAATCAGAGTATTAAAATTGTCAAAATTGTAGCGGATCCTATACATGTGTCACTAACCAAATTTAATAGATTTTCCTTAATTAGCTCTTATTATTATAAAAAATACGATATAAGATAACGATCTCCACCGTCGGATGCATGTAACGTTCCATCACGCCGCGATCAACGGCGGAGATCGAGACACGTCACCGGTACCATGGGCTCATCCCGTGCCCCCACGAGGCCACGACCTTCGCGAACCACCCCATCACCATCCCTCTCTCTCTCCCCTTCCCCATGGCTCCCCCTTCGAACCACCTCTAGGGTTAGGGTTAGGGGTTAGGGTTAGGGTTAGGGTTAGGGTTTGGAGTTCCGCTCTCCAATGGCGTCCGAACTCAAGGTCCTCGGCGGCGGTGGCGCCAACGGATCCGCCGACGCCAGCGAGGACTCCCCTGGCCTCGGCGGCGGCGGCGGCGGAGGAGGAGGAGGTGACAGTGGGGCGAAGGACGAGAGGCCGCTCCTGAAGCCGAACCCCTCCTCCTCCTCATCCAATGGCGGCGCCGCCGCGATCGGCGAGAGCGTGGAGGAGCTCAACAAGAAGTACGGGCCCTACGTTCGGCGGGACGCGTACGGGACGATGGGGCGGGGCGAGCTCCCCGCGGCGGAGAAGCTCCTCCTCGCGATCGCGATGTTGACGCTGGTGCCGCTGAGGTTGGTGCTCGGGATCGTGGTTCTGGTGGTGTACTACTCGATCTGCCGAGTCTGTACGCTCTTCTCAGTTCCGAATCGCGAGGATGGGCAAGAGGATTACGCCCACATGGTGGGGTGGAGGAGGGAGGTGGTGGTCCGATCGGGCCGGTTCCTCTCGAGGGCGATGTTCTTCGTCTTTGGGTTCTGTTGGATTCGCGAGTACGATTTGAGGTCGGAGGTATGAATTGGTGATCTTGATTCCTAAAAACGATTTCTTTTTTAGACTGGTAACATAATGGCATTGCTGTTCTTGGAGAAATTTACTCTATTTTTTCTCCTTTTTTTTTTTTTTTTTTTTTTTTTTTTGAGATCTTGATTAGTTGCTTGCTTGCTAATGTTGAGATTATACAACGTTTTTGTGCTCTTCATTATCATTATTACTATTTTGAATTCTTTCAAATGATGAGACTAGTTCCGAAGGGCATGATTAACTCACGAGAGGTATGAGTATTCTGTTTCAGAAGTTCATATCAAAGTTACTTAGCTTCAATAGTTAGAATAGTCCAAGCGAAGTTCATATCAAAGTTACTTAGCTTCAATAGTTAGAATAGTCCAAGCAAAAGTCATATCTTTACAACTCGCAGAATTTTGTTCCTGTGCAAAGTTGAAAAGTACTAGGCTGACTAGTAGAGGAATGTTATGCATCCTAAGATATGAGTCATCGAGAAGAATAGCTTTGCGAATCTTTTTTATACTAACAATGATTTTAAATAAGAATTTAAGTGCCGTGGCATGGAGTCGTACCGAAAACTTGCCGGCACGGTATGACACGGTGCGTGCCGAGCATTGCCGATAGGTACCGGTCAAAAAAAAATATGTGTGTTGATACATAATGAAATAAAAATTTTATTTTAGCAACAAAATTTTTTAATTACTTATTATGTGTTTTTATCAAATCTTTTGAACTTTTTTTAGAAAACTATTTAGTAATTTTAAAAAAAGAGGGTTTTGAGTTGTGCCATCTGCACAAGGGCTGTATCATGCCAGTATCTCGTTGGCACGATACGGCAGGTGGATACGGACTGTGTTGACGAATACTTAAATTCTTGATTGGAAAAACAAAATATTGATTTTGCATCTTCCAGACTCGATTTACCACTATAAACAATTTGTTTTTATTCTTTTAAGTATCGAATTAACTAACTTTTAGGTTGCTTTGACAGCTTTGTACTGCCTTCAGTAAGCATGTTGCACTGTTCACATCTTTCTTCTCTGGATTAGTGCCATTATTTTTCGAAATAGTGTCTTCACCTATGATGAAATTTATCATACCCTAAAAACTTTAGATTGCTTATTACTCCTCACTTTCATTCTTCTTTTCATGCTTCTTAAAAACCTATCTAACAACTAAAATTTGAGTAAACAGGATTACACGTGTAAAATAAGTTTATTCTAGCGTCCAAACATTCCCTTAGTGTGATTTTCCATTTCTTATTGTGTAAAAAGGCACTTATTTTTCTTTCAGGATGAGCGCAGAGAGCTGTCTGAGGAATCAGAAAGGCAGGGAGTTATTGTATCCAATCACGTATCTTATCTGGATATTCTCTATCATATGTCTTCTTCCTTTCCAAGTTTTGTTGCAAAGGTAGTTTCCTATCATCCTTGTTATATTTTGCCGCATGCTATCCCAAATTTCAATATTTGACTTTGTTCTTGCGTGTTTTTCATGTGAAACAAAAAACTGGATAAAGAGATCAGTGGCTAGGCTTCCCTTAGTTGGTCTTATCAGGTAACAAGCATTTTGTTTTCTGCTCATAATTTATATTATTGTGAATGCTTCTTAATTTTTAACATGAATTGTAGATCTACTATGCTATCTATTGTTTGGTCAGTGCATATTCATCTGAAGTGTACTTAGTTACTTTCATCTCCATCATGTCTCCTGCCGCTCTATAGAAAGTTCATATTGACCCTTTGTACTATCCCTTTGTCAAGTTATCATCTGGCATGAAGTTGCCACGCCCTCATTTTGCCAACTGGTTAAAGATAATCTTGCTTCACTATAAGGCCTTTTTGTTTCATGCTGTGTTTGATGTGTTTTCAAGCTTTCTATCCTAATGCATATGTTGAGCGTGATTGGGTTGGATGTATGTAATGGGTTTCTTGTTGCTTCTTTATGTAGCAAGTGCCTTGGTTGCGTCTATGTTCAGCGAGAATCTAAAACTTCTGACTTCAAAGGTGTTTCAGGTAAATTTGCATTCCAAAAAATTGTAAAATCTTTCAGGTGAATTCGCATTCTTTTGTGCTTATCAAGATTTTCGACTGTAATATGATATTACTGGAATACATATTAGATGCCTCATTAATTCTCACTTGGCAACGATGTCCTAATAAACTTTATCTACTGCTTGGATAACCTTACTACAAAATTATCATTTACTAATTAGTGTGTTTACTGCTGGCAGGTGTTGTGACAGAGAGAATTCGAGAGGCCCATGAAAATGAGCTTAGTCCAATGATGTTGCTCTTTCCTGGTTAGTGTACATTGGCAGCTCATTTAGTCATCTTTTTACGCTGTTTTAATCATTTCATTGTCTTGATTTGGTCATTTTTTCGTTGTTGGTTAACTTATTCATCTATTTCATTGACTACAACTGCAAAATTGACGGCATTCTGTGATGCTGCTAGAATGCAGCGTCAAGAACTGGTTGCAATGCAGTTGGTTGGTGTGCAATGCAGTTGTTTAGTGAGCATAAATACCCACCGAAATGCGCAGCCCAGCGCGCCCCGCGCAGGCCTGCGGGAAGACTAAGTAATGAAATGCGACTATTCAAAGTTGTAAAAGAATCATGTAGCTTGCGAACCAATTTTGAGGTATTAGAATTCTAACATTATCGATCCAATCAAGAAAGGAGTCCTCTATGAAATCTATTTTGATTTTTCTAATATTCTAAGAGAATGCAGCTGTCATTTGAAATTTTAAAATTTCATGTTTGGCAGAATGAAAAACCAACTTACTAAACAAAGATGTATTTTGTGCAAAAAGTGCTTAAATTAGGAGATTTCTGAGGCTGACCATGAGCAACGAGCATTAAGTTTGAATTCTTAGCTAATACATGAAATGTCCAAGCCAAGTAGTTTGCTAAATAAGACGGAATCTTGGTCTATGTGTATGGAATGTGCAAAGCACAACCATGCGAGTCTTGTAATTGTTTCCGGTGGCTGCGGAAGTAATCCTGCTACAATCTAAAATTAGTGATAACTACAGAAAGGGACATTAGGTCCACGAAGAGTAGCTATTAGATTTTCGTTCTTTACAAGATCTTTACTGTCTTGCCCATACCCATATTGGTGATTATACATACATCACCTGAAAGGAAATATATCATCATGTTTCTAAATTATTCCTTTTATCATCTTTATATCTTCTCTTTTCCTGTTTAGATTGTGCCCTAACTACCAGATTTACAAATTTCAGAGGGCACAACAACAAATGGGGATTATCTTCTTCCATTCAAGACTGGTGCTTTCTTAGCAAAAGTCCCAGTGCTTCCAGTAATTCTAAGATATCCTTACGAAAGATTCAGTCCAGCATGGGATACCATATCTGGGGTAAGAATTCTCCGTGCTATTTGTATCTTGGGAAAGATCAGATTCTGGCGGTCAACTTTTAAATAAGTGGCAGGACTTCCATTTTTATTGTCTAGTTTATTGAGTAGATTCAAACGTTGGATTTTATTAATCATTCTCAAGGTTGCGTGAATGACTGATGAGAGTCAGACACCTCGTTCAGATTTGTTCTACTCTGATAAGCTAAGTTGTGAGTACCAAAATATTCTTTATCAGCTTTACTTAAGAAAATACTAAATCAAAGGGGCTAATTATTACTGAACCACTATTTATAATTTTCACATTAATGCTGACTTTTGTGTGTTTAGCCTTTTCTGCATATATTAACTCATGTCTGAACCCCTAAGTTTTGCACTAGTTAAACTTTTGTAGTACGCAGATAATCGTGGATCAGCGCTGATAGTTTTAGGTTTTCATTGTGAGATATTTAAAATTTGTGTACCCACACCATCAATTTAACTAGTTTTTAAAATCTGCGTTCGATAGTATATCATGGTTTCTTATATCATGTTACCCTGTTCATATATCAAGTTTCATCTTTATCCTTATAAAACTTGCAGGTGCGTCATGTGTTTTTGCTTCTTTGTCAATTCGTCAATCATATTGAGGTGATCCGTCTGCCTGTATATTATCCTTCAGAGCAAGAAAAAGAGGACCCCAAACTCTATGCTAACAATGTCCGGAGACTGATGGCTGCTAAGGTATGGATGCTGATACTTGTCATCAAGAAAGGATCATAAGGAAATGCAACCCTCCTTCTGCAATATGATTTGAAAAGAGCTTTGGGATTTATTAGTCGGCTTGAAAATAGAGAGTTTTTTTTTGACTCTTTATTTTCTATATTGGGAACTTTCACAGCTCAAGATATTGTGAACATATGTCTGAAACCTCTTTGTTCTTCATATTTCAATCCTCTTGATCAATAGTCCAAATTATTGAGGCATCAGAGCAATTTCTAGACTGGGGACCCTTTATTGATCTATGTGGTGATTTGGCGGATAGGCAGGTTGCCAAATAAATTAAGATTTCTACTTAAACAATCTATATAATAACTCTAGAAACATTCAGAGACTGCTGTGCCTCAGTCGTTTCTGATTATTAAGCAGTTATTACATACTGTAAATGTTGATATTTTACTACTAGTGAACTATATCACTCTATCATGCAAGTATTAGAGAATCATTTGTTAAAGAGAAAAATTATTGCGAAATGAAGTACATATTTAATTCAACGATAGAAAGCCTATGACTAATGATCCTTCTTATCCTAATCATCAGGCCCTTATCAGTAATATACACATATAATTACAGCAAAGAATTGACAAAATCTTATGTGCATTTCTATTGCTATAGTATAAACCACTTCTGCCGTCATGTGCGTGCATTCGTCTTATTACTGTCTTGATAATTCGTTATTTCGACATGTCCAGCGAAATGTGTAGTACCAGTTAAATCATTCCTTATCTAATGTTTATTGGTTTTCTTCTGCAGGGTGATTTGGTCCTTTCAGATCTTGGGCTGGCCGAGAAGAGAGTCTACCATGCTGCGCTGAATGGTAATTGTCTACCTCGTGTATTACATCAGAAAGATGAATGAAAAATCTCCTGACCTGGCGCACAGGATCAGTACAAAACAGTTGAGTTGCCTGTTACTGTGCATATTAACTGTATTAGCAAGTGTGATCTCTTTTATTTATTTAAGAGGATGGTGGTGCTAGCATTTATTATGCTGTAAAAAAAACCCCCTACCCATCTGGTCTAAATTGTTCGCAAATCGGTTGACAAGCGAATTCTTCAATATAGGCAAACCATGCTTTTACTCGCATATATGTTTGTACAGTTCTGGACAACTCTTTACTCCCAATCTTGTGATTTTCAACACCTTATAATGCTTTTGGATCGCCGTCACTATCTTTTTTGAATCAGTTGGTGATTCTGCTTGTATCTGCATCAGTTAGTTACTAAGTCATCTATTTGCCCTTCCTGCAGGTTTGATATGTCAAAGCTAGTTTGGTGTGTGTGCTCTGTATATTCTCCTTAGTTCTTTTAATAGAATCAAAAGAAGAGGAAAAAAGAAGAAAAAAAACAGCCTGTGACAATGACTCAATTGTTCTTTTGATACCCTTCCTTATAAGCCCTCCTCTGAAACATTCTTAGGGAACTTTGGCGAGCATTGATGATGTGATGTGTGATATTTCTTAATCGGAAAGTTCCAATTAGGTGGAGGGGACATAGTGATCTTGAAAACTTCAATTTTATTTCGTTGCTGCTGAGGGGGAGTAGTAGTTGCTGAGATTGTTCTGTCAAAGCTTTTTGTTTAATGCATTAAATTTATTTGATTTATTGTTGACTTTCTCAACTCAATAATCTTATCTTGCAGTGATTATTTTGTCTATTTGCTAATCCTAATCTTCTTTGTGCTATAATAAGATTGTGCTACAACTGCTATTCCTCCCAAAATTCGACAGCCTCTGTGATCCGAAAACATCCATTCATTCGCTGCTCCTATTTATGATTCATATCTGGGATCCATCTTAGAATGAATGTGAATCCTTCGTATCCATTTTTTATGACGAGGAGTTGAAACTGTAAAAATTGCATCTTAGCTAGGAGAAAACACAACAACAACATGCCAAAAGAATTCACACAAAAGTATATATATATATATATATATCAATCGTGAAATTACGTTCAGCACTTTCATGCATCAATTAAATGCATGAAATTACTTACCTTTATTTCGCACTTTAGCTAAAAATGAATTCCACAAGAGAGTAAATCACAAGCGTATTGAAACATATTTTTCATCATTATCGATATTCCTTTGTTCTCCATGTAACCACCAAATCCTGCTTCAACCTTCATAACAGTTCCGACTAATTTAGAGGAGCAAATTTCCTTTAACCATTGCTACACTGCATGTGATTTTTATCTATGCAAATACGAGTGGCGGAAACAAAATATAAATGATTGGAAGACGGCACTCAAGAGAGGGCAGTGAACAAAAACTTGGTTGGGCCCTGGTTCCGCGATGAGACCGTTTTCTCTCTGAGAACTTGATTTGGAAAGAAGCTGTAGATTAGAGGGTTTGCGTATGCGGTTCAGGAGGGAACAAATTGATCAGCGTTCGGTGGATCATCTCAAAGCTGGTGAAAGTGATAACAGCCGCCGGCGTGGTTCGCACCAGATTAGTCGCACAGCCGCGGTAGAAACCAGGAATTCCTTCTGTCTGAAGCACTTTCTTTATACAGTCGATTACGCCCGTATAGTGCGTTGCCGAATGGAACCCTTGTTCTTGAAGCCTCGAGCGAACCACCTAACATACGCGTGTGATTAAATGCATACAAAGCAAGTCCGATTACTTTGGTTTTTTAAGCAGACAAAGGGCTTCAACTGGTACCGAACCAAAACTAGGAAAACTGTTTTCTTTTATTGGTGAAAATGCATGAGGATTGAGTTTAAGTACCTCATGGGGGTATGTCAATGTCGATGCAGCTATTTTCGAGATGGATGAAGCAAGAGCAACATCACCAGCACTTAATGAATCAACCGAAGTGTTATCTGCTACAATAACATATATCAGGATTGCAACAGCAAGCTAATAGTCAGCTAAGAGCTTTCAGTTTCTTTTTTAACATATAAAAAGTAAGAAGCCGAATGAGAAATACCTCGCTTTGCCAGGTAAAGTTTAATCTTCTCATAAGTTGGAAACTGGATAGCAACATGACTGATACCCGCCAAGGCAGGCACAAGACCACTGTTAAATTCACCATGTCAGCTACTAAACCAGTGTAAAAAGTAATATGACTTGAGATGTTTTATTGCCTACAAAAATAACAAACCTGTACAATCCCCGGATGCCCTCTTCACGGGCTATTCTCCTCAAAGCAGGAAGTGTGCCTTTATATAGCTCAACTCCAAATCTCAGTCCCTGAGTCTAATAAGAAAACAGGCGAGAGTTACACCACAATAGTAGACAAATTTGATACCAAATAATTTTTATTAATACTGGTGAATTCATCGTTTTGATGTACATGATTTCTATATTCACAAAATAGATGAGCTCATAACTTTATGTCTCCCATTCAAGGATAGGGAGATTAAAAAAAAAAAAAAACTACAGAGAATGACACACCTGAAACCTTGTCTTCACAACCCAAAGTGGATTTGTAGCAATTGTTGTTGCAGCTCCAGCACCAGATGCTGCAATCATGTTGGCACCTATAGAAAGTTGGTGGCTCCCATCTACAGAATCAGAAGGTTTAGCAAACAGATACATAATAAAGTTAATCTCATTGTAAGTCTAAAAGCTGTTTCTCAGCAGTGACGAAAAGATAATTGAATAGACTAACCACTTGAAGAAAGCAAGCTTTTGAGCTGATCATACACAGTAAAATAGACCTGCACGTTCAGAGGCAATAAGTAGTCTTAAAACACAAAAATAGCTGCCACCAGCTATTAACACAAGCTGCAAACTGACCAGCAGAGAAGATGCAATTAATCAAATGCTTCAGAAGTTGCAAAACAGAAAATAGTCTTTAAGCTGACCAGAATTATTTAAAAAAAAAAAAAAAAAAATGCCCTCCCATCTTTTGCGCAATTATCTACTGTTCTACATACTAAAAAGTTACCCAAACAAAACAGAAATAAGTTGAAGGAAACCCGCCAACAACTAAAAGTAAACTCAAACCACGAAAAGGCTATATTATTTCCAGAACCATACTAAGTCCAAGGTGTTAAGACTCAAAAGTCTTCTTGTTGTAATCAAACTAAAAGTAAACTCAAACCACAAAAAGGTTATAATTTTTTCCAGAACCATATTAAGTCCAAAGTGTTAAGACTCAAAAGTCTTCTTGTTGTAATCAAACTGAGCTCGGTTGGCCATCTCATGATCCAAGATGCCAAAAAAGAAAAGGCAAAAAGTATAGAACTTATCTGAACTATGGACCATTTTGATTTGACTATCCAACCTTTCAAAATTTTGATTTTAGCACCTAATCTTTCAGTTTGTTTGGTATAAATCATTTGATAGTTCTTTCGATATAAAATTTAAACTAATTGCTTACTTTAAAAAATTTATAAATACACGAACTGCATAAAATAAGCAAATTAAATATGTAAGATAAGTGTAACGATCAGATTTTGAAGCTAAAAAGTCATTAACTAGTTCAAATCAAATAAATTACAAGATTAGAAAGCAAAATCAAAAGTTCAAAAGATTAAGTAGTCAAATCAAAATGGGTGATTGTTAAGGTAAGTTCTATACATTTTTACCAAAATGTAAAAAAAAAAAAGTTAAAACAATTAAATAGCTGATATTAACCAAGATGATATGTATCCAAGGCGAGAAAGATAAAGTAAAATATAAAATATCTCTTGCTAGAAAAGATTTTTGACATATGCTCCTTTTTCCCGTGATTGAATATTATTCTAAGGATGCCATTGTTTTTAATGCTCAAAGTCGGCTATGAATTGCGTAGTAATTTCAACACATGTGATAGACTCCAAAATAACATGAAGTTATCTTTCTTTAACCTTTATTTAATCTTTTCAAATTCAAGGGTTTTACTATCCGTACAATAGTTATCCTTCATATAAATCCATGTCTAAATCCACTCTATTTTACTTAGGCCGAGATGCCAAACAAGCATACACTGTAAACAAGCATAAGTTGTTCTGCTCATTATCATAGTGGCAGAGAAGTTTTCAATTTTGCCATATGAACTATTCAATTGGAGCAATTCTTTGAAGTTCACGCGAAAATGAACAGACCTGCTCCTGAAAATTAACAAAACAATTTCTTGGCTGGCAGCAAAACATGAGAAGAATAACTTTGGAAAAAAAAGAAACTCACTGCCCAATTGGGAATCAATGCCAATATAGTGGGTGAAAGGCCCCTATACATGCCACGGACACCTTCCTTTTGGATTATTTGCTCTAAGCTCCCAATTATGAGACTCCCTGGTTATACAGACACTTTGTGTAAGTTACTTGTTATATATTAAAGATTACTTTAAAGGAAAGAAAAAAGAAAAAAGAGAAAATTCTTATTTAACAATAAAAGCAGAGCATGACCACAACTCTGAGCTAAAAGCTATAGCAGAAGTTCAGATGATTATAATCCGAGAGTTGTACAAGAAGGAAAAAAGTAAATATGTAGCATTGTCGAACACTGAAAGTACAATTGGTAAAACTTTCCTCCATTAAAGGTTGATAGAATGGTATCGCCTCCTTTACCGGAAAAGATGCCTTTTCTTCCCTCTTTTCAAGTGAAAGGACCTTCTAAAACAACTATATACGTAAATTAACTTGACTTTTTATAATCTTAAAACAATTATATCCTAGAACTACCTTAGATTTTCAAATTCTTCTCGTCTCTTACAATATAAACATGGGGAAAGGGTTACTCTTTCTAATCATGGCATCTGATAAGTTCATAATACAACTCCCCGAAAGGAAATGTGAAAGGTTTCTATGTAAAAATTGATTAATCAAAACTTCCAAAACATCAGGGCTAAAGACCATCTAGTTAATCAGTCAACCATCCAGCTAACCAATCAACTCATCTAATCGGCACCCAAGCTTGGGTGTTCGTACTTCATAGGAGATTCTTTTTATGTAGCTTTTTGGTCAATCTCCTCTGGCTTTATTATCTGTTAAGAAACCACTACATATCAATATTACCCTTGCTCACATTCGTTTCAGCCATTTCATCCATTTTCTTCTTCCTCCGATTAAATAGAATAATCGTTCCCTTTGTTCCCCCTCTTTTTCTTTTCTTTTTTTTCCCTATGTTTAGTTTCTCTTGTCAACTATAACAATTTTTTGGCACTTGCTCTTTTTTTCTCCATTCTGCTTCTTACTTTTCCCACTTATTTCTCTGTTTTTATAAATGGAAGCTGCAGTACTGCCCTATTTTGCAATCTTAAGCATTTACAAACAGCATATCAATAGAGGATACTGCCAAACAAACTTCCAAATGCTCATATTAGCTATGTGATCTCATGTTCATGTGATCTATCATCTGCATGTGTAGCAGTAGTTCATATGAAGTGGCAATTTTGAAGCTAAACACCATAAGATTTTTCATATTTGAGCTTTATTTAGGTCGGTGCCTTTCTTCTTTGCATCGTAAATACGCTAGCTAAATTAAGACAGATGGAACTATCAATTCATTAGTAAACATGAACAAACTCGTAAATTTTGTGGTCTCCAACAACCAAACCCTAATATAAGGAACAAGAAACTGCATAGCTAACAACTGCAACATGATGAAACAATCAGAAAATAGAATAACTAGAATCTACCATTTAGCATGTAAATTTCCTAAATTGCTTCTCTAAATAAGGGGGAAAGAAAAAATTCACGAAATCGATGCCAAAAAAGAAAAAAAAGAAAAAAAAGGATAGAGCCAAGTTCTCACCTTTAACTCTGCTGCCCTCAAGATTAGGCAATCCATGGACTTGAAACCTCGTTTTGATCACATCCAACGGGCAAACAAACGTAGCAGCAATAACCCCTACACCAACACCCAAATTCGACCCATAATTCTCTCACTCCACCAAAATTCGAATCCAAAACACAGCAAAAGTCGAAGATATCAAACAAATCCGAAAGAAACAAATCCCACGAAATTACCAGCGGAGGCACCGGCGACGGCGTTGCAGAGTAGCCCCCTGGTGGAAGGGCTATGAGTCTCGGTCGGCATGGGAGCAATCGAATCGAACGATCTGGAACACGCTAGGGTTTTGAATCGAATCTAGGTTTTCCTCTCTCGAGGCGGAGATCTCGGCGGGCCAGGGTCGCATGGCCAGAGCAGGGATCGGGGCGGGCCGAGAATCGAGCCGCGATCTCCTACACACCCCCTTCTCGTAGTGATATTTCTAGGGCTTCCACGGAGGCGAGAGGGAGAGAGGCGATGACGACGACGACGACGACGACGAAGACGATGAACACACCATTTGAAGCCCTAATTTTGGACAATGAGGTCGAAGCCTTGCGCACTCTCTCCTTCGCTCCCTCTTCAAGTCGTTGTTTACTGTGACATAGCAAGATAAATTAATAAAGATAGGATGAAAATATATAAAAATATGGGTGATGCTAGATGTACACTCTTTAAGGGTGTATATTCTACACCCCACTTTATTCTGAGGTGAGTATTATTTTACTCGTCACATCGAGTGACAAGTGAAATTCATTCCATTCCAGAATAAGATGGGGTATAAAATATACACTCTATACTTATATATACCTTAATAAAAATATATATTTATAATTGACTAGAGCTTATATATTTTAAAAAATACAAACACATTCATATTTAAAAAAAAATTACCATTAAATTTATATTTAGATTTATATTTTTTACTTTATTTTTTTGTCCTTTTAGTTAACTTTAGAAAAACACAAATTTCAATACAAATTTAAAAATTAAAAATTCACAAGCTTTTAAAAACATATAAATTCTTCTCTCTCTCTATATATATATATATATATATATATATATATATATATATATATATATATATATATATATATAACTTCAAATAAATATAAAAGATTAAATTTTATTATATTTTTTTAATATTATTTTATTATTATTATTCTTTTACAAATATTTTGTTTTCGTATATTACGGTTAATCATTTCTAATATAAATTAAGTAATGCTATCAGTACACTTTATTTGGAATGTACGCTAAATATTTTATCAATCTAAGGTGGACATTTTTTTACTCGTCATTTTACAGCGCCGAGTAAAATTCAACCTACTCTAAAATAAATAGGGTATAAAATGTACACAAATATAATAATAATAATATTTTTTATATATATTTCATAATTTTATTAAAAAATATAGATCAACTATTTTAATTATTTTTACCCGTTAAATTTTACTATTTTTCCAACAACCCATTAAATCCAATGAGCTCACTATTATCTCAACCACACATCTTTTAATTCAACGATTAAAAACTTGATAGCATCAAAGGCTTGAGACTATTAATAACAGAGCTTATATGCTTTTCAAAGCACAAGTTTATTTATGCTCGTGAATTTTTTATCATTAAATTTGTATTTAGATATGTACTTTTTACTTTATCTTTCTCTCTCTCTATATATATATATATACTATTTATTTTTTAATAAAATATTATTTTTATTTTTTAAAATATATTTTTAAAAATAATAAAAAATATTTAAACTAATATATATATACACGAACAATTTAAAATTTTAAAAAATTAAATATAAAATATCTATATATATATTTATAGAAAATAATATAAAATTAATCTAAAAAAGAAAATATACACGACTTTCAATCGATGCCGTTCGTGTTCCGTACGCCCCCGTGTTTGACGGTGCGGATGTGGTCTCACGCAAGCGCGGGCGCAGAATCCTCACCGCGATTTTTATGCGACGCGGATGAGACCGACGTGGGCCCCGCTCGTCAGTGTAATAATAGAGCGGGACTCGTAACGCGATTACACGGGAGCTTTTTTTTTTTTTTTTTTTTTTTTTTTTTTTTTTTTTTGGGGTTGCCTCGTCTTCTCCCCGCCGCTTCGTCCTGTAGCGCGGAGAATCTTCGAGGAATGAGTCCATCGATCGTGGCCGTCCGTTGCGGGCAAGTTGTTGATTTTGACGGCACTGATGGCCTGATATATTCCGTGAATGCTCGAAAACGCTCGGAGAAATTAGTCCGTGCACCCGGTGTATCCGTACACACCGTGCACCGCATTTTCAAAACTTTATAGCCGTTAAAATAATAGTAATATTTTTTTTATCTGATAATTTAATTTTGTTTTCTGCTTATATGTTATTCATCGACTTATCTAAATATTTATTATTATGTATATTAATTTTAAATTTACAGTATTAGCTTCAAATTTAAAATCGTACTTGGTTTAAAATCATTTTTTTACTCCTATTTGAATGTTGAAATAATATGTCCAAAGCGATTCAATTGATAGAACTATTTTTTTTTTTTTTACATTTTGAAATTTTTTGACATATGGAAATCATATTTTACCTACAAAATAATTTACTTTATTTTTAAAAATTACTTTTGTAAAATAAAAATCTTAATATTTATAATTTCGAATAATAACATATTTTATCACTGTAGTGATTTATTTTAATCTAAATAAACATACGTGGAATATACTAATATTTATCTCTTCTTCATATTTGATAATACTCTTATTATTAAAAATATATTGATAATACTATTCATCTAAGAGATGTGCCTAATAAAATTTCATGCATCTAAACAATGTTAAAATTTTATCGCACTCGTGATTTAAATATACCACTTCATTTTCAAATAAATTTAAAAATATATTGAATAAAAATTACAATATACCACGTAATTCTCAAATAAATTTAAAATTATATTAAATAAGATATTTAGTATTGTTTGATTGGAGAATAAGAGTGGGAATAACGGATTATCTCTTTTGTTCCCTAAATAAAAACAGAACAGGATAAGTTTTTTTTTTTAAACAAACTAATATAAATTATAACGACATGGAACAAACATATTCTCACTAGATAACAAGCTCAATTAAAGTAAATATATTTTTAATTATTATATTAAAATTTTTAATTAATATACTATTTTGCTACTCTAATTATTTTATTAATTAATTATTTTATTATAAAATAATTAACTAATTATTTTATTAAATTATTTATAGTTAATTAAATTATTAATTATCAATACTTATTGTTATTTATTTTATTCATTAATATATAGAATTATCTGATCATATTTAATTAAATAATTTAAATTATTATTTAATTAATATTTTTATATTAATTAATTAAATAAAATATTATTATTTTAAAATTATAATTATTTTTATTTTTACTATTTTAATCTATCTACGTTATTTTTTTTATTCTCAAAATTCGATTTTCATCCAAATTCAAAATTAATTTTGTAATAATTACTATATATATTTATTGGTGCGTAAATATGAGAATACACCGGGCGCACGTAGAAATTTCACAAGCATTGTTTTCTAGACGAAGCAGATACGGCACGTCAACTTCGAAAAGACCGAAAGATATCGACACGTGTCATCAATTAGTGGGTTTGAGTGGTATTTGGTGAAGTTACCAAAACAGCTGATCCAAACACGTGTCAGAGCGCTAGAATTTCCTAAAGTTAATTAATTAAAAAAGAAAAAATAGTTTAAAAATGCATGGAGACCCCTCAACAATTGCTGATTCTAAATTTACCTCCTTACCAATTTTTTTAAAAAAATTGATATCCTCTAAATCATTTTTTAAATTAAGTAAGTTTAACTTAAAAAATTGAGAATTTTATTCTTATTATAATAAGTTATTAAATTTAATAATTTAATCACTTTGAAGAAAATATATACTATCCACTATATATATATATTATATATATATATATAAAATAATTATTATAAAATATTATTTCCAAATTATATACTAATACAATTTAAGATTTTGTATTAATTTAAATTTTAATAAATTGAACTTAACATTTTTCTATCCGATCGGATGATTCCAATCAAATAAAAATTTTAACTTAAATAATTTAATTTTTCTAATCTACCAAAATTTAAGAGATAAACCTAACTTAACTAAATCTACTACCGTTATCCTTATTTCTATATACCAAATTAGATAATTATAATTAAATAAAATATATTTATTTTACGTACACAATTAAATTCTGTAAAATATATAAGTAATTTTTTTTATTTTTTTATTTTTTTTTTTTTGTGGAGTTAGTTTTTTACGCGCACTTTAACTAATATTAGCAAATTGGACTATTTAATTTAATAAAAAATTTAACTGAAATAACTATAATAATTTAAATAAAAAATAGAAGGTAAAGAGGTGTAGATCAAAAATATTAGCATTCCCGGGCGTGTTCCAAAATACCATATAGTTGAGGGGGTCTCCACACTTTTTTTAATTTTTTCTTACAAAAAAATATTTCTTAATAAAATAAGTAAACTGTCAAAATGCAGAACTAATTTTGTCGGAAACAAAATGTGTCACGGTCACAACTTGCAAATTTGGCTATGTTAAAGGGCATATGCGTCAAATTTCCATCAAGTATTTTTTTAATATTGTGTGGAAGGAGACATTTTAGAAAAACTTAACAAATTGTCACCTTTCAAAATGTATGAAAATTTGGACAGATTTGCTGTGTATATGAAAAGTCTTATACATACGAAACCTCCATAATCTGCTTAAATATATAAAAATTATATAATAAAACAAAATAGAGTTGCAATTATTGGTGAAAATTTAAAATTTCCTTCTATTTATTTTTCAAAATTTTATTTGTTAATTTTAATTATGTATTTATTTATTTTTATTGTATTGGGACGTTTTGATTGGGAGGGCGCGCTCTGATGCTCGCTCAACTCCTACGGGCTTCGTTTGGTTCGGGTATAAATTTAAGAGATATAAATTTTTTTATACTTAGAATAGTTTGCTATTTCGGAATAATCAAGTATAAAAATTAAATTACGTTTGGTTCAAAAGTTGATATTCTCTAGAATAAAAAAAATTATGTTTGGTTAAAATTATGAGATAGTGGAGAATAGTTGAAAAAGATGATAGATTTTTTATCAAAATACCAATTTTATCCTTACCTTATATCTATATAAATTAATTTTAATTATTATAAATTAATTAAAATGATAATTTAATTGTTAATAAATTATATTTTATCTAAATAAAATAATTTTTTATATTTTATAGTATATTTTAGTAAATAATAATTAGTAAACATAATTAGTAAATAAAATATAAAATAATTTTTTATATTTTATAGCATATTTTATTAAATAAAATTAGTAAACATAATTAGTAAATAGTATATTTTAATAAATATAGTTTCAGATAGGAAGCTAAGCTAAAGCAAAAAAAAAAAAAAAAAAAAAAAAAAAAAAAAAAAAAAAAAAAATCATTTATTGTCCCTAGGTATAAACCTTATTCCAGGGGGGAGGTGGAATAGAAATTTACAGGTTATTCCAGAATAACCCGTTAAGCTGAGAATATTTTAAATTTTTATCCCTATACTTTTTTCTCTCTTGTTTGGCAAGAATTGAGGGATAAAGAGAGTTATTCACCCTTTATCCTCCAACCAAATAAGGCCTAAAGGTTCCGCTTGGTTGGGGGGATATAAGAGAGAACTAGTAGTATCATGGATAAGTATAACTTTTGTAACAAGCTGAAACTATTATAAATTTGTGTTTGATTGGGTCTTAAGTTAGTATCAGGTATAAAAAAAATAATGTTCGGTAAGAAATAGAGAATAAGAGGAATAAATAGTGTATTTTGTATAAAACGACTAATATATCATTTCTTTTATTTTTTTTAATTAAAATTTAAAAATTTGTATAAATTTTTTAATTTTTATAAAAATTTTAAGTGGGAGCAAAACATTTAATTTTTAAATTTTAAGTGGGAGCAAAAATTTTAATTTTTAAAATTATATAATTTTAAAAAAAATTATAAAAAAATTGTATAAAATTTAAAATTTTAAAATTAATAAATTTTAAAAAATTTAAAATTAAATTAAATTTTTAAATCTATTAAAAAGTAAAGTTAAAAGATTTAAAATTTTTAAAATAAAAAAAATTTAACTTTTATATTTTATAAATTTAAATACTTTTTAAAATTTAAAATTTTTAAATTTTAAAAAATAAAAAAGCAATGAAAGAGAAGAAAAAATCTTCTCGGTTCACGTGCACAAAGAAAAAGACATTTTTTTTCTCGGTTCGCGTGCATAAGAACTTTTGTTCCCGAGGGACAGGGGAACTTTTGTTTCTCCCATACCGGGTTATTTCGAAAATAATTCGGAATAACCCGATAATGGGGAAACAAGAGTTCCCCCTTGTTCCCCCCCCTAATTCTATATGCGTTTGGGTACAAAAGGGTGAATAACCCTCTTTGTACCCCAACCAAACGCACACTAAGGCTGCGTTTAGTTCGGATATAAGAGAAAACTAATTATTTCGGGGATAGGTATAAGTTTAGGTACAAACAGGAATTATAGTTATTTTGTGTTTGGTTGAGTATAAGAGTTGTACCGGGGATAAAAAAAAATTATGTTTGGTAAGTTAAAGAGGAATAAGAAGAATAGAAGTGATTATATTTTTAATTTAAAATAAAAATTTTACTGATATGATTTTAAATATTTAATTTAAAATATTTCTTAAAAAACTTATTAAAATTTATAATTTACTTATATATAAAAAATTATTAAAAAAATGTTGGTTTTTTAAAATTTATAATTTTTTTAAAATTCAAAAGTTTGTATATAAAAATAGGTATAAATTTAAAAATTTTAAAAATTTGGTGAATTATTTATTAAAAATTAAAATTAAAATTTTAAAAATTTGTATAAATTGTAAAAATAATAAAATTAAAATTTTTATAAATTAATAAATTTATTAAAAATTAAAGTTAAAAATTTTAAAAACTATAAAATTTAAAATTCATAAATTTATAAATGTTAAAAATTTTAATTTTAATTATCTCAAAAAATTACAAAAGTAGAAGTAAAAACTTTAATTTTAAATTAGTAAAAATTTAAAAAAATTTATTAAAAAATTTGCTTAAATTTAAAAAATTTAAAATTAATAAATTTTTAAAAAAATATAAAAAAAATTATATTTTTAGATTTATTAAAAAGTAAGTTAAAATTTTAAAAATTTATAAAATTAAAAAATTAAATTTTAAATTTTATAAATTTAAATATCTTATAATTAATTTTTTTTAATTAAAAAAAAAAAAAAAAAAAAAAAAAAAAAAGAAGAAGAAGAAGAAAAGGAAATAGCAGGTGGAACAATTTCCGATGGTGGGAACTAGTTATTCCCACCCCAATGGGGACAACCGGGGGGGGGGGGGATATCTCCCTTATCCCCCCTTTGTACTAGGTTCCAAACGGAACTTAAAACTCCGTTTGTTTCGGAACAAGACCGAAATAAGATTTTGTTTCAGTTTTGTTTTTCAAACGCGTTTGGTTATGGATGAAAACAACAGTTCTCGTTTTTGTGAAATAAATTAGTATAAGGCTGAAACTACAGTTCCAGTCTTTTTCTGGAACAATGTTTATTTCCATTTGAGAATAAACTTAATTAAAATAAATATAATTTTAATTATTATATTAACTCTTTAATTAATCTTATATTTTATCTAATCTAATTATTTTATTAACTAATTATTTAAGTATTTAAATAATTAACTAATTAAAATATTAAATTATTAAATTATTTGTAGTTAATTAAATTATTTATTAATAATAGTACTCATCATTGTTAATTATTTTATTAATTAACTAATAATAAGCTTAATTAAAGTAAATATAATTTAAATTATCATATTAATTTTTTAATTAATCTAATATTTTAATTAATTTAATTATTTTATTAACTAATTAATATATATAAAACTATTTCAAAAATTACAAAAATACAAGGCATGATCTTTTATATGCTTTTTATGGCTGCATAATTGGTCTCTACTAATTTCAAGAACAAAAACAAGGCGGCGGTTTGTGATCGGATCGGCAGAAGAGCTGTCGGGTTTGAAGAGTTAGGGGCCGATGTGCGTGGGTACTATAATAAAACTATACTATTGCGATATTTTTAAGTATTATTAAAAATTTTAAAAAATACTGCTGAAAAAAATACCGACACTTGTTATTAGTGTCGCTATATGTGCCGTCGCTAGAGTGTATAGTGACACATTACTATAATGTGTCCTAAAAATATATCTTTATAATTTAATTTTAGATATAGATGAACTATAAATAGGACATTTATAAAAAAGTGTCATAAATATGTGTCCCTATAATTTAATTTTGTTGTAGTGGGGGTGTGAAAGAGATGGATGGACGTGGAGGGACTGGTACAGTGAAATAGAGCTATAACTTATTTTACGGTAAATTGGTGGGCGCTTTAGAAAGTCATGAGCAAAATTATTCTTCAGCTGTCAAATACTAACTCTCTGTACGCTGGGTCAGGAGGGAGCTGTTGCACAGGAGGGATTTGGGCGGAGTGATTAACAAAACCATCATTTTTTTTTTTTTGTTTTTTTTTTTTTTTGAGATTTTGCTATTTTATGTTTGTTATTTAGTTCAGTTTTCGATTGAACGAAGCAGACAACACGCTATTTTTTTTTTTTTCAAAAAAAATATATATATATATATAAACAAAGCATCGGTCAACAATCAAACGCGGATTTGTCTACTTTATAATTAAAACGAAAGCATGATTAACACCGTAATAAAGGGACAGACTGGCCCAGCCAACAATAATGGCTTTGGTTAGGAAATTTTCTCGACTCCTTCAAAATTATTAAATTACTTTTTTTTAAAAAAAAAAAAATTTTGGTGCATCAGATACTGCTACTTATCTTATTATAGTACTGGAACTACAGCTTTAATCCAAAAATATTTTGATGGCAGAAAGTTGAATCCTATATTTGCATATATACAATATTTGATCTCTGACGTTTTCGGATTCTTATTAACAGACTTACAATGTAATTCTCAAAAAAATAAAATAAAAAACAAAATATTGATGAGATGATACTATTTAAACTAAATATTATTTTGATTTGACTATTAAATCTGTCAAAATTTTAATTTTAATATTCAGTAATTTAATTTATTTAATGAAAATCATCAGATGATTTTTTATATACAAAATTTAAGTTAAATACTTATTTTTAATAAATTTATAGTTATATGAATAGTATAAAATACAACAACTAAACTAGTAAAATACATATTGCATTTAAATTTTAAAATTAAATAAATTTAAAAGTTAGATAATATTATTATTATTATTGTTATGTGTTGAGATCAGAAAAATCACCTAGCAAGAGGTACGGTCAAGATGAGTTAACGAAGTCCAATTAAAGAGTAACGCATGGTACAAAAAGCAGTCAAACAGGTCAACCGATTTGAATGAATCACGAGCCGATGAAAGACGCTTAGATCTTGACAAAGAATAAGTAAGATCGGATGTCCAAGTAAACGATGGGTCATCGGCTCCTTTAGTCGATTAATTACAACTTTTTGAGTAAGAAGACAATCGTCGACTCTATAAGACGAATAGATATACGGATCGAAACTTAGAAGGAACAATTCAGGAAAACGAACAGGGCGAAATTACAGGACGCGAATCTCGCGATTGACGCAATTTTGGCATTTAACACCATGTATCAACGATTGCTGAGAATCACGCCATGATCCGTAATGACACATAATATTCGGGAATGAAATTGGACGGAAAAAAACGTCACTACCTATTCGAGGAGAGAAATTTTTGGAGGAAAAGTGGTCGAAGGATACGTCGTTCTCTAAGAGGAGTTTGCACACGTATAAATAAGTAAATTTTTTTCTAAAGAATGCTCCTGCAATTGTGTAAATTAGCGACTACACCAGCACTTCAATACTTTCAATTCATGCATCTATAATTTTTCTAAACTTAAACTAAATCTACCGTATTATTCTACAGCTTTTCTAGACCAGCACTTTAATATCTTCAATTCCTACATCTATAGCTTTTTCTAAACTAAATTTATCATATTATTCTACAGTTTTTCTAGACTAGATGTATCACTTTTATTATAAATTTTCTTTACAGCTTTTCCGAGAATAGTCATAATATTGTAATCGAACCCTGTAACTCCTTCCGTCTTGAGCAATACAAAGTGATTCGACTTTTTAAGCCAAGTCAATTTTTATAAGAACTTCGAGTTTGATCTGTTTTGACTCTCCTAAATTAAAATTCGCTCAGTATTTTGAGTAAAAATATTCGTTCAAACAGATTCTATCTCAACCTAATCGTTTGGCACGTGATGCATTCAACTCAGAGGGTCATTTTCGAAGGCAAACGGATAATTCAACGATCAAAACTCGTTTGGCTAACTTTCCAACATTATGTTAAATAATTGTATTATCAAATTGAATAAAATATAATTATATTATTATTATTATTATTATTTTGTTTTAAAAATTATAAAGAATTTTTCAAATAATAATAATTTAGAGCAGGTAAAATATGTCCCATCCATGATTCCATCACCAACTCATTAATGGCGTTCACGTATAAAAAGCGAAAAACTCCCCGTCCAATTTTATTTTATTTATTTATTATTTATTTATTTTCGCGTACTTTATGCTCCCACTATCCCTCCTCCTCCTCCTTTTTATTAACTAATGAAAAAAAAAAACCCCTAAAAGGTGATGAAACCCTAGATTAAGGGAAACCCCGCTCCCTCTCCTCCCCCGATCCCGTGCTCCTTACCCCTTTCTCCTTTCTCCTTTCTCCCTCTCGCTCATCCACAGATCCACTTCTCGCCCTGTCCTCTAATGGCCGATTTCGATCGCGCCCCGCACCGCAGCAGCGACCTCGCCCGCGGATCCGACCACTACGACTACGGCCGCGGCGAGCCCCGCGCCTACGGCTTCGGCGGCCTCGACGATCGCCGCGCCCCGCCGCCGCTAGCGCTCCCGCCGCCACCGTCGTCTTCGTCTTCGTCGTCGTCGGCGGCGGCGGCGGGGGCGTGGTGCTTCGGCGACCCCGAGATGAGGCGGCGGAGACGCGTGGCGAGCTACAAGGCGTACGCGGCGGAGGGGAGGGTGAAGGCATCTTTCCGGAGGGGGTTTCGGTGGATCAAGGAGAAGTGCTCCGAGGTCATCCATGGCTGGTAAGCGATCGTCGTCGACGACGACGACGACGACGACGATGAGTGGCATTCCTGTAATTTACCGAGGTATTGTGGGCGTTAATTGTGGTTGTAGAGTTTGTATAATCTTTTGTAATGTTTTTTTTTTTTCTAGATCGTTCGCTCGGCAATGAAATGATATGATTTGATTTGATTTGATTTAATTTGATTTTATCATTATTTATGTATTTTTTTTAATATTTTTTGGAGTTTGAATTTTAATTTTTGAATTATATTTATTGGCCAAAAAGATAGAAACAAATGAGTTTTGAATTATAATATGCATTTTTGTGACAAAAACTTAGAAAAATATAAGCACCACAAATACCATTTTTAATTTCCTATTTTCTTATTAAAAAATAGCATTTCTGAGTTAGCTGCTTTTTTTTTTTTTTTTTTTTTTTTTTTTTTTTTTTTTTTAATAGTAATAAAAAATATTATTTTAGTATTATTTTGAATTTTTACAAGATAATTATGGATTATTGTGAATTGATTATTTGATGTTTCAACATTTTAAATTTACTATTTAAAGTTTTTTATTTATTTAATTTGAATTAGTTAATAATATTTTAATTTAAAATTTAAATATATTATTTATTTTTACAGATTTAATTGGTTTATCGTATACAATTATGATAACTATATTAAAATAAATAATTAATTTAAATTTTAAAATAAAATGTTAGATAGTAAAATTAAAATTTTTAAAAAAATCCATTTAAAAATGATTCATACTTCAATAAGTTCCGTACGTTTTTAGCTAATTGATTTAGGCATCCATTCAAAAATTTTAATTTATTATACAATAATATTAATAAAATTTGTACAATTTTTTTTTTTTTTTTTTTTTTTTTTTTTTTTTTTTTTTTGAGGGTGGTGAAAAGAGCTTATGCAAATCACAGGTAAATGCTAAAGCAGTAATTATAATTATTCGAAGGCAAAAGTAGCAGATTCTGAATCAAAAGATAGTAAATTGTAAATAAATTATTATTCTAGAAAATGAACTTTATGAATCACTATCAAAAAGAGATCTTTTTTGTTCACTAGTTTGGATGAATAATTGCACCTTTGGACCACAACCTTTACCCAAATTTTTTATTTTGGTTCTAAATTTTTATTTTTTTATTGCTAACCTTTTATTTCGATCTCTAATCTTTCTTTCTTTTTTTTTTTTTTTTTTTTCTTTTTTTTTTTCTTTTTTTTTTTCCTTTATATGCCTACGATCATTCCAACATCTGAAATTGATCGTAGAGTTTGATGTAATCTATTTTATTAAAATTAATTTGAATTTGAATAATTAAGAACTGACTGAAATAAAATATAAACATTAGATATCTGATAGTACAAAAAAAAAAAAAAAAAAAAAAAAAAAAAAAACCTAAGAATAGTTTAACATTGGTGAATAGATTAGACCTGATAATCCGGCTTAAATATTTTAATAATATGATACGATAAGTATTGTTATAGAGAGGGTTTTTTTTTTAAAATGACTTTATAAAATTGTATATTTTTAAAAATAATTTTATAAAATTTGTAATTATAAAAATGGTCCTATGGATGTCAACTGGACGCCGTATTTATATTCCACGTCAGCGGGGAAAGAAAATTTGAATTGAGTTGAACATGTATTTTGAACATACGTGTGTAATTATAAAAATGGTCCTATGAATGTCAACTGGACGCCGTATTTATATTCCACGTCAGCGGGGAAAAAAAATTTGAATTGAGTTGAACATGTATTTTGAACATACGTGTTTAAACACGCATACTGAGAGCGCTACACGTATATTAAGAGTGCTCGTTGGTATTTCCCTACCCAGCACTTCTTTCTTTCCCTACCGCCACTGTTGCTAGTAGCCAAAGACAAGTGGCAATGGTATTTCCAAATTAAGCAAACCACACCCACTTACCAAATCTAAACAACAAATACCTACGTACACAAAGGTTACTACTCCATCCAACCTCAACCTCACAAAGGTAAATCCAAATTAAGCAAGCCACACCCACATACCAAATCTAATCAACAAATACCTACGTACACCAATATTTGGTTCATTATTACTCTAAGAAATTGTAGAAGAGGGTTCGGAATTTGTCGGCGTCTTTAGGAGGAAAAGCCACCAGCACGTTGACCCTTTTTTCTACTCCGCCCAGAACAGGGAACAGCAGTATAATGTCTCTTTGCGGGTGCACCACGGGGCACGTGTACAAGGGCCTCCCCCAAGGGTAGTCGACGTCGCCGAAGCCGAGCCTCCACCAGGATGAGATGAACACGTCGGCGTGTGGGATCCCCTGGTGGAGCTCCCCCCAGTCGACTACGGAGCGCGCGTAGGCGTTCGTTACTCGATCCGTCGCCGCGCTCACGCACCCCACTAGCCCGGAGAAGAAGGCGGCGCTGCCCTCCTCTTCGAGCTCCAGCTCGCGGCATGAGGCGGAGGCGCAAGCGCCGAGCACGGCGTTGCCTGCGTACGCGCTCGGGAGCGGCGGGACGAGCCGGCCCGTAAGTCCACCGCGTAGGCCAGCGTGTACGGATCGTCCTTGTCGCCGTCGCATGCCGAGAGGGCCTTGCACCGCCACAGATGCGCCGCCACCACGCTGATGCTGGTTGCCGCAGCGGCAGCGGAGGCCGCTTTTGCCTTGAGAGCGGAGATGTGCGCGGGCCGGAGGCGAAAGAGGTGGAAGCGAAGGCAGTGAGGGGAGGGGGAGGAGAAGAGGGTGGTAGTGGTAGTAGCAGCAGTGGTAGCAGCAGTGGCGGTGAGAAAAGGGAGAAGTTCGGGGTGGGGGAAATACCAATACGCACTCTCAACATGCGTGTTAACACGCACTCTCAACATACGTGTTTAGACACGCATGTTCAAAGTGCGTGTTCAACTCAATCCGAGTCATCTTCTTCCGCTGACGTGGCGTGCATACGTGGCGCTCAGTTGGCACCCATAGTATCATTTTCAAAAATATAAAATTTTAGAGAATCATTTAAAAAAAAAAAATTCTTATATAAATCATGTCGAAAATTTAATAATATGGAAAGTACAATGCGTGCCGTATATATTTATGTAAGGATATTTATGTATTAATGTACTATGATAAAAAATATATACTTGGTTCTTTTAAGTATTACTATATTTTATCCATTTATTATATATTTTTATTAATTTTTTATGTTTTATTGAAATAATCATTTACTAAGCCACATCTATACTAATAAAAAAGAGCGTTTTGTAGTTAAAAAACTTTTGGATGGAAACACGCGAAGATATATTTCTCGGGTCCAAGTTATTATTATAGAAATTATATCTTAACAAACAAAGTAACATCCATGGGACTCGTTTGTTATCTCTTATAGAAAAAGGAAAAAAAAAAAAAAAAATGAAATATTACATTTTCTTCGAATTGGATACAACCCAGTGCGGTATTAATTCTGTCGCTGAATTTTGTCGAATAGTGCAAATTAATTATGCAAAAAATAAGCAACTGAATGAACGACAATAAAATATTGTTACAATATAATTTTATATAATTTTCCTGCTAATGCCGATGACACAGTTATTTTTTTTTAAAAAAAAAATTACAAAATAATTTATTTTTAATAAAATTTTAAACTTTTTTTGATAAAAATATATAATAAATAATTAAAAAATTTATTGTTAAAAAAAATAAATATTTTATACTATTATATATTGTTATATATATTTTTTTAAATCGCACTCATCGGCACTGCTTGGCATGCACTTTATCGTATTCTACCGATAATTTTTTATATGACTTCTGTAACGGTACTTAGTTGAACCCCTCTCAATTTTTAAATACTTTTTATTTAAACTTTTGTACTTAGTTATAGTAGTAATTAGACATTGATGGGTCTAGTTTTACTTGCTAAAACTATATAGTAATTAATTCTTAAAAAAGAAAAATCAAAGTTGTGGGGTTCCCAACCAAGCCAAGCAAGTCTAGGGTAATTCCTAAAACGCATATAGTTGAGGGGTCTCCGTGCATTTTGACCTTCCGACGCCGTGCTCAACTATATTTGCTAGAGTCGGCAACGAGAGATGTTTCGTCGCCGACTCCGGCTTACTTAATTGACCCAACCCTTTCATCTGAGTTTAAGCCCGTAGACCCGAACCACGTTCGTTACATCGATCGAGCTCGAACCCAATCACTCCGACCCAAATCTCTCTCTTTTTTTACAAAAATTTCACCAAAGCCCCTCGCACTTCGTCGTCTTCTCCGAATCCAGGACATATTCTCCCTAATCCAAACCCTAATCTCGCGGTGCGTAGTCCTTTTCCTTTTCCCGCTTCTCATTGCTTCCTCTTGCTTGGGTTCGATCCAAGAACATGCACGCCAATTGTTCGATTCTTTGCCGCAGAGGACCAGTTTTTTTTTTTTTTTTTCCCCTTGAAGTGTAGTATCTATCTCCATAGTTTGGAATTTGAGTTCGATGGATTTCATGGTGTTAATTTATGCGATTGATTACTCGGTTAACTGCAAATTGTGGTCTCGGTATTTTTAGCAACTCATCTTGTAGGTGATGGTGTGATTAGGGTTAAATTTGACAGAAAATTTGATAGGATTTACAATTAAGAACTTGCTGAAGTTATTAGCATCGTATGTTTACTTGGGGAGCATATAGTTCGATTGCTTGCTTTACAAAAATTTATGTTTTTGATTACATTTTGGGGTTCATAGTACTTAAAAATACTGTTACAAAACCGATGGAAATTACTTGTCCCTTTTACAGAATTAGGACACATTTTATTATTATTAATTGGATTATCTACTGCTATTTGTTTTTTATACGTAATATACTTATATTGTTGTAATGCTTTCATATATTTAAGTTACCTTTAGAAGGTTTATAGTGTGCTAATCCCCTCACCGGTGCTCGAAAATCCATGTCCTTAGCCTTAATCCCTCTGATTTGTGTTATATTGTGATCCTTTTGAGTTTGAGTGTTTTTTTCTTTATTATATCACCATGTTTGATAGAACGAAAAATGAAGTTACACTTTATCGCAGTTCATACAGTTTTCAACAGGCAAATAGCTTTACCTGTTTCATTAACACTATCGAAGTTCATCTAGTAGCATTTGGAATGTGTTTTTAATTCGCCAACTTGATTGTATACCATAAGTTGGTAAGCAGCGTGTTCTTCTTGAAGTCTCTCTTGGAAGGAAAGTTCAAATTTGCACGACTTTAAGCACTGATCTTTACTATCCCTTGCATGAGATAATTGAAATGGTGCATTGTATAGATGATAGAGAAAACAACACTAAAAAGCGGCTTTTAAAAGGAGGCACTACTTTGCTGTAGAAAGCATCGGATGCATGACTTTATTGGCGAAGGAGAATCTAAATTTCGTGAAACAACTGATATTAGGTCTCCTTGAAGTTGTAACCTTATAATGTTGAAGATCTATGCAATCGGCAGGATACTTGGTTAGTCACATTTTTTGCTAGAAATGAATACAGGAGCTTACAATGTAAATCAAACTCTTGTCACATTTTTTTTTTCTAGATGAACAAGGAAAATGCGATTTAGTTATTACTTTCTTGGCTTACAACAAGGGACCTTACCCTTGATCTGATTTATTTATGCGCATACTTTTAGATAACGATGCATGGTGATGTCATATTCCTAACTAAGATTGTAGGATTTTAATGCCTGTTGTCACTTACGCCGCATCTACAGTAGAAGCTTTCGTGGGGTGAATTAATTTGCTGCTGAAACATCTATGTCCTGTTCCCATGCAGAAAACATGAAGGTCAAGATTCTTCAATGGCATGCGGTGGCCTCATGGACGTGGGACGCACAGGATGAGACATGCGGGATCTGCAGGATGGCGTTCGACGGATGCTGCCCGGATTGTAAGTTCCCCGGCGATGATTGCCCGCTCATTTGGGGCGCCTGCAACCATGCATTCCACCTTCACTGCATACTCAAGTGGGTGAACTCTCAGACCCCTACGCCGCATTGCCCCATGTGCCGTCGAGAGTGGCAGTTTAAAGGCTAAAAGGAATAACAAACGAGGCCTAAATTTGTTCGTTTTCGTCGGCTGAGATAACTTGGATACGAATACTTTTGTTCAGTTCTATGTCGTCAGCTTTTTGCTCAAGTAATATTTTATGAGATTGTTGTTCCTGCAAACAAGTAGTTAAGTTGTTTTGGAGAAGTGTTTTACAAAAATAGCTGGTAGAAGCAGCAGCAGCCCCAAAAAGCCTTCTTATTTGCCAATTATCTGGATTTTGCTGTAAGCTGTTGTTTCAGTAGTAAATGAATCTTTCTCCAATCTTATGCCTTGGTTGATATCATTATCAATTTCTGGCTCTTTTTAAGTATAAATTTTATGTGGATGGATTGCAGAATTTTCTGATATTGTTATTGTAGCTAATTTAAAATATTGATGGCTCTCTATTTCTCTCTAAATACAGCCAAATTGAATTTTTGTTCAGAAACCTTCAAAACCTGTTTTAGATTTTATGCTTATAATTTTCTGATGAACCAACACCACTGTCTTATTTTGTCAGAAATGACAGGGCAGAAAAGCCGGATTACAGCAAAGAAATCGTTTGCTGTATTCTGTTGTAACGCATTCTGTCCTCATGAGATTTCAGTGTCCTGATAAAGTTGGCAATGAAATTTATGACAAGAAAAACTTGCAAGCAGAGCAGCCAGTAGTCCAGTCAGGCATTCAGACAGTACGGAATGCAGCAACGACTAATTCGGTAGGCGACAGACAGCTGAGTGCATTTTGTTTTGTTTTGTTTTGTTCATCGAAAGTGAAGACGAGTGAAGTAATTTTCGAAAGTAAAAAAATATCAGTTCTGTAGCTATACAAACAAATAACAGATAAAGAAAAAAAAAAAAAAAAAAAAATTCACACAAAATTTAATTCACCCGAAAAATCAACTTCTATTTGAATTTCACCCTTCATAAAAACAAGCAGGCCATGTATTTATTTGTATCTTTCATTATATACATTATATATTAATTGTTTTGAAAATAAATTATATATATATATATAAATAATTACATACATTTGGAAATATTGCATATTTATTTCTTTAAGCTTTAAAATATTTAAAAACTTATAAATATATTTCTGAACTGATCAAAACTTAATTATGTTTTAGTATTAAAATTATTTTGTCGTTAGCTTGATCAATAATTGTGACAGATTGAAATAGAGAAATACTTTTTGTACACCTCTGGGAGAGTGTATATCTTACACCCCATCCATTCAAGAATAAAATAAATTTTACTGGTTATATTGAAGTGGCTTGGATGGATTGGTGTCTATCATACACCCCAAAATAGAATATATGTGTAGCATCCCTCGTCGAAATAAAAACAACGAATTCAAAATTTTAAATAAAAATAACATTGACTAATTCGAATAGAATAAATTAAAAAAATTAGATAGTAAAACCATATAAAATGTTAATAGTTTAGACAGCAGCAGATTCAAAGTGGTATAGCAACCCGTAACATCAAATCATTTGCCTTTGCTTTTGCTCGACCATAGAAAGGAAATTAACATCCAAGTGCACATCTGAGAAACTACACTTTGATCTCTCCGTGTGCTCCACCTCACTCAATAATATTTCTATAATAATAATAATAATAATATATCCTTAATTCTACGTTAACGCGTATAAAGCTACATGTATTTTGACCCTCTCTCTCTCTCTCTGTGTATATATATATAATCCTTCATTGTTTGTTCATCTCTCTGTGACTCTACACATCATCATCTATTGCGATGGGAAAAGCTAAAGCAACGTTCGGAGGCCGCGTGTGGCAGCTCCTGCGCCTGGCGTTGCTGAAGGGCGGGGCGTTCCTCGACCTCAAGACCACCGCCGTAGGGCGGCGGAGTGTCCACGACCAGCTCCGGTACTACGGCGAGCACGAATTCTCCTTCGACGAGACCCCCGCGTTCCGGTTCAAAACCCCGTCGGTACGGTGGCAGCTGCTGCTCCCGCGGATCATCTCCTGCATTACTCCTGTAACTGCTGATCAGTTCAACGACCACAACGACGACCGCGGCGGCGGCTACGGCGGCCTCCGAATCGTCGCCTACGACGGAGCGAGAAGTAGAGATAGCGAAGAAGCGTATTATGATGATGATCGTGATGATGACAATGGTGAAAATGGATTGGAGTGTGAAGAGGGAGTGGAGGAGATTGATCTGAGAGCTGAGGAGTTCATTACAAGGTTTTATGCGGAGATGAAACTGCAGCCTCAACTATCTTAATTAAGAAGTTTATGTTACGTTTTTTTTTTGTTTGTGTGTGTACGTTTTTTTGTATTTTCTTATAGTATACCTGATTTGTTATATATATATATATATATACACACGGCGCGTTGTAAAAATTATGGAGAGGTTTTTAATCAGAGGGAGAGAGTTTTTGTCATGTTATTCATTTTTTATATATAGTTTTTGAGTATGTTTATAATTGCATTTATTTATTTATTTTGTGTTAGGTCGGGTTGAGTCGGAAAGTTTTGCCGAGTGCGTACTGACGGTTGATCTGACCCGGTCTGTTATTGGCTTCGAAGCATGATCCTCTGATGTGAATGCATCGCATACCAAATAATTAGTTCGATGAAAGATTTTCTCGACTGAGTTCTTCTCACTCTAACGCCAAGTCAGCTTCGACTTGAAATACCTGAAACGGAGGGAAACACGAAAGGTTTAATAAAAGACACTCGACCGAAAGGATCGAATGATTTTGTATTATTCTAGAGAAATGGGTTACAAGGTTCGATTACAATTAAAATATTGCTAGAAAAATTATAAAAAAAACTGTAAAGATATTAAAGTTGTAAACTTAGGTACCGTTTGGGTACCGACATAAGGGGGATAAAGGATTATTCCACCTTTTTACCTAAACGGTAAAATGGGAGGAGAAAACAGGGAACAGTTGTTTCCCCTATTCCGGAATAACCCAGGATTGGGGAACAGGGGAATAGTTATTCCCCTCCACAGTTGTTGTTCTAACTTTTTTTTTTTTTTTTTTTTCTTTTTTAATTAAAGTTTTTTAAATTATAAGATATTTAAATTTATAAAATTTAAAATTTTTTTTTTTTTATTTTATAAATTTTAAAATTTTTAACTTACCTTTTAATAAATATAAAATTTTAATTTTTAATTTTTTTAAAAATGTATTAATTTTAAAATTTTTAAATTTATACAAATTTTTTTATAAATTTTTTAAACTTTATACTAATTTTAAAATTAAAATTTTTTCTCCCACTTTTATTTTTTTAACTTTAGAGAATTTTTAAATTTTATAAATTATAAAATTTTTAATTTTAATTTTTAATAAATTTACAAATTTATAAAATTTTAAAATTTATTATTTTTAAAATTTATACAAATTTTTAATTTTAATTTTTAATAAATTTATACCAAATTTTTAAAATTTTAAAATTTATACTAATTTTTATATACAAAATTTTGAATTTTTAAAAATTTATAAAGTTTCAAAAACCAAAAAAAAATTTAATAATTTTTTTTTTATATATATAAGTAAAATATAAATTTAAATGTTTTTTTAATAAATATTTTAAATTAAATATTTAAAATTATACCAGTAAAATTTTTATCTTAAATTAAAAATTTAATCCTTTCTATAATTCTTATTCCTCTTTAACTTATCAAACACAATTTTTCTTATCTCCGGTGCAACTCTTATACTAACCAAATACAAAATTACTTTAGTTCCTACTTGTACCTGAACTTATGCCTATCACAAGAAAAACTAATTTTCGTTTATACCCGAACCAAACGCAGCCTTAGTTAAAAAAAGTTGTAAGTATAGTTTAGAAAGCGGTAAATACAGTTTTTTTTTTTTTTTTTTTTTTTTTTTTTTTTGAGAAAAAGGCAGCATGCTGCCGCTTCATTCAATAAATACAGTTATTGATCGAAGGTATTGAATAGCAATGGTGGTTTATGACTTACGCGGTTGCAAGACTCGTATTTCTTTGATGGTTCACTTATTTATACTAGTCCGAACCGTGTGTATATCCGTCATTTCAACATGATTTATGGAAAATCATCGCGTATCTCTCAACCACTTTTCTTTGTGGTCGTCTCTTCTTGACTTAATAGTAGCTTTTTTCTGCCTACTTTCATCCCCGAGATTTGTGTACCGAGACGTGATCCTCAGCGATTGCGGGCGCCACTTGCCATACTTGCCTCTGTTACGAAACTAGCGGCCTATATTTTCGTTCATTTTTCTGTTAGGATCGATACTCCTGTGTCTCGATCTTCGTCTTCCTTGGGCACATGGATCCGAGTTTTGATCGAGTTATGATCTCGCTTTTATCCCTCGTTATCGATCGGCTGAGAGAACCGATGACCCTATTTTCTTCGTGGAGCCGATCAGAGCCGAGCTTGGTCAAGATAACGACGTTTCTTATCGGCCCAAGATTCTATCTGCTGACTCCTTTGGTCAATATTTGTGTCACGTGTTGTTTTACGATTTGACTGTATCCCTTTTCATGTTGTCATATTTTTAGATTCAACTGGTCCTTTTATACATGTATATATTTTACTCATTTGGTTAATTATGTTTAATGTGTTAGTAGATAATTAGTTTGGTCAATATATATAAAAGTAAAACAAATCAATTTGACTTTACCAAATTAAGTCAAGCTAATTAATCTACTCCCATTAATGCAACACCTGGTTGTTTTTGGGTTAGGATTTAAATTTTTATTTTTTTAGAGAGGTGTTAATTAATTGTAATGATTGCCAAGGCCCTAATTAAGTTCTTAGATTAATTAATGGTGATCACCAAGAGCAATTTTTAATTTATGCAGTTGTTTTGATGGTCTTAGTTAAATATAAAATATATAAATATTATTTTTTTTATTTTAATACCGTTTAGTATGATTAGACAATTTTTTTTTTTATAATTTTTAATAAAATTATAGAAATTATATAGAAATCGCGACTATTTTCATATAGAATTTTTTTCGAAATTTCAAATGGGACCTTAGATAATAGTACTGCTACACAAATCTTATCGGATTCGGATCCTTTGCGGAACTAACCCGAATCCAAACTATTATTAATGAATCATTAAGTCCGCGAGAAAGGTAGGTGTGGTCGGCTCGGACAAGCGGATCAAACGGTATTCCGCCACGTGGAAATTATTGATTGGCATTTTTTATTTTTTTCAACCAATAGGGACTTTCCACGTTGCAAAGGTCCGAAACTCGCTGTTCGGGTCAAACAGCGAATCGGAGCCCTCACGAGTCCCCTCGACTCCTCGGACGAAGCTAATTCTCAAACGTTCCCATACGGTTTTCTATGCGGAGGCACTCAGCGTCGGTTCATCTTCGGCGTCGGAAATTAAAAAAATCATCACTAGTGGACAGATCCATGCCCGCATATAGTTTTATATGCGGGGAGTCTGATGCGAGGAATCCTGGACTGAACCGTTCGGAATTTGAAATGGATCTCCTCCCTATCCTCCCTCGCCCAAAAGAGCCGTTGGGTTTTTGTTGTTTTTTTCCCTTTTTTTTTTTAAAAAAAAAAAATGTAATTTTTTCGATTTATAGCCCCAGAAACTGTAAACAATTGAATGCCCCAATCCCCACTCTCTCTTTCTCTCTCTTCCCCCTCGTTAATGGTTTCGAACTCCTCCTCGTCTTCTCTCTCTCTCTCTCTCTCCTCGTCGGCCCACGAATCGCTAACGTGAAACCCTAACCCTAGTTCGAGCTCCGATCGTAGTGAGTTGGGCGAAGAAGAACCCTAGGGCACTCTCGAGGTTAGTGAATCTGTGCTTGGGGTTCCCTTGGGGGATGGGTTTGTAGGGTTTTGTAGCACGAGATGTGCCGAAGGGGGGATTAGGTGGTGGATGGTATTTGTTTTTGCTTATAGTTTTGTTGATTGAGGCGAAATGGTTTGGAAAGATGTTTTTTTTTTTTTTTTTTTTTTTTTTTTTTTTTTTTTTTTTTTTTTTTTGAAGTTTAATGTTTTGTTATAGTTAGAACTAGGTGTTAATCCCTTTTTTGAAAAAAAAAAATTCTGACTCGATCAGCATATCATGCTTTTACTGTTGGATTTTTCCATTGTTTTTCTGATTAAATGTACTGGATTGGAGAAATATTTGGTGTATGATAATGAATCAGTTCCTTGTGGTGTGATTAATTTGTGGCCTTTGTAGGGATTTGATGGGCCTTTTTGGTGAACCTGAAACAGATCGCACCTTTTCTTTGCAAATGTGGAAGTAAAATAGGCTGGCACTGAAGCGCACTGAAGTGTAGAATGAGAATGGGAGCAGATAAGGGAGGCTCGAAGAGCGGTGGATTCTTCCATCTGTTTGATTGGAACAGGAAATCTCGAAAGAAACTGTTCTCAAATGTGTCACCTGGTAATTTTTATTCGCTATGATCCTTTATTTTAGTGTAAGTTTGATGATGTTTTATCAAGAGGGGGGTTGTGTTTAGCTCTATCATTTTTCCTTATACTATGGTTTGATCTTTCAGAGGGCACAAAACAAGGAAAGAGGAGTGAAGATAATTTGCCAACTACTCGGTTTTGTTTGGTGAGTTTTCGAAGTTTCCAGTCTAAACATGGCTTTACTGGAGCCTCCTCAGAAGGGCTGTTGTTTGATTGGAGCTTTTCGAGGAAGCGCTAAATGCTTTCATATTTAAGTTCTGTCACTAGATTCTCACACACTAGAAGCTTAAGCTTCAAACTGGAGCTTGTGCTTTTGGGTCCAGATGCTGCCACTGCCCTAGGCTCTTGATTTTTAGTTTGTCTCCAAAGCTGTGCCAATTAGTACAGTGTATTATAGTATCAATTAGTCACTCCTATTCACTTGTACTGTTATTTCCAGGCTGATGAGGGTGATAACATTGCTGTATCAAGCATCAAAGGAAGTAGCGATTACAGCTGTGCTTCTTCTGTTACTGATGAAGATGGAAATGGGACTAAAGTACCTGGAGTAGTCGCCAGGCTTATGGGTTTAGATTCAATGCCTGTATCAAGTGTTTCAGAACCCTATTCCACTCCCTTTTTCGACCGACGATTGCTTCGAGACAACCATAGCCTCAAAAGAAGCCCCGAATTGAGCAAGAACGACCCATTCAATCATTTGATGAATAGGGGTGAAGGTTATATTAGGAAGCCAGTGGAGTCGAGGTCTCAAAAGATGCCGAGCAGCCCAATAGAGAGGTTTCAGACAGAGATCCTACCTCCTAGGTCTGCTAAATCCCTACCGATCACTCATCACAAGTTGTTATCGCCAATAAAAAATCACGGGTTTTCCTCTGCCAAAAATGCTGCTCAAATAATGGAAGCAGCGGCAAAGATCCTCGAGCCGAGACTTCAAGCTAGTCGTGCTAAGGGGAAAGCCTCTTCATTTGGGTCATGTTCGGTTCCTTTAAAAGTTTGTGATCCAAAGGAGAGTGTGATAGTCTCTCAGAGGACATCTAGGCTGTTACAGTTAAGTAAAGCGCCTGTTGATACAACCGATGTCAGGTTCTCTAGAGGGCAACCACTGAATAGGACTTGGAATAGCCCAGAGGACATTGTCATATTCAGGCCCTCTCCTGATCCTTATGAAATTAATGTAGGAAATGCAAAGGGTAAGGGAAAATCTATCAATTTAGCAGTCCAAGCAAAGGTTAATGTCCAGAGAAGGGAAGGTTTAAGTTTAAGCGCGCCAAGCATGAATAGAGGAATTCAGAAGGAGCATGAAGAATGTAGATTAAACCAACATAGTCGCAACCAACCCAACATTCAAAAGAGTAAGCATCAAAAGAAGCAATTGTCCGGCAATGCTTCCAGTGTCCTTAGGCAAAACAATCAGAAACAGAATTGCCCACAAAACAGAAACAAGCTAGGTGCGAACAAGTCCGTTGCTAGTCAGCAAGGGAGAAAAGTTTTATCTCTCGAAGCCTCTTCTGGAAAGCACAGGAATGTAAATAAAGTTTCCGTGAATTCCAGAGTTGGTTATAGAAAAGATGTCGTCGAGACCACTGTCCCAGAAAGGGACGGATCTTCGTCAATTAACAAGGACTTCCCTCAGAAGAAAAGGTTGATTGCGAAGAGCTTTAGTGGTGAGAAGAGTACATTTGTGGAGAACTCATTCAGTAGAAATGAAAAACGTATCCAACCTAATGTAATGATTGATGAGTATACAAAGTGGAATAAGGATGATGGGCATTCTACAGATGTTGTGTCCTTTACATTCACCTCTCCGTTGATTAAGCCATCAAGTGGATCCAGATTGTCCTTTAATGTTGAACAAAATGCTTTAGATACAAAAGGTAAAAACTTATCGTCGATGGGATTTGATGTTATTAATGGTGATGCCTTGAGCCTTCTTCTGGAACAGAAGTTGAAGGAACTTTCATCTGTTGCTGAATCATCACATAACTTCAGCAAGGCTGGGAGCTTTTCGCCCTTTGGTTCTACTTCACGAGAACCACAATTTTCTAGTTCTGATTTTGCGAAGACTGAACAAGGGAAGTTTGAATTTGGGCCTTCCAAAGAGAAAACTAATATATTTGACTATTGCCTTTCCTCAGCCAATGGTCAGGTCTTCGGGATGAGCCAGAATTTACAGGTATGCTGTGCTTTCCAAGATTTTTTATCATTTGCGCAAAGTAAGGATTTAAGTGTCGTGGCACGGGGTCGTGCCGAAAACTTGCCGGCACGGGGTCGTGCCGGCACAGTATGGCACGGTGCGTGCCGGGCGGTGCCCATGAGTGCCGGTCACAAAAAATATATGCG
Source organism: Tillandsia fasciculata (assembly GCA_029168755.2). Classification (NCBI taxonomy): domain Eukaryota; kingdom Viridiplantae; phylum Streptophyta; class Magnoliopsida; order Poales; family Bromeliaceae; genus Tillandsia; species Tillandsia fasciculata. Next base: position 13,462,395 of record CM054951.1, read on the forward strand.
TGCCGACATATAATGATATGAAATATTTATTTTCTTTAGCAACAAAATTTTCTAATTGTTTATTATGTATCTTTATCAAATATTTTGAACTTTATTGAAAAAATTACTTAATAATTTAAAGAAAAAAGAATTTTGAGTTGTGCCATCGGCACGGGGACTGTATCGTGCTGGTAACTTGTTGGCACGATATGGCATGGTGGATACGGCACCCATGCCGATGGATATTTAAATCCTTGGCGCAATGTTATATTTCCTTAAATCTGTGATTGTAACTATTGCCACTTTCACGGAATCTGTATTTAACCTTGTTTGGTTCAGGACAGTGATCTTGTTAACTGCTCTTAGAAGGTCGTTAATCTACCCTGCAGTGGAGCATGCAAATTTATTTTATTGAAAATGCATCTTATGATCATTAACTGCTTAAGATGGAAATTGATTGAGACTAAGCATCTGCAGCATGATTCTAAATTCTATCATAATTTGGAGTTTTGTCCAGAATGAAGAGTAAGCATAGTAAAGACACCAAGTTATCCACATGGTTCAAATTTTTAGCTTGAATGATCGTGTATAACTAGATTCTTATACATATCATTATAATGGACCAGTTGACAATCAGTGGATTACTCAAGCGTGCATAGTAACGGCTGTAGTGTTGCACGGTTCATGTTGTTGAGTCCTACATTCTTAAGATTTTTCCTTAGTTGTTAGACTTTTCTGACCAAAACCTCAATTTTTTTGAATCAAGAATAATTAGCAAGATCCTAAAAACACAAGTCTGCACGAAACTGAATTTGAATTCAATATCTAAAGTAGTTATCTATAGACTACACTACATGAAATATCTCCTTTTTCAAATCTTCATTTCCCATTTTAATTAATAAACATTACCATTTTCTGACCGTGTAATTCCGTTGGTCTGAAATGAATAAAGAGTTCTCCCTTTGATTTGATTTGATTTAGACACGTGGGTTATTATCATATTCATTGCTTTCGTCAATTGATAAATATTTCTGAACCTCTTGAGACAAATCGTTTAGTTTACTGAGGTGTTTACAGACTTGTTCTAAGGATTGCTTTCTTGATGGGTGTAACTTGTATTTTGCTACCTAGGACTGCCATATTGAGACTTTCATTTTATCTTTATTGCCCCTTTTCTTCTAACAGACTGTAATGTGAAGGAGGTAAAAAGATAATTTTTGTGAACAAGATGCCAGATGAACTTAACTGATTGCGCTTTCCTCTAAATGTCTTTCTTAGGTAACAAAACAGGGAGAATGTAGCAGTAGCTACGACACTCGTAAGGAAGAAGACGACCACCACCTTAGTCCCCTCTCTATACTTGACACCACCTTCTCAATTGAGAGTTGCCTCTCACTTGAGAGCTCAGGTAGCAGTAATGGTAAGCAGCTGCGAGTCACGTAGTTATTTCTTTACTGTTTTTTCTTTTATCTGATTTATCTACTTAAAATTTATTACTTTTCCTACTGCAAGGGTTGAAGAAGTGCTCTTCCTCAGTCCAAGCTCTGAATATTACTTGCTCAAGCAAAGCATCATCAACTGAAGCTGAAATGGATTTATCCGATTCAGCTTCTTCTGCTTTCCAAGATACCTCAGATATCCTCGATACTATTACTGTTAGTGAAATTAAAACAAGCAAATTTGAGCTTCGGTACATCAAGGAGATACTATCCAGCACAGAATTGGGATCGGACGATCTTGGTTCATTGTTTATACGTCTTCATGCCGGCGAAACTTTGGACCCTCTCCTCTTTGATAAGTTGGAAAGTAATCGAAGTAGAATTACAAACGGAAAAGAGATTGTGGATAGTAAAGCCAACAGAAAGCTGTGGTTTGATTGTGTTAATGAATGCTTGGAATTGAGGCATGCGTTCTACTTCGAGGCAGGATATAAGGCATGGAGCAAAGGGATAATAGCAACTAAAAAGGGACTCGAAAGAGAAATCTTCGATGAAATTACGGAATGGAAGAGCATGGGCGATTGGATGGTGGATGATCTTGTGGACAAAGACATGAGCACCCAGTTGGGTAAGTGGGTGGATTTTCAAAAGGAAGCATTCGAGACTGGTATGGACATTGAGGGGGAGATTTTAAGCTCTTTGGTTGATGAAATTCTTGGAGATATCTGCATCAAAGTGTAGCATTGATTCTCCAGAAGTGTAAGTTCATTGTTTCTATTGATTCCAGTTCTTGTTTCGTAGGCAGGTTTATTACTTTCAATGTTAAACTTATAATTCAGAATTAGTGCGCAATTCTGATTCCTAATCCATATCTTTGTGTGTCCATTTATGTTTCAGAAAAAGCTGAGAAGGGTACTGCATCAAGGTCGACTTCAGATCGGACCAAGCTTGGGCTCTCTCTGCCCAAGCTGGGCCGGCTTTGGACCAGTTATTGGCCGTTCAATTTGGCCCCGCGCAAGTTTTTGGATGGTCTACAACAAGCTATTTACTCTGATTTGTATGTGATTATTCTCCATTAGACACTGTAACAGCTATTTACATAATTAATTTTTCTGATCAGAGTTTAATGGTATAAACATATTCAGTGCCCTTAGATATAGGGCATCAGAGATTCAATGACTCAATCAATCCTATGTAAATTGGTCAGTACTTGATGCTCTTTGCTGCTTATCTTATGAAACTATTGTCATTTGTTTAAAAGAGGTGTGGAAGGAAAAATTATACTCATAAAGGTGGATAAGTTGTGCTCTACTAATTATGAACCTTTTTTTTTGCACAAGTTGTGTTTTCTGTAGATTGTGCTGTGCTGACTTATTCCATGTGATATGTCCAATTTAATTTTTACTTTAGTCCCCTATATATATATATATATATATATAGGGGCAATTTCCTACGTACCCCTAAAAATTTCTCTGTTTTCAGATTTACCCCTCTTAGAAGGCTAATATTAAAACTACCCTTCTTACGTTCCAACTTCTTTCCAAAATACTCCTGAAGTTAAACTCTGTTAGTGTACCGTTTGAAACTGCCGTTATCTGTGTGTAATTACTATTTTGCCCTTTCAAATATACCCTAAACCCTAAACCCTAAAACCCTAAACCCTAAACCCTAAAGCCCTAAACCCATAAAAAATTCTAAACCCTAAATCCTAAACCCTAAAATCCTAAAACCCTAAAAAATTCTAAACCCTAAACCCTAAACTCTAGAACCCTAAAAAATCTTAAACCCTAAACCCTAAAACCCTAAACCCTAAACCCTAAAACCCTAAAAAATCCTAAACCCTAAACCCTAAACCCGGGGCAAAATAGGTATATTTGATAGTTTTCAACTCCGATTATTATTTAACTCTAGTTTAACCCTAGTTAACTTAACAAAGGAAAACGGTAGGGGTATTTTTAATAACGGTGGAACGTATGAAGGGTATATTGGAAAGAAAAAATAAGAGGGGTAAATCAGATATTTCTTCATATTTCAGGGGTACACAGGCAATTATCCCATATATTTATTTGTGTATATTGCCTCTAATTTTTATATTTTTTTGATTAGTTAGTCCCAATCATCCAAAATTCACTTAATTTTGACATAGTAAACTATGTCATCTCTGGTAATACCCTACTTAGTAAACTATGTCATCAGGATTCAATAGTCTCTGTTCAATCTCAACACTAATTTTTTTAAAATCTTTAAAAAATTTAATAACAAATTAAGATTTTGTAGTCGACATCGTGTGCAAGGTCTTTGATGCAAGATTGGACTCGATATATTTTTTTTTAAGAGAAAATTAGTATACTATTCGTTTTTATTTTTTTTTTAAAAAAATTAAATTTTAACTAAAAATATAAAGTAATTAGACTTTGAGAGCTGACTTTGATGCAATAATGGAAATGTAGGGTGAAAGTAAGACACCAATAATGATGTAATCTTTTTCCCCTTTTTTTCCTTTATGTGATGTTTACATTTGTGCACAAATTAATGCCTTAATTAAATAAATGGTGGACAACATAAATATAATGATAGGCTCCGTTTGCTGAGCGGAATAAGGGGGATAAGAACTTATCCCTCCAGTTATATTCAAACGCAAATTAAGTAGGGGTGAGAACAGCTGTTCTTATCTTTCTGGAATAAGCTGGTATAAGACTGGAATTACTATTTCAGTCCTTTTCTGGAACAAGACTTGTTCCCATTTGAGAATAAGCTTAATTAAATTAATATAATTTTAATTATTATTTTAACTCTTTAATTAATTCAATATTTTAAATAATTTAATTATTTTATTAACTAATTATTTAAGTATTTAGATAATTAACTAATTATTTAAGACAATTAAAATTAAAATTTTTAACATTTATAAATTTTTAATTTTTAAATTTTAAATTTTATAGCTTTTAAAATTTTTAACTTTAATTTTTAATAAATTTATCATATAATTTTAATAAATTATATGATAAATTTTTTTAATAATTTTTTTTTTATATATAAGTAAAATATAAATTTTAATAATTTTTTTAATAAATATTTTAAATTAAATATTTAAAATCATATCAGTAAAATTTTAATCATAAATTAAAATTTTAGTCCTCTTTATTTTTCTTATTCCTCTTTAACTTATCAAACACAATTTTTTTTATACCCGGTATAACTCTTAAACCCAACCAAACAAAAATTTAGACTAGTTCCTGCTAATACCATAACTTGTACTTATCTCCGGTATAACTAAATTTTTCTTATCCCCGAACCAAACACAGCCATAAGGTTTTTGTAAATGCGAGCCCACATCTCGGCACGCGGGTTATTTACAAAACTAATCATCCTTAAGTTTTTTTTTTTTATAAAAATAGACCCGTAAAAAATTTATTTATAAAAATAGGCATGCGGAAGTAGGAATGGCTAAATACGGTGAATCATTTACAGTTTTTTAAGAAAGCGGTGAATGATTCACCGTATTTTAAAAAAATTTCTAGGCCCATAAAAGCGGTGAATGACTCACCGCCTTTATGAAAAACTATGTATTAATGGAAAAAAAAATTCTAGTCTTTATTTTAAAAATATATCTAATTTTTTATTTGAATGATTAGAAAAAAATAATAATAAAATTAATATTTTATTATTAGGAAAAAAATAAAAAAGTGAAAATTATTTAATAATAATAATATTAATAATTATAATAAAAATAATTTTATTATAATAATAATTATTTTATTATGATTACTAATTGATATAACTAAAAATTATATATAATATAAAGATAATATAATTATACAATATTTATAAATAAAAGTGATAAAATAATAACCGAAAATATTTTTATCCAAGATCTAATATTAAGTTTATCCATATTATTTTATTTATTATTTAAAAATATTATAAAATATTATTCATAATATATAATTTTTTTATACAGATATTTTACGATAATATAAAATAATTTTTTATAGTAATATTATACACAGTAATATTTTTTATCAGAAATAAAAAGTAATGCAAAAATTATATATATAAAAAAAAGTGATGCCCGGTGAAGAAGAGAAAAAAATAAAAATTTTTCTCTTAATTAACATATAAATTTATATAAATATTATTAAACTATATATTTTTTCTAATATATCTAAATAAGATTAGATTAGAAAATATTTTTAGAAAGAATGCTAAATTGAGAATATTTTTTTTAATAAGGCTAAATAGGATATTGTAAATTTTAAATTAAAGCGGTGAATAATTTTTATAAAAGTTTAAATCTTTTAAAAGCGGTGAATGGTTCACCGTATTTAAATGCGGTAAACGGTTTATCGCTTTTCTAGAATTTTATAAAATTCTAAAGTTTCTAAATATGATGAATGATTTATCGTATTTGTAAGACTATTTAAAAAAAAAAAAAAAATTATGAGAACTATTTTTAAAATAATAATATTTTATAAGATTATTTATAAAAAAATTCTCTCCGCACGCAGCTCGAGATTACGTTTTCCCCACATGCACCTTGGCCTCTTTCAATTAGAAGAGTTTACAGCTTTAATTAATTTTAGTGGGTGTTTGCCCTCACTTTTAAAAAATAATTTATTTATTTATTTATTTATTTATTTGTCTCAATAGGATGTTTGGAAATCTTATTTTCAAATTTTAATTTTAAAATTTTGAATTAGTTTTTTAATTTTAGAAGTCCAAAATCTAATTTTTAAAATTCGATTCTCATTTTAAACTTAAATTTTAAATTTTATTTTTATTTTAGATTTAATTTTTAAAAATTTATATAAATTAAAAGTTAACATTTTAAATTTAATTTATTTGTGATGTTCTAATTTTTTAGAGTCACCGATTCTAGAACTATTATAATTCTAGCACGCTTAATTCTTTTAAGGCAAATCATCATATAAAATACTATAACCAACTTTTTATTAATTCTCTTAATCTTTTAAATTTAACCACCGTCTAAAATATTATAGCAAACTTTTCAAGGTCTAACTACTGCTCAAAATGCTATAATCAACTTCTCAGGGGGTCACATATTCTAAAACTGTTTTGGGTTTAGCATGGTTAACCCTCTTAGCCTCTTCGGCCTAACCACCGCTCAGAATACTATAGCTGGGTTAAGAGGTTTAGCTCTACTATATCTTTTATATATAACTATTTCAAATTTTAGGAATATCACATTTCTCTCTCCTTTAAGTTATGACATCCACGTCAGGTTCAAGTACATTCGCAAGCACCAGAAGATATGAGATTTGTCACGCTAGTCTTAGCCAACCTTGTGGGGAGCTGCGCTCACCCACAATGACTATCAGGCGGGAGCCGTGCTCTGTTCATTGTATAACTTGGTTCAGTCGAGACTCATTCCATATTTTTCGCCTAGTGATTGTCTCTGATACCAACTGTAGCACCCTAACTTTCTTAGGGATCACACATTCTAAAACTATTTTAGCTCTAGTACACTTTACCCTTTTAATACCTTGAGCCTAATCAACACCAAAAATATTATAGCCGTTTTAAAAAATTTAGCCTTGTTAATTCTTTATATAGAAGTATTTCAAATTTCAGAAATATTACATTATTTTTAAAGTAATTCAATAAAAAAAAAATATTATCTATAAACTGTTGGTGTAAACATACAAAATAGAGATTATACTATAATAAAATATAAAAAGTATCAACGAGTCGATCAAGCCAAGGCACGGATATCTCAGAACACTAACTTGTCCCCTCTAGAATACAACGGCTCGACCTTCGTCGTGTGGCTTCAACAATTCTGCACAAATAGATAAGCCCAAAACTCTACAAAAGAAATACCTTTCTCTGACCTCTTTCTATTATAGTAAGATATAGATATAGAAGAAATAGTATATCAATTACTTTTGTTGTGTTGTGTTCTTTTCCAAGAGAGTAGAGAAGCTCTATTTATATAGTCACAGTAGGTTTTAGTAGTTACAACTTAATTAATTTCAAAATTAGTTACAACTTAGGCCAATTTGGTTCGAGGATAAATTTAAAATGTATACAATTTTTTTATACCTAAGATAATTTACTATTCCGGAATAATTAAGTATAAAAGTTAAATTATTTTTGATTCAAAAGTTGGTATTTTCTGAAATAGATAAAATTGTGTTTGGTTACATAATAGAGAATAGTAAAAAAAGATGATAAAATTTTTATAAAAATACCAACTTTGCCCTTATCTTGTATATAGAAAATTTGATTTATATTTTATAGTAAATTTGAAAAAATTTAATTATAAATAATAAATTATATTTTACCCGAAGCTTAATAATATTTTATATTTTATACTATATTTTAGTAAATAATAATTAGTAAACAAAATTATAATACAATTCAACATTTAACTTTAGCAAAGTTTTGAAAATAAAATTATTTTGAGTAGGCCATATAAGAATAAGTAATAATGAAATTGTAGATTACACTTGTAATTACATTCTATTCAAATATAAACCAAATAAAAAAAAAATAATATTTATATGCACATTAAACAATGGAGCAATAGCATAATAAAAAAATTATATAATTATATATAAATAATGAGGAGGTTAAGAGGAATAGTAATTAGAAATAGAGTTAAAAAAATTTCCAACCTTTGCCCCTCGGATAAAAAGGTTCCAAATTCCTATTCCATAGAATAGAGGTGATAAATATCGAATTTAATTTAATCAGATGTTAATGGATTATCCTAGAATAACCAATTAAGATTTTTTCCCTCTATCCTATAGAATAAGGATTTGGGATTCTTTTATCCTAGGGTTTGAATTTTTTTTTTTTTATTATGTTATTTTTTTTATTTGATTTATATTTAAATAAAATATAATTATAAGTGTAATCTATCATTTCATTATTATTTACTCTTATATGACCTTTACTAAAATATACTATAAAATATAAAATATTATTAGACTTCAGATAAAATATAATTTATTATTTATAATTAAATTCTTTCAAATTTACTATAAAATATAAATCAAATTTTTTATATACAAGATTTCTTCAAATTCCCTAATTCCTTCAATTTTATATTTTATAAAAAATACAAAATTAATATTTTTATAAAAATTCTATAATTTTTTTTTACTATCTATACTCATACATTAAAGGGGGAACCCTAAACGGGCTTTCCCGCATTTCACTCTGACACGTCTTTTCTTCGGGGTTCCCTCACGTCTTTCCTCTGGCAGAGTGTACTCGGCCACCCACTCCGATCGCTGGCTTCCGCGGTCTGCTCTCCACCCACTCCGCGGCATGGCGATCTCTAAAGCAGAGTGCTTCCTTCTCTTCTCTCTCTCCCTCCATCGCTCTCTATACCTATCTCTAACCCATTCCCCGGGCATGGCGACTTCACCGACTCCGCCACCCACTCCGATCGCTGGCTTCCACGGTCTGCTCTCTACCCACTCCGCGGCATGGCGATCTCTAAAGCAGATTGCTTCCTTCTTTTCTCTCTCTCCCTCCATCGCTCTATCTACCTATCTCTAACCCATTCCCCGGCTTCACCGACTCCGCCACCTACTCCGCGGTCTGCTCTCCCACCCACTCCGCGGCATGGCAGCCCTTCAGACTGCGGAGTTGCCGCCGCGGAATGCTCAGACCCGAACGCGGGCTTGCGCGGTCTGCTCTCCACCCACTCCGCGGCATGGCGACCCTTCAGACCTCTCCCACCTACTCCGCGGCATGGGACTCCTCAGACCCGTTCGCGTGACTTTCTCTCCCTCTCTCTCTCTCCGGCTATATATATACTGTTTCAATGTGGTTGGTTTAATCTTGCAACCGTGGTGGGTTTAATCTTGCATCTAAAAAAAACTGATTCCTTGCTATCTTATTTTGAATTGGATCTTGCAAACGTGGAATACTTGCTTTCTTCTCTCCACCGCGGGTTTATTATCTATACTATGATCTGTGTAAAATTTTAAGATTTTGTTTGGTGAGTAGCAAAAAATTGATACTTTTATTATTTTATTTTTTTTATGTCCTATGATCTTTATTTTGATTGAATTTTTGGCCTTTTTGTTTTTGATCTTTGATCTTTGATCTTTTCCTGCAGTTTTTATTTCAAGTTTCTGAGTGAAGTAAAAAAAAAATTGAAAACTACTCCAAAAATTTCCTTTAAAATTCATTGTTTCCTCTGTAATATAGGCTTGATCTGAGTGATTTGTTCCCTTTTACACCATGACGAGGTCACATCCACTTTGGCTGAGTATTTCATGAATCTTTTATTAATTACAGGAAGAGCCTATTTTGATATGTATCTGGCACTCAATTGTGGTTTGTAACTATCATTATGGCATAATCCTTTTTTTTCCCTGGCAATTTCAGTTGCTACAGTGAAGTTTATGGAATGTTGATATTGATGGGTTAGTCATTTTTGTATAAATTTCACTTAAAATTTCATGTATGATGCAAACTTTTTAAGTTAGTTTTTCATTTTTAGATATAAGCTTGACTTACGATTTCAACCTTATACAGAAAGTATTATTGCCTTTTTTTTTTTTTTTTGTTTATTTAGACAAGAAGTTATATCCAATGAAGTTTCCTACTTCTGTTTGTTTCATTTCAGGTTCACCTACTTACTGTAGTTCACATATTTATGCCTGCTTTTCCAGAGAGGATGGCAAAAAAGCTTATGGTGTATAGTTTGTGGTCAGACTTTTGTTTTCAACTTTTGGTAAAGTTCAAGGGAAAGTAAATGTGATGTGTTTGGTAAACAAAAGCAACTCTTAGCTCCAACAGAAGCCCAATTTATAATTTTGTTTTGGGTGCATCAAAAAACTTTTGTGGCAACATAAATGGAAAAGGAACTTTTTGTTTGTGCTTCTTCGAACAACTCAGGTGGGTTCACAGTAGATCTCCAATTTTGGTTTGATAAAGAAGATTAGGTCAGCGGCTTTAGTTAATGGATATTTCTCTAATCACTATAAATCACTTTAATATATGATTCCTCCAATGACCAAATGCATCATAATTCTCCAATGATGATGGGCCGTCCTTTGGTGCCCATGTAATTCCCAGTGAGTGAGTTGTCATATATTTTTTATTTGCATTGGTGGTTGAGTGAATTGCTACTTTCACATATTCTGCTCTTTTAGCTGGAAATGCAGCTTCTCTAATGGCCGGAACTCTTGGAGGAACGCAGACTACAAGCATGGAAGTTGCAATTTGTGCTTAAGTGCAGTTTGGTGGATGCACAGCAGTGCATTTGGGACAATGCTCATCAAATTGGTGATAATGCTCATCAAATTGGTCTTCAAATAAGTAGCTAATAGTATATCTGAATTCTTGATCTTTTTTGCAGGATCGTGGTGGACCAGGGATGGCACCAAACATTGGTTGGTTTCTCTCTTTATTCGTTGTAGTTCATTTTATCCCATATGTCTCCTTTCTTTGATTTTGTACTTTGCACCATTGCGTTTGAGTAGGATGAGTAATAGACTTTAACTATATATGTATAAAGAAAAAATTGAACCCATAATCTTACAGAATTGAGAGGACTTGGGATGATTCCAATATTCTCTTACCAGAAAAAAGTCTAAGAAAAGATTGCAGAAACAAAACTGCACTTTCAATCACTTGGAACATGAATTGTAATTCTCAAAAAAGTTAAGCAGCTAGATAATATTATTAGTCTAACTTTCTCCTTTCTAATTCATGACATCTATATATATAGTAATTACAACAGCTTCCTTAGTTATCAAAATGCATTTAGAAATGTATGTAGGCATTTCAAGGTATTTAGAATCGTACTGGTATTAGGATCCAAATTTGCTTCTTTAGTATAAGATGACTTGATACTGGAACAATGCACTACATTCTTTTAAACAAGAAGTACAACGAATGCTTTTTAGAAGTAATTGCAGTGAAAACACATGATGGTACTCACTCAAACTAGAAGTTGCAATTTGTGCTTAGGTGCAGTTGGGTGGATGCACAGCAGTGCATTTGGGACAATGCTCATCAAATTGGTGATAATGCTCATCAAATTGGTCTTCAAATAAGTAGCTAATAGTATATCTGAATTCTTGGTCTTTTTTGCAGGGTCGTGGTGGACCAGGGATGGCACCAAACATTGGTTGGTTTCTCTCTTTATTCGTTGTAGTTCATTTTATCCCATATGTCTCCTTTCTTTGATTTTGTACTTTGCACCATTTTTGTTAATAATTTTTATAATGGGAACTGTCCAGAAGTTCAGAAACACTTTGGTGGGCCTTCTATATTAGGTGACTCGGCTCTGCATCAGCCAATAGGTCTTCCTTTAGCTGGAAATGCATCTTCTCTCATGGCCGGAACTCTTGGAGGAGCTCAGAATACAAGCATGCAAAATGGTTTACCAGTTCAGCCAGGATTAGGCAATGATCCCCTTATTATTTGTCTAGAATGTCTAGGCATCAACTAAATGAAATTATGTCTGAGATGAAGGTTGTTATCTATTCTTTACATACTATCAATCCACTAAAATGAGAACTTCTTAGTAGAAAAGTAGTGGTAATAAGCCACTGGCAAGACAACTGCTGCAAGGGAGCTCTCAATTGCCAAAGGCTCTATTTCAGGTTAGGATCTGGTAGTTCAATTTACGGGAGTAATTAGTTACCACTGTATTTGAAGAGGTATCTCTGTCGGGAATAACACAATCTAGGTATAGCTAAATTTTTTATTTTCTCTACGTGATCTTGCATGTATGAAATACTATGTTTTAGTTGCTAATGTATTGCATTGGTTTTTATCAGATTGTCTATAGATGTTGCTAAATTACCTTTAGCAATTGAAGAATCACGCAGAAAACGTTTTAGGTAATTTTGTTGTATGAACATCTTTTTGACCAAACTTTTCATAACGAAATTTTTCTTTTTTTCTTAACTTTTTATCTGTTAACATTGCAGGCTCTTAGAAGATAAGGAGGCATCCACCAGCAACAAATAATTAGGCTTTTTCTATGAACAACAATTAACTAGACTACTTTACGCTTTAATTATGCATATTTTTGGAGTTAAATTTGAGGTCATGCTATTTGTTAGTAAACAACTGTTATATGTATTAATTGTACTTTTGTGTTTTTTTTTTTTTTCTAACTTATAAATTTGAAAATTTTATAATATATTAAATAATTTATTATTCATTACTTAATAATTATTAATTATAAATATTAATTTATTCGGCCGCCGCGAAGCGCGGGTTCTTTAACTAGTTCTCTACTATTTCATAATTTTAACCAAACACAATTTTCTCTATTTCAAAGAATACCAACTTTTTAATAAAAAATAATTTAACTTTTATACTTGATTATTCTGAAATAGCAAGCTATCCTAAATATAAAAAAATTTATAACTCTTAAATTTATCCTCGAGCCAAACGGAACCTTGTATACGTTGCATCCTTTTTTCATCGAGTTTATGTTAAGAAAATAGTTAATTGCAACTTGCACCCTGAATGCATATTAAATAATGTTATTTAATAGGCTAAATTACAGAATTTTTTTTTATAAAATTTTATTTTTTTATTTTTTTTTCTTGTTTTTTAAAAATTTATATTTTACCCTCTCATAGTTACAGAATTATATATTTATTTTCGTACCGTCAGCATTCGGTGAGTGATCCGTCTATTTTTTATAATATATTAATAAATATACCAAAAATATCCTTTAAAATTATTTTGATAAGGTGCATCACCATTCTGATAAGGTGCATCACCATTCTGATTATTAAACGCGACAAAAAGAGAAACCAAAGTACCAAAATTCAGAAACATATGCTTCAACTAGAACATCAAATGGATATTGCATTTTGATGATGAAAACAAAGAGCAATTTACATCTTTTCCCCTAACAATCAACAAAAAACATAATAATAATGAACTCCTCTGTCTGATGAGATAATGGATAAAGTGAAACATCAAGTTAGAGTAAGGCATTATCAGCTTAATTCTCCTAATAAATGCGCTAAACCAGGTAAAAATGAACGCATTTTGAGAACTGAATAGTGCATTTTCATGATCAAAACAAGAAAATTTCACATCTTTCAATCAGTTAACACAAAAAAAAACCCCCTAAAAACAGTTGAATTATCCTGGTCTCCTTAGTTTACGGATCTAATTCATATTAAATATCTTACGAGGTAAGGAGCGAGAGAATTGAAACCGAGAACCACATCAGCGACATCCTCTGAAACCCAACACAAACAAAGCAAATTGGATCAAAGCGCACACATAAGAAGGGTGAAAAATTAGAGTTTATGGCCACCTTGGGAATCGGGGACGAGGAGGGAGGTGATCGTGGCGCCGAAGTTGGTCACTTCGACGGCGATGGCGCCATTGCTGAGCTCGAAGAGCTCCGGCTTCTTCTCCGACGCCATTTTCCCCCCTTATTTTGCGATCGTCGCCCTAAAGAGAGAGAGAGAGAAAGAGAGTCGGAGGAGAGAGAGGGATGCGCAGGATATGGTAAGGAAATTATCGTCAATTTACTTTAACTTTAAAAATAATTTCGTAATTACAAAAAAGGTTAAAATATAAATTTTTAATAATTAGAAAATAAATTAAAAAGATGATATTTTATAGAGAAATTTTTTATAATTTAACCTATTTAATATTCTATTTAATAAAATATAATAATATAAATAATATTTTTTTTTACCTAATAATTTTATAAAATTATTTTTAAAAAATTATTTTTTATCTAAGCTAAACAAAGTAATTTAAAAATTTTTAACTAAAATTAATTATATAAAAATTATATTTTTAATATTTAAGCCAAACGATTCTTAATTAAATAAATGATGGGCTGGTTATTTATTTATGGATTAAAAATAGATCTAATTTTTTGTCCTATAAAAATAGAGTCAGAAAATTAATAAGTTGAATTGAATGAGCCCAATAAGATGAGTGAGGCTGTGGTCTATAATAAATCTAACGGTAAGATGCCCAACAATAGACCTAACATTCAGGTAAAATGAATCCGGTCGAGATCCGTGGGCACTGTACCTGTACGCTTTAAGTGAATTAGCTGTGTATTTCTCACCGCTCGAATTTTTAAAATTAATAATTAGCACTAACGATCTGATAAATGGTATAAGAGCTAATGGCACGGATCCACAATAAACCTAACGCCAGAATACCTAATAATAGACCTAACTTCTTTAAGGTAGCGTTTGGTTGGGGAATTAGTGGGAATTAGTAGTACCAGGTACAAGTATAAAATTGAGTATAAGGTAGGATAAAGTAAAAATAGTGTTTGGTTGGGGTATAGGTTTGTACCAGTATAAGAAAAATAGTGTTTGGTTGGGAATGAAGAATAAGAGGGATAATAGTTGACTTTTAAAGTAAAAAGACGAATATGCCCTTTGACATTTTTATGTATGGTAAAAGTTGTGTAAATAAATAATGTATTATAACTTTTTAATTATGTTATTTGTTATAAATAGGATTTAATTAATTAGATAAAATATTAAATTAGTTATATTTTTAGACGAAGTTTAGAAAAAAAATTTTCAAATATTTTTATAATATAATAAATATCGATATTTTAAAAAAAAAAAAATATGAATCATCTATTATATTATTTTAAAATATATTTTATCGATATTTGTAAATATAAAATTAAATTATTCTACGACATTTTTAAATATGATTAAATATAAAAAAAATATTTTAAAATATTAATTTTTTATAGTGTTCCCTCCACACATATATACACAACAAAAATATAATAATTTTACAATAATATTAAGTAAGAAAAATAAAAATATAAAAATATAGAGCTAACCTCAACTGTCATATATTTTAATTATTTAATCTAAATATTTAATTTTAAAAATATAGAGGGGCAAGATGAGAGAGAAACTTTGGTTCACTTTGGTTCAGGGGGGGGTTGGGATGATTCCGGTTTGTACCAGAACAGTGGGAAAAAGGGGGGGATTGGTATTCCCCCCCCATTCTATTGTGTTTGGGTACAAGGGGGGGGATATCCCCCCTTGTACCCCAAACAAACACAGCCTAAGTGAATTAGTTGATTAAAATTTTTAAAATTAATGATTAACACCAATAATTTAACGTGAGGTCCAAACAGCTTTAATTTTATTTTTGCTTTACTATTAGACTATTGTTTTTGTAGTTAGATCCTAGCTTACAAAACTACTGTTATGTTAATATTGATGGTTAATATAAATATTTAAAATATTATTTTTTAATAATTTAAAATTTTAAAAAATAATAATTATTTTATATAATTTAATACGATATTAAAAGTAATTTTTTTTGCTTATTTTGTTTGATTTTTTTATTTAATTTAATTTTACGTCTAATAAATATTAAAAAATTTTAAATTCAAACATAACATAAATTATTAAATTAAATATTAAAAATATTATTTTTTAGTATTATTGGGCGTAAATATTTAAAATTTACTTTCTGCCTGCTTAAGCTTATAAAAAAATATTAATATTTAAATGAAAAAGCATAGATTGTACGGCAGTTCTCAAGCTGAAAAAAAAAGAAAAAAGAAAACTTGAAGGTACATCAAGGCTGTGTTTGTTTGGGGTACAAGGGGGGATATCCCCCCCCTTGTACCCAAACACAATAGAATGGGGGGGGAATACCAATCCCCCCCTTTTTCCCACTGTTCTGGTACAAACCGGAATCATCCCAACCCCCCCCCGAACCAAAGTGAACCAAAGTTTCTCTCTCATCTTGCCCCTCTATATTTTTAAAATTAAATATTTAGATTAAATAATTAAAATATATGACAGTTGAGGTTAGCTCTATATTTTTATATTTTTATTTTTCTTACTTAATATTATTGTAAAATTATTATATTTTTGTTGTGTATATATGTGTGGAGGGAACACTATAAAAAATTAATATTTTAAAATATTTTTTTTATATTTAATCATATTTAAAAATGTCGTAGAATAATTTAATTTTATATTTACAAATATCGATAAAATATATTTTAAAATAATATAATAGATGATTCATATTTTTTTTTTAAATATCGATATTTATTATATTATAAAAATATTTGAAAATTTTTTTTCTAAACTTCGTCTAAAAATATAACTAATTTAATATTTTATCTAATTAATTAAATCCTATTTATAACAAATAACATAATTAAAAAGTTATAATACATTATTTATTTACACAACTTTTACCCATACATAAAAATGTCAAAGGGCATATTCGTCTTTTTACTTAAAAGTCAACTATTTATCCCTCTTATTCTTCATTCCCAACCAAACACTATTTTTCTTATACTGGTACAAACCTATACCCCAACCAAACACTATTTTTACTTTATCCTACCTTATACTCAATTTTATACTTGTACCTGGTACTACTAATTCCCACTAATTCCCCAACCAAACGCTACCCAAGCGTCTGTCCACGCTACAATACCATAGAAATATTAAATTTATGTTCTAGATGATTCTTAAAATATATATTGTACTTTTTGATTCTCCATTTGCTTACATCGATAATATATATAAAAAATTATATGAGTCAATCCTAATCGTACATTTATGCCATCAAATTATTAATTTTTTCACACTAATCTAATTATCATTCAATATTATTTTAATATTTAAATTTTCAAAAACATATCTAAATTATTATATATATATATATATATATATATATATATATATAGAGTTGGGCTGGATTGTTATTGATAGCACCAGCCCAATTTTATCACCCATTTTATAGTCCTTGGATCGCATTGAGATTCGTGCAGGCTCTTTAATAAAAAAAAAAAAAAAAAAAGTAAAAAAAAAAAAAGTAAAAATTTTTCTTTTTAATTAAAGGACCTGCACGAATCCCAATGCGATCCAAGGGATATAAAATGGGTGGCAAAATTGGGCTGGTGCTATCAATAGCATTCCAGCACAACTCTCTCTTTCTCTCTCTCTCTCTCTATATATAGAATTAGGTTAGAATACTATCGATAGCACCAAGTCATTGGTGCTATTAAGTTTTTAGTCTTTAGATTAAAAAATGTGTGGTTAAGATGATAGTGGTCTCCTAGGGTTTACTAGGTGGTTGGTTGATTAGTAAAAATCTTAGGAGACTACTATAATCTCAACCGCATATTTTTTCATCCCACGGCAGAAAACTTGATAGCACCAATTGCTTTAGTGCTATCAATAGTATTCTAACCGGACTATATATATATATATATATATATATATATATATATATATATATATATATATATATATATATATATATATGCGTATAATTAAATTTTTTAATTCCACATGGCCTATTAATTAAGAGGGAATTTTCTTACAATGATTTTCAAAAAAGTGCTGTTATAACTTATAAATACTTCTAAATATATTCTATAACAATATAAGTGAATATCAAAAGAGAAATGAAATAACAAAGTTTTTTTTTTTTTTTTTTTTTCTTTAATCTTAGATTTTTTATTTACTTTACCAAGACAAACCCTTTTTCTTGTTTATTTATTTATTTATTTTTTTTTCCTCCACTTTACGTGACGTGTGGAGTAGCCAAAGTGAGCAGCAGATCATCCAGATCATCAGCAGCAGCAGCAGCAGCAGCAGCAGCACCCCTCCCTGCTTCTTCGTGCGACGACGTGTCGATTTTTTGATGTTGTGTGTGGGTGTGGGTGTGGGTGTGTGCAGACCCTCCAGACAGCAGCAGTGACACTTTTTCTTTTTTTTTTCCCTTTCGGCGTTCGGCCGCTTCGCCTGCTGTCAGCCGCGACCGGCGCGGCCCATGACACCCCACGTTGTGCAGTCTTCTCCTCCCATCAGCAATACCCTGCCGCCAGTCACAACTCACAAGGTTTTTTTTTTTTTTTTTTTTTTTTTTTGGTTTTATTTACACAATTATAAATATATTAAAATAAATAATTAATTTAAATTTTAAAATTAAAACATATGGTTGATTAATTTAATATTTTTTTTTTTTTAAAAAAAATTGTGAGACAGACGAGTGCTCTGCTCTGCTCCAGCGAGACACTTCTTTGCATTGGCACGTGTGAATGAATTGCCGTTATCTTTAACGGAGGCCCGTGTGCGCGACAGTTGAAGTAATTTATTATAATTATTTAAAAATTTTAAAATAAAATAATGGCAACTCCAATAAATAAGAGCAAAGTCGGGGGCGTTTGCGATGCGACAGTTATCTACCCTTCCCATTTAAAGCCCCTCCACTCCCTCCACTCCACTTCCCCCTTCGCCACCCGCCATTTCTCTCTGTCTCCAACAACAACTACTAAAACCCTATATGGAGCTTCAAAACCCTAGCCATGGCGGCGAGGTCCTCGACCCTAGCAATGGCGGAGGCGGAGGCGGAAGCGCAGGCGTGGGCGGGGCTGAGGAGGTCGATAGCTCCTGCTCCACCCCCTACGTGAGCGCCCCCTCGAGCCCCGGACGCTGCGGAGCCTCCGCGGGGTGGTTCTTCAGCGCCCCCGCCAGCCCCATGCACTTCGTCCTCTCCTCCCAACCCTACTCCGCCGCCGCTGGTGGCGGAAGCGGCGGCGGCGGCGGCGGTGACGCTGACTTCGAGTTCTCGGCGAGGTTTGCGTCCCCCGGGGCCGAGCCCCCAGGATCGATGATCTCCGCCGACGAGATCTTCCTCAACGGCCAGATCCGGCCGATGAAGCTCTCTTCTCATCTCCAGCGCCCTCAACGCCTCGCCCCGCTCCTCGATCTCGATGCGGAGGAAGAGGACGACGACCCCATCGACAGCGCGACTTCGGCGGAAGGGGCGAGAGGGCGGGATCTGAGGTTGCGCAGCGGATCCGTCCATCGGAGGGCTCGATCCATGTCTCCGCTCCGAAACCCTAGCTTCCACTGGCACGAAGACGAAGACGCCGAAGGCGACGGCCCGACGAAGGTTCCGGAAGCGGATTCGGATCAGAAGCGCGCCGAGGGAGCGGCTCCCTCCGCCGCCTCCTCGCGCTCCTCTTCGTCGTCGTCATCGTCGTCGTCGTCGTCCTCCTCCTCCACCTTCCGAAGCTCGAAGCGATGGATCTTCCTCAAGGACCTCCTCTATCGCAGCAAGAGCGAGGGGCGATATCGGGGCTCCACCAAGGATAGGTTCTGGAGCTCCATCTCCTTCTCCCCCTCTTCCAAAGAGAGGCCGAAACCCTCAAATCCTCCGCCGAGGCCGAGGGTCGCCGCCCCCGCCGCCGCGGAGCCAAAGAGGACGCCGAGGGCGGCTGCGGCGGCGGGGAAGAGGGCGTCGGCGCACGAGCGCCACTACGCGGCGAACCGTGCGCACGCGGAGGAGATGCGGCGGCGCACGTTCTTGCCCTATCGCCAGGGGCTCCTCGGGTGCCTAGGGTTTTCCTCCCGGGGCTACGGTGCCTTCCACGGCCTCGCCAAAACCCTAAATCCTGTCTCCTCCAGGTAACAGAGCGCGCCCCCCTTTTACTGCAGTATTTGTATCATCCAGTAAAATTGTGTTTTTGTATAGTTTTTTCTCTCTCTATCTACTCTATCTACTTTAATTGCTGTTATATCTCTTGATCTGTTGTCAATGTTGAAAATTTGTAGTTTTTTTTTTTTTTATTGTGAACAAAAAAAACTAGTAATTGCTTACAAGTTGTGTGATTCTTGTCGACACTTGACAGCCCTAGTATTAGTTTCTTATCTTGTTAATTGGTTGATAAATAAATTACTTAAAATAAGGTAAAATGTGTAAGGAGATCCCTCAACTTCTGAAGTAAGCTCCGTCACTGCTTTTTAACTTTTATTTTTTTTATTTAATTATTTTAATCAATTATGTTAAATATTTAGTTAAAATTAATTATTTTGTTAGCTTATTATTGTAGTTGCAAACGAAATTCATACTCATGCTAAAAAATAGTTAAAAGTGTAAATTTTGACCAAGCTATCAGTTAATTACGTAAAATTTCTAATTTAGTTAACTATAACAACTTAAATCAAAATAAATGAAAGTGACTGAGGAGTGTGTCAACTTAAATCAAAATAAATGAAAGTGATCGAGTGTAAATAAAATATGTTAAAGTTCAAAAACCTATTTCGAAAGTAGCTTATAGTCGAGGGGGTCTTCGTCTACTTTTACCTTAATACAATGCATGTGATTAGGGCCCTGACATGCACGTGATATGTTGGAAGGTTGTTTAATATCATGCCACGAGTCATAATTAATTACTGTGAATATTCTTAATTAGTATTGGATTAAGTGACAATAATTGTACGCATTCTTGTGATATTGTCTTGATTTATAAGTTTGGGGGGTCTTAGTTGGGTCCTAGTGTGGCTTGATTGAATAAGTCCTTAGCCTGACCCATTTTCACAACTCCAAACAGTGCGCATTTATTTCACAATGCTTGCAGTTTCTTGTAGAATTTGTATACATTATTGGATCTAGGTTTGGATCTAAGTGAGATGTTATTGTTGAACAACTAATGCCTATGGCAATAATTGAAAGAGAACTGATCCTTGGCCCATTGGGTTTAGCTAATAATTGTGAGTCTCATAATTGTAAAATACGGTGTTAATGAAGCTCACAACACGTTGTCTTACCGACATATCGTATTTGTCAATGTATAGTGTTAAAGTTTGGACTGTGGAGTCCCTCAATTAATGGAGCATTGAATAGCTGTGTCGACTCACTCACATACTAACTCTAGCCTATGTGAGTGAGTCAGCACAACTGTTCAGATCACCAGTTTTGGAAAAAAGAAAGAATTTTACTAGGTCAATATCTTGTCTTAGGCTTAATGCTGTGTTAACCAGCTCACCACTCACTCTACCCAATGTGAGTGAGTCAGCACAACTATTCGGATCACCGGTTTTGGAAAAAGAAAGAATTTTACTTAATTAGTCAATATCTTATGTCAGGCTTAATGTTGTGTTAACCAGCCCACCGCTTCCTTTTCATATGGTGATATAATCCTTGTAGATGTTTCCTTGTTACTGTTCTAAAGCTTTCTGTGAATGACTTAGTTGACAAGAATTTTGCGACATAGCAGAACGGTAAGGCTTTCATTTGTGGAGGTTAGCCTGACACATATTTCTGGAGGTTATGGTCTACGGGCTACCTCAATATAAAAAGATTAGGAGTGCCATTGTGCTACCGTGCCATGTATGTCCGAGTCAAATTTTTTGGTGCGAACGATAACTAGCTCATTCCAGTGGCTCTTATCTAGATCGTTGTCTTTGAGGTTGGAGGTTTGATTCTTACTTACGCTTTCACCCTATATATTAACAACTTGTATTTTAGGGTAGCATTCTAGGGGATTTGCAGCAGAACTTTTAAGAAAATAAGTGAAAGGTTTTTTTTTTATTTTTATTTTTTATTTTTAATAACATTTATTTTATGTAGAAATAATAACACCTAATTGTTATTGTTATCTTATATAAAAGTATAAGAGCAGAAATTCTCTTTAACATCCTTTTAACATGAAGTTCTCATGTTGCCCTAAATTAAACCCTTCACTATCGTACATGGCTTAATAGGATTGGTTAGAAACAAATTTTATGTGAAGTGGAAAATGCTTTGGGTCCTCCACAAATGATCCCTTACGTTGTTGATATGTTCTTTGCGGACCCGTAGCTGCATTCATGTGAAATGACTGTTGCATAGAAACAACATGTGTTCTTTGTAGCAAGTATGCCATCAAATCAATTCTATTGAGTCATGTGAGATAGTAAAAGGTTTAATCAAGAGCAGTATTATAATTTTATGTTCGAATGATGCGAAAAGAAATATTCTTTTTTATACTTTTTTTTATGGAAGATGATGAAAATTTTGAATTGGATGTTTGTATTTCTATATGAAAATTTTGAAAAAACTATAGTAAAAAGGTTGGCTTAAAGTTGGTGACGGTGATTGTTACTATTTTTGAACTGTGTACCGGACAATCTGATCACTCCACTTCATGGACGACAAAGTATCATGAGGCCAATATTTTAGAGAGAAAATGCTTTACAGGGTGTTAATACACTAATAATATATAAGAATAATGTTGTATGGAATCTGTAGCAGTACTCATTTTGGAGACATGCAACGGTTATCGATTTATTCTTGAACTCTCTTAGGGCCCATTAAATTTAACGTCTGGCTTCTTTTGTGCGTGCTATCGATAAAGAGTTCAAGGAGCAGGTCATTTAAGTCACTGGAAATGTAGAAAATGTAGGAAATGTGAGAATTGGACACACCACATTTGCCGATGCAATTGTGGCGTGTGTGTCCTTTACGATCGTAATCTGCAGTTGATGGCGGTTGGTCCCCCATACATTCTCTTGTCCACAAATTGAGTGACAGACAAAACACACAGTTATGATCCTGCGGCCTTGGTATTTGGCAGAGTAATGGCTCCTTTTGGCTGGCGCAGGTTTTCTATTGTTCCTTGCTCTTTTATATAACTTTTCTGCCGACAAAACCCATTTCGTAGCTGACTAGTCTAGAGTAATGATCTTTATTTTTGGGAGCAGTGTTCCTACAGCATCTTGTGTAGAATTTTTTCTGCATGGAATGTACTCGAACCTTCATTCTAAATGGTTCAAATGCATTTTATCATCAATGAGCGTTGGGATCCATTTTATATCAATGAGCGTTAGGATCGTTCCGTGCATAAAAATTCTACACATAGAGCCGCAGGGAGTGAATATCTATTTCTTTTTCGGAGTAGTGCTATATACTTTCTTGCAATGTATACCTTTGTTTACTGTTCATGCATTGGTGTGCATATTGCTAAGAGTTTTGTTGCTTTCATACATGTAATGTAAGATATCACATGGGGCTTTTAAATGGGTGCAATATTAGGCTTCTATTTTTTTTTTTTTTTTTTTTTTTTTTTTTGAAGAATAAGATAAATTAACTTTTAGGATGAAATATCTAATCCTAATAAATGATATCTGTCAAACTCTTTCAAGGTGCTAAAATTTAATCTTTAGCTTGCAATCACAAAAGAGGATTTTCATAGAGCATAATTTAACACTGCATAATTTCTATGGGGGCATGTGTCTCATGTAAGATCATTCACAGCTAAGCAAATATTGTCTTTTTTTAGTAAAATATATATAAATAATTATACATTTTTTATTTTTTACTTTTTGGGTGGTGATATTAACCAGGGTGGCTGATTATTTCTTTGACTGGGATCGCTTGTTTGACTTGTTCTTATGCACTCTAGGATTACAACTTATTAAGGCGCGTTTGGTTGGCCCTTCGTGTTACGTAGTATTATAAATTATTTTGATATAATCAAAATATTTAAAATTTTTTAAGTAAATTAATATTGATATTTTATTATCGTATTTGGTGTGGATTAATGCAGTGCTTTAATATTAGATTATAATATATATAAAATTATTATATTTAATTTATTTTATTAAATTTAATAATTTTGATAATAAAGTATAGTTTATCTCATATTTAATATTATTTTTTTATCTCATATAATTTAATATAATTTGTGTGTGAATTCATTTATAAACAAACAATATAAATTTAAAATTTAATAAAAATATAAAGTTTAATATTTAAAAAATAATAATTAAAATATAAATTTAAACTGTGATAATTAAGATATAATTTTACATAACATATAGGATAATTCGTTATTAGTAATACAAGATATTTATCTATCGTTCTGTGATATTTAATATTTTCGGAATAATCTGTCGAATTGTGGGTACTAACTATTAATTTTAAAAATTCGAGTCGTTAGAAATATATAATTAATTTACTTAAAAGTATAGCACAGTATCTACGGATCTCGATCGGATTTAGTTTATCTGGGCATTAGGTTTATTGTTTGGTCTTTTGTCGTTAGGTTTATTGTGGACTGTAGCTCAACTCAACTTGAACGTTAGGTTTATTGTGGATTGTAGCTCAACTCAACTTGAACGTTAGGTTTATTGTGGACTGCAATTTTACTCATTTTATAAGTCTTCTTAGCCAATTGTCACGAGACAGGAAGGTTGGCCTATTTCAATCCATAAATAAATAACCAACAATCTCTCCTCCACATCTGCATTGTGTGTGAATTGAATTCTTGTCACTGAATTTTTTAATATCACATGTCGGATCATTGACGCTAACTATTAATCTAAAAAGCTTGAGGTGTTAAAAATATGCAACCAATTTATTTAAAGCGTACAAATACAATGTTCACGGGTCTCGACTAGACTGAATCCATATGGACGTTAGGTTTGTTATTGGGTCTCTTGCCGTTAGGTCTATTATGAACCGCAGTCACATTCAACTGGGGCTCATCCAACTCAACTTATTTTTCTTCTTGGCCTATTATCATGAATAGAAAATTGGATTTATTTTAATTCATAAATAAATAGCCAAAATAATCTTATGCTATTTATAATGCTGTATTATTTATTAGATTACAGACTCAACGAACCAAACATTCTGTAAAAGTTG
The DNA here is from genome assembly GCA_029168755.2 of Tillandsia fasciculata. Lineage (NCBI taxonomy): Eukaryota > Viridiplantae > Streptophyta > Magnoliopsida > Poales > Bromeliaceae > Tillandsia > Tillandsia fasciculata. Next base: position 13,487,228 of record CM054951.1, read on the forward strand.
CATGCATTCCAGGGATAACCTGATACTAGCATTCCTCAAATTAAAATGTCTAGGAAGAGAATGAAACTCGACTCAAAGAGTTTAGGGACTAATCGTGCAATTTGCTTAATTAACAACTTATTTAGCCAAATGAAAGTGAAAGCCCAGTCCAACAAAATATTGGGCTGAATCTACTGCAAAAGCTGAAGACTCACCACGGCTTAAATTTTCTCGGGTCTCAATTTTTGAGAGGGCCTGATTCAACTCAGCCCAATCCGGCCCATAAAATAGGGCTGAGATGTACTCTATTGTGTATGAAAGGGCAGTTCGGGTCAAACTTGGAAGCTTTAAATTATTTATATACAAAATTTAAATTTTGAAAATCTATTACCTAAGCATGACGTTTAGCGAAAATCAGTCATATTAACAAAATTGGCGTTCAAAGAGAAACAACTCCTCGTATTTATATGTTGGTGCTCATAATATAGGGGTGTCTAATTATGTGATCTGTGTCACTAGTAAAAATGGACTTTTAACTTTGATCGAGATTAATTAACAAGTGCTAATCACAATTAGCAAATGAACAAAACCACCACCTCTCTTAGCTACGACTAAAGTTTGAACCAAATAAATATGATATGCTTGATTTTTATGCAGAATTGGAGGTGGGGAAATTGATCGATCCACGTACAAGCAGTTCATATTTAACAGCTTCCCAGTATCATGCATCATAAATTTGCCCATGTACAAACCTAATCATTCTCACTCTGAAGAGCAATTAACGCTACATCTGCAACCAATTTTTGAATATAATCTTACAGCATGTTCATTTAGAGATTACAATTTTTTTACACTCTGTTACCAGGTTCGTAGAATATTTTCAGACTCGTAGGCGCATTCCTCGTGAAGATATATATACTGCCCCATATATGCACCCGGAACTTGATCCTGAAACTCGATGGTATTTACAAAGTTGGTAGCTACTTAGAATAGAAATGTAAGACAACTAAGATTCCAACTCGAAAGTAGCCTGCTGTGTTGTCTACGTACGGTCGGCCCAAAATAAGGAGTTTGTTTGGAACCCTCGGATAGAGGGTTAGAATACTGCAATCCTTTTTAGGTTGTAGAGACTCTCCATTAATTTCTCTTTCTCATCAATTGAGATGGCAAGAAATGTTTAATTGATCAAATCATACAGCATCTGAAAGAAGCCAACTAACAAGTAAGTCCTCATTGTACCCATCCTGATCACTCTCCCACACACATGGCCACATCTCTTCTCCCTCCTCCTCCTCCCACAACTTAGCCTCTAAACCCTTCAAATCCCAATCCATTTGCTCCTCCAAAACCCCCTCCTCCTCTCCATTTCCCACCACCACCACCTCCACACAACTCTCTCTCTCCCCACGACAGTGAGACCCACAACACCCCACGCTCTCCTCACTACTACTGCTTGCGCACAACAGCACTGCCTCCATGTCCACCAAACTCGGGCTAAGGAGCTGATCACTCATCACCATGCCATGATCATCACACTGCTGCTCATCAACCCCCTCGTAGGTGATCACACTACTCGTTTGGTTTTGCCCCTCGTGCTCACTCTGCGCTAGAGATGTCGTGGGGCTCCTGTTACTGCCGACGGCCATGCTCATGCTCATGCTCGCTGACGCTGCGCTGCTCATGTTGTTCCTCTTCATTGCCGACCTCTTCGTTCGTCCACCTCTGCGCCTCATGACCCCGCCGGAGAGTTTGGTGAGCTCATCGTCGCCACTGCCGCCGCCCGAGGAAGTCGACGGTCGGAAGCACTGGATACTCCTGCTCAGATGCGAGTTCCAGTAGTTCTTGATCTCATTGTCGGTTCTTCCCGGAAGATGGGTCGCTATGAGGGACCACCTGTAGTTTATTAAATATAAACACTAAAAATTTAAGTTTTTTTTTTAAAAAAAATAAATACTTGTGAGTTCAAATACGGTCAAACTTTTAAAATTACTAAAAACTTTTGAGCTAAAAAAGTATTATTACATATAAATATTAAAAACACAATTCTCCCACCTTTTACCTTTTGGAGGAAGGAAGCTTGAACATGAACTAGGTTGATAAATTTGTACACTTTACTGGGACTATCGAAAAGGGATACGTAGTAATCGGTTATAATACTATAATGCTATACTATAGTGTTTGATAGTTTTGACTTAGCCCGAATCCACATAAGTTCGAATAAAATAATTATACTTAAAATTATTATTTTCAATGTAAACAATAAAAATTTAATAGTTGGTATAGGATATTTCAAGATCAAAACTTGATTGATGTATAAATACTAAACTTTAAATTTGTCATGACCATCAGTCATGTCCATATGTATATTGCAACGATTTTATTATTAATTGTTGGAAGATGCTAACCCCCACCCCATTCTGAAGTGAATATTATTTTACTCGTTATATCGAGTGACGAGTGAAATTCATCCCATCCCAAAATGAATGGGGTGTAAGACATACACCACTAAAAAGATGTATATTTATATATACCTTTAATTGTTACTCCAATTATTATTATTGGAGTGTCTTGTCACTTATATCTCCATCGGATGGGTTCACTATCAGTTATATGTGCGTATGTCCGTTGGTTCACAATTCATTTTCTATTTGAGGTTAACAATAAAATTTCATTAGGCTCAAATTTTTACATAATTTTAATCATAATTCATCTCTCATTCGATGCTGGATTATCGAAAATTCGATCACAAATATGACCCCACATAGCACTTAGCTCGGCCCAATCATAATTCATCTATCATCAGATGTGGGGCGATTGAAAATCTGATTACAAATATGGTCCGTATAGTACTTAGCTTTTCTAATACCAATCCAATGTGAGACCAGCTAGTATTTAGAATTTTTTGGTATATATATATATATATATATATATATATATATATATATATATATATATATAATTAAGCTGGAATACTATCGATATCATCAAATCATTAGTGCTGTTAAGTTTTTAGTCTTTAGATTAAAAAATGTGTGATTAAGATGACGGTGGTTCCGTAGGATTTACTAGGTAATTGGTTGAATAGTAAAAATTTTAGGGGACCACTATAATTCCAACCGTATATTTTTTCATCCAACGGCTGAAAATTTGATAGCACCAATTACTTAGTGCTATCGATAGTATTCTAGCCGGACTCTATATATATATATAGAGAGAGAGAGAGAGAGAGAAAGAGAGTGAGTGAGTGAGTAGAGCTTATATGTTTTTAAAAGTATAACTCTTGTGAATTTTTTATTATTAAATTTATATTAAAATTTATATTTTTTATTTTTATTATTTTTTCTTTAGTTGATTTTACAATAGCATAAATTCAATGATAAAAAATTTACGAGCATAAATTAAGTTATACTTTTAAATGTATATAAGTTCTACTTTATATATATATTTTTTCTCTTTTTTTTAGCTGACTTTTAAATAACACAAATTTCATTACAAGTTCAATAATAAAAAAATTACATAAATGAATGAACTTTTATTTTTTTTAAAAAAATATATAAACTCTATCTCTCTCTCTCTCTCTCTCTCTCTCTCTCTCTCTATATATATATATATATATATATATATATATATATATATAAATATAAAAATAAAACTTTGTACAGGACATGTGAACAAAGAGAGAGAGAGAGAGAGAAGAAAGAAATAAGTGAAGGGCTTGGAAAGGGTCCGAAAAGAAGAAATTAATGTACCCATCAAATATAACTCCGACGTCCGTGCAGCATGTTCTATCATACAATAAAATATAATTAAGCATATCTTTATTTAATACTTACTTATTTACGATGTACACATCGCATTTAATAGATTTTGTCACTTTTAATCGATACAAAGCGATCAAATTTAACTATGTATCTATTAATAAAAATTTTATAGCCGTTTATACCACTACCTACACGGTAATTAATAATAAAAACAAAAATGACTAGCTAATTTTCAAAGAATAATTTTTTTATTTTTTATTTTTTTTTTACCTGTTTCCAAGAGTGGCATGGAGCTTGATGATGATCTCCTCCTCCTCCTTAGAAATGTTGCCTCTCTTAAGATCAGCTCTTAAGTAGTTTATCCACCTTAGCCTGCAACTTTTTCCGCACCTCAAAAGCCCTAATTCAGATGGAAAAATCAACTCACATTAAGCAAATATATATAGGAACATTCTAGTAAAAACTCATCTGCGTACGTACGCAGTCTCTATTTTGGCTCCGCATTATAACTCGCGTTCCAGTTTGAAGACTCATCAATCTCAGCTATCCATCATTTACTTTATTCAAATCGTCTATCATTGCTCCTCTCTCTCTCTCTCTTTTTTTTTTTTTTTTCTTTTTAACGAAAAGTAATGAACAGTTCTAACTGAACCTTCACTTTTATCTTATTAGTGTGCCAGGTGATGGAAACAGCAAGATGAGAGAGAGAGAGAGAGAGAGAGAGAGAGAGAGAGAGAGAGAGAGTACAATGTATGAGTGTTAAGGTTTCTACATACAAACCTGCATTCTTAGGCAATGATCTCCAAGATCCTTCACCATTAGCAGTGATATACTTCACAAGTTTCTCATCCTCTTCCTTAGTCCACCTCCCCTTCTTCAACCCCACCTTCTCACAACATGGTGCTCTTCCCATTTCTCCCTACAGAGAGAGAGAGAGAGAGAGAGAGAGAGAGAGGTACCTAAAGAGTGGCTTTGTAACTTTGTGGGTTGAGTCCACTGTGGTCTATAGGAGTTGGTGTGTGAACATATATAAAACAGTCCCATGCTGTACATGCACATGTATTTCTAAGAGAGAGAGAGAGAGAGTGGAGAAAGGGTGTAGTAATTAATAAAGTAAGGTGAAGAGACCCCTCAAAATTTTACTAAAAATAAAAATAAAAATTTCATCAAATTTATTAGTAATTTTATCAAATTAAATAATTTTAGCCATTTTTTTCTAGATAAAACTAGACCAATTAATAGTTCGTAAACAATTAACAATGTCATTCGATTTGATAATATTTTTAACTTGATTGAATATAAAAATTAAACTAAAAAATTTAAAAATTAAGAGTACGAATCAGAAGATAAGATTGTAGAGAATGTTTTTCAATGCCCGGGAGATGAGGGAGTCTCCATTAATTAATTAAAAAAATATTTTTTATATATTCTAAATAGAATACATTTTATTTATTTTAAAATGAGTCGAGAGTCTTCATTAGTTAATTAAAAAAAATAATTTTTATACACTTTAAATGAGATATGTTCTATTTATTTTAAAATAAAATAAATTTTATTAATTATTTTGAAATAATTATTAATTAGATTTTCTAAAGTGAATATATATATATATATATTATCGATGGTAATAAATATTTGGTGCTTTCAAGTTTTCTACTCTTATATCAATTTTTTTAATTATTTTAATCCGTTAGATTTTACTATTTTTCCAACCACATTAAACCCAAGGAGCCCACTATCATCTCAACCGTACATCTTCTAATTCAACGGTTAAAAATTTAATAGCACCAATGACTTACTATTATTAATAGTATTCCAACCTAGCTATATATATATATATATATGAGTAGGGTTTATATACTTTCAAAAGCACAAGTAAAATCATGCTTGTGAATTTTTTACCATTGGATTTGCATTGAGATTTGTACTATTTATTTTTTCTTTCTCTCTTTTAGTTGACTTTACAATAATACAAATCTCACTATAAATCAATAATAAAAAATTTTACAAACATATTTTTAATTGTATTTTTAAAAATATATACTTAAAATTGAAAGTATGTATAACGTGGCTCATTAGCTAATGTTCATCAAAATAAAATTAATATAAATAAGAAAGATTTAGCACGCCGTGTAAGATGCGACACGTGTCACATCTGGGGCCTTGTAGTTGACGTGGCTTTATGTGATACGAGTGTCCTCTTCACGGTTCTTATCCTACCACGTTGCTATTTTCACTCCCCCCTCTCTCTCTTTCCACAATGTACAAAGAAAATGAAGCGTAATTATTTTTATATATCTAGAAGGTTAAACACGTGACATCATGAGATCGTAAGTATCACTATTTATTTTAACATTAAAATTATAAAATTATTTGAATTTTTATTTGTAATTATATGCCAGTTCACCTTAAAATTTGTCACTAAACTCATAAATGATCAATATCTCATTTTTCAATTTCAAAATACAATTTTTATTTTATCATAATTATTTTATATAAAAATAATATTATTAAATAAAAAATTTATGTATGAAGTCGTTAATTTTAGGGGCAATTTTCTATATACTTCTAAAATTTTTCTGTTTTCAGATTTACCCCTCTTAGAAGGCTAATATTAAAACTACCCTTCTTACGTTCCAACTTCTTTCCAAAATACCCCTGAAGTGAAACTGCCGTTATCTGTGTGTAATTACTATTTTGCCCTTTCAAATATACCCTAAACCCTAAACCCTAAACCCTAAACCCTAAAACCCTAAACCCTAAACCCTAGAACCCTAAAAAATCTTAAACCCTAAACTCTAAAATCCTAAACCCTAAACCCTAAAATCCTAAAAAATCCTAAACCCTAAACCCTAAACTCTAAACCCGGGCAAAATAGGTATATCTGATAGTTTTCAACTCCGATTATTATTTAACTCTAGTTTAACCCTAGCTAACTTAACAAAGAAAAACGGTAGGAATATTTTTAATAACGGTGGAACGTATGAAGGGTATATTAGAAAGAAAAAAATAAGATGAATAAATCAGATATTTATTCAGATTTCAGGATTACACAGATAATTATTCCTTAATTTTAAAACCTCGTGACATAAATACCACACAGTTCTTATTCTACCACGTTGCTATTTTCACTCCCACCTCTCTCTCTCTCTCTCTCCCTCTCTTTCAACATTGAACAAAGAAAATAGAGAGTATTTATTTTCATGTATCTCGAAGATTAAACACACGACAACATAAGGTCATAAATATCGTATTTATTTTCATAATAATATTATAAAATAATTCAAACTCTCATTCATAATTGTATAGTGAACGAGTCTTCAAAATTTACGGCGGAGTAAAGAATAAAGTCCAATCGACTAAACTCACAAATTCAGCGCTCTTTAATTTTTCTTTTTCAAAATAGCTCATGGTCTCATGTACAAGAAGAAAGTTTTTTCTCCATAGTTATTTTATATAAAAATAAAATAAAAGATCTATAAATAATTAATATTCTATATATTTTTAAATATTTTATAAATATTTTATTTAATTTTTGCTCAAATATATATAGTATATTTTTTTGTTATTTAAAAATATTTTCACTGTTAGTACTCGCTAAGTTATCTCAGATTAAATCGGAATTAAATATTTACTAAAGTTAAAAAAATTAGAATATTTATTTTACTCTTAATTCGAGAGCAAATAAAAAAATTTTGGTAAGGATAAAAATGTATATTTTTTTTTAAAAAAAACTTCAAATAAGAAAAATTCATGATGAATATATTTGACAAGGCATAATAATAATTTTACACAAAATCTAACTTTATAAATATATTTTAAAAAATTTAAAATATTAAAAACATATTTTTAATATTAATATTTTAAAAAATTAATAAAAAGTTGAAATTTTTTCAGAGTAATTGTCCCAAAGATATTTGCACTGCTTGTAAGTATAAGAATAAAATTATTCTAAAACATCATTTCAATATATATATATATATATATATATATATATATATATATATATATATATATATATATATATATATAATAGTATATTATTATTTTTTATTATATTCTTTATTATTTTATATGATACAATAAAAATTTAAAATATATTCTATATGATAAAACTGTTATAATTTTTTTTTTTTTTTTCATTTACTCATGTACTTGGATGCAATGTGTAACAAAGAAACCTAACCATATATTTCGTTCTCCTTTTCTTTTGTACATTGCTAATTAATTAGGAAATGGACTTGCTATTTGTCTAGAATTATTATATTGACAAAATAAAAAAAAATAATTATTTTTTTGATTAAAAGTTCAAGTAAATTACAAAAAAAACCTTTCTTGCACTTTGTTTGGCTCCAATAAAGTATAGTTTTTTTTTTTTTTTTTTTTTTTTTCACCTAATTAGTAAAGTTTTAACACAACTTAATTTTTTTTTTTCTCTATTTTCCAATTTTATTTTTACGCGAGATTTCTGTACACCTTAACAAATATATGATCTGTATATACTAGGAATTATTGAATTAGGCTGCATTTGGTCGGTATAAATAAAAATTGGTTATTTCTGAAATATGTATAAATTCAGATACAAGCATTAACAAAGTAATTTTGTGTTTGGTTGAGTAATAGAGTTGTACCGGAGATAAGAAAAATTGTATTTGGTAAGTTAAAGAGAAATAAGAATTATAGACGGGATTAAATTTTTAATTTAAGATAAAAATTTTACTGGTATAATTTTAAATATTTAATTTAAGAAATTTATTAAAAAAATTTATAAAAATTTATATTTTATTTATATATATAAAAAATTATTAAAAATTTTTTGGTTTTTGAAACTTTATAAATTTTTTAAAATTCAAAATTTGTCTATAAAAATTGGTATAAATTTTAAAATTTTAAAAATTTAGTATAAATTTATTAAAAATTAAAATTAAAAATGTAAAAAAATTGTATAAATTTTAAAATTAATAAATTTAAAAATTTTATAAATTTGCAAATTTATTAAAAATTAAAGTTAAAAATTTTAAAAGCTATAAAATTTAAAAATTTTCTAAAGTTAAAAATTTATAAATCTTAAAAATTTTAATTTTAATTGTCTAAAAAAATTACAAATGTGGGAGCAAAAATTTTAATTTTAAAATTAGTATAAGTTTAAAAATTGTTATAAAAAAATTTGTATAAATTTAAAAATTTTAAAATTAATAATTTTTTTTTAAAAATTAAAATTTTAAATTTATTAAAAAGTAATTTAAAAATTTTAAAATTTATAAAATAAAAAATTTTTTTTAAAATTTTATAAATTTAAATATTTTATAATTTAAAAAATTTTAATTAAAAAAAAAAAAAAAAAAAAAAACAGGTTGATCAAGTTGTTCACCACCACCTGTGAAGAGAAACTGCTGTTTTCTATTCTTTTTTCTCTTTAGGGGAATAAGAGATTATCCCCCTTATACGGGTACCCTAACTACCCTAACGGGCCTTAATGTATTAACTAAGAATCTTTGAATATGCTTGCACATCAGATCTAGTTAGAATCATGCTTTTCTCCTGTCCCTGGGACTCAGATTTTAGGGCAAGGGTATGAATAAGACATTTTTGGCCTTTCTCATGGTTTGGAGTTTAAGCATTTTAATATTTAGATAGTGAAATAATACTTTTAATATATAGATAGTGAAATAATACTAAAAATATAAAAAGACACCCAACCATCAATGCCCCTGTAATTTGCTCGTACAATTCTTGCTGAGTAACATTTTAATATTTAGATAGTGAAATAATAGTTTTAATATTTAGATAGTGAAATAATACTAGATATAGAAAAAGATACCCAACCATCAATGCCCCTGTTATTTGGTAATGCAATTCTTGGTGAACCCCCCTCCCCCTAATGTTAGATATGTGTCAAATTCTGAAACTAAATTTTTAATTTTATTTTATTTTAATTATTTTATTAAATTAAGTTTGAATTATATTTAATTTTATTAAGATTATATCTAATCTTAGCGAATTTGTATTTCTAGTTGTATTAGGATTTAGTCATTATTATAAATATATTTTTATTGTATTAATTTGACACTGCGGATGAGGATGAGGATGAATGTATTTTAGAATTAGAATTTTATAAGAGAGACATATTTTATATACCACTTTGAATATAATAAAAGTTTTCGTTCCGTCTTCACTCGTGGATGTAGGCCAGTGGCAGAACCTTTCTTCTCTCTTTCTCGATTTCTTTTGGTATTATTTTGCGCCCAACGAACTAGATCTTTCCGTTTTTTGTCATAACATATTAAATATAAAAATATAAAAATAATATTTTATACTAATTTAAGGTTTTGAAAAATAACAATTGTTTAAAATTATTTAACATGCTATCAGAGCAGAATATTTTAAATTTAAATCGTATTAAATTCCTAACATAATTAATTTTCTCTCCTTTTATTTAACTCCACGTCATATACCTTTATTAGCTTAAATTTTTAAAAAATAATAATAATTCTATATTAATTATTTAACATATAATTATTATTATTATTATTATTATTATTATTATTTCTTGCAGTTTGGTCCTTCCCTCGGCTAGGATGCCAAACTGGTATGATTTCAGAGTAGAAAAAAATATATATAAATTTGATATAATTAGGGTCATGGTATGATTTTTATCTATATCCAATCCAAATATAAATCTGATTCTATATTATATAATATTTAAAAATTAAATGTATACTTTAAAATTTTAGATTTGAATATAATATATTTAAAATTCTGGTTTAAAAAATTATTTTCGGTTCGAATTTTCGAGTTCACTTTTGGATTCGAATTTTCGAGTTCAATTTTGAGTTTCAATTTTTTTTTTTTTGTCAGATTCGGTTTTGATTTGAATTTTTAAAATCCGACCGGTTCAAATTTGGCTCGGTTTTCGATTTTACTAGTCACATTCAGATTCAAATTTGTAAAAATCTAGCATGAATCCAGACTGTTGATATCCCTACCTCAGGCTTCATTTGGGCTTGTTATATAGAAAGAATTATTTAAACATTTTATAAGAAGTTTGGTTGCTATTGTACTTGTAATATTTTTTGTTTCAATAAAATTAAGTACATAAATTCATTCTTATAGAGAGGTTTATCCTGCTGCCAAAAAAAAAAAATCATTTACACTTGAACTTAAAAAAAAAAAAACTTTAATTTTAAAAAATTTTATACATAAATCACTACAATAAAACTATGTTATATCGACACTTTTAAATATTTTTAAAATTTAGAAAAAATACTGCTGAAAAAAATACCGACACTTATTATTAGTGTCGCTATATGTGCAGTCGTTAGGGTGTGTAGTGACACATTACTGTAATGTGTCCCTACAATCTAATTTTGAATATAAATGAAATATAAATAGAACACATGCAAAAAGGTGTAAAAAAAAATAACGCTATGATCTAATTTTGTTGTAGTGAATTACTTTTATTTTATATTTTTATCATATTCTCAAATACGATCTCTATTTATTATAGCAAAGAATCGGCCGTCTCTAACGAAAATGGCAAATGATTTGGTGGTCGATAATTGAGGTTTCAAATTCGAATTCTAATTGCTTCAAAATTTTCAACTAAATTTATTATTTTTAAAAAAATAAATAAAATAAATAATATGCTATTTTTTTCAAATTTTTTTTTTATAGCACATAAAATGTAGGAAGATACTTGACATCGTGCAAGTGTAGGCCTCCCGCCAAAAAATAAAAAATAAAAATAAAAATTGCAAGAGGATAATTAACTATGACACTATAAAGTGTGTGATTTAGCCCTTTTTTTTTTTTTTTTTTTTTTTTTTAAGACAGCAATTCCAAAATGGCATTAAATTGTTATTTATTTATTTTATTTCAAAATTAATTATTTGACCTTACAAGCCAAACAAAGCTTTTAGGGTTGGTTAGGCGATAAGGTTTTTGAATTTTTCTATACTCAGCGTGTATCCTGATTGTCAAGTGTAAGAAATTTTTTATTTATTGTAATTGTAAAATTCTATTTTGAATAATAATTGTAAAATATTACAACGTCCACATAAGTAAAATATACAGTCGAGAGAAAGCAATTCCTCACAAAACTCAGGTTTGAAAACGCTTTACACGTTTATAGTATTTCTCACAAAACTCAGGTTTAAAAACGTTTTACACGTTTATAGTGTCAATATCAGTAAAAGCGCTCTCTCGTGAAAGCAACTCAAGGTAACCGTAAAACAGGATAAGAAATTTTCTATTTAATGTAATTATTTAATTCTGTTTTGAATAATACTCGTAGATCGTTACAGTATCCACGCAAGTGAAACATACAGTCGAGAAAAGGCAATCTCTCGCAAAGCTCAGGTCTGAAGACGCTTTACACGTGTGCAGTGTCAACATCAGTAAAAGCGCGCTCTCATGAAAGCAACTCAAGGTTGTTTGCTCGAGTCACAATTTCGTAGTCCTTTGAAGCGCACGTTCCAACTCAAGGTTGTTTTCGCGTATCGCAATTTCGCAAAACCCTTCAAAGTGCACGTTTCACTTTACTAACGCGTGTTCAACTATAGGACTTTACGTTTCGATCTATGTAATTCAGTATTTCATAAAAACATAAATATTTTGAGCATCCTTAAAAATGAACACACGACAATAATATTTGTTATTAAAATAATATAAAGTAGAAAAAAATTTCAACAACTTTCATTATATAACTTATTATCCTTAACAACCCTACCAATAAAATGAAAGCGCTTTCGCTATATTCAAACTATAATTTTAATTGCAAATTATCAGAACAATCATAACAACCAAAAAGAAGAGGTCTAAAGTGTCATATTTAGAGCCACGAGATAACTACTTAGAATTGAGGTACACCACGTCGACAACATTTTAATTTTTTTTTTATTTTATTATAAAACTTTTAGCTATTTTATATCAAAATCGAGGATTTATTCGAGGAACTAAGAGCACTAGATCATTTAGTCCACAAATCGAACAAGATTGTGAGATGGAATTTCTAAAATTTTAGTGATCGAAGCACATTTTGCATTAGTTCTCGTGCATTAGGATTTATATTTTGCCTTAATCTTGTAATAATGACCTGAATTTTGAAGTGCTGCATATAGATTGCAAGTTGAGGAGATTAGCTTTTAAATTTGTAGTGGAATTTTAGTTAGATTAAGATTAATATTTAAATTTATTAAAAATAAATTAATTAAATTTTAAATATTAATTAGTGTAGAAATTTAAATAGATTAGAATTTGAATAGTTTTTTATATAAGTTATAAATATAAGTATATGTGTCATTATTTTCTAATAATTATAGTGATATAATTTAACCATATTCATATGATAGGACTAAAGTGGTCATAATTTTGGATGGACCTACACTACAACAAAATTAAGTTGTAGGAACATATTTTTATGACACTTTTATATAAGTGTCTCATTTATATTTCATTTATATTCAAAATTAGATTATAGGGGCATATCTTTAGGACACATTATTAGATTATTTTTTTTAAATTTTTAAAATATTTAAAAATATCGTTATAACATAATTTTATTATAATAATATTAGTGGATGGGTGTAAGAGGACATCTACAACTTTTGTAGTATGAGGTTATTAGTAAGATAGGAGACTTTTAGATCTATAGAAGACAACAGAGAGTAAGAGAGATTTTAAAAAATGACTCCATTTGAATCTACTTTATATACAAGAGGAATCAAATGTAATTTTTTTGCATAATGAATCTTATTTTAATTTATTTTTATTTTTATTTTTTCTCTCTTTTATGATTGTATTAGTTATTTATTAAAGAAATAGATTTATAAAATTAATCATGTGTGGCTTTTATTTATACTGCTAAAAGACCAATAAATATCGCTAATAGTTATAAATGTTATATGACACCAAATGTTATTTACATCAATATTACTAAAAATATTAGCAGTATTTATAAAAAACGTTAAACAATAAATACTAATACTGTCTATACTAATATTGCTAAAAGTATTAGTATTATTTATAATAAAAAATTTATGTTATTAGAAACATTATGTTGATACAAATGCTAATATTAAATTTTTTTTTACAAATAAATTTTAGCTCGAATTTAAGACCTTGGGTAGGTACCACTTGCATTAGGGAGGTAGATAAACAAATTAATATTTTATTATTTTAAAATTAAGTATTTAGTGCCTACAATTAATACTAGCTAATTTACCTCCATAATAATAAAACATATTTATTAATAATTTATCAATTAATACTAAATATTTTTTAATTTTACCTCATAAAAATAAAAGTCATACCATTCACTAATAATTTTAAATAAAATATAAAAAAAAGCTAAATCTTTCATTGCATAATATATATTCATATACATATTGCGCATAAAAAATATTTTAAAAAATTATATGCATATATATATATATATATATATATATATATATATATATATATATATATATATATATATATATATATATATATATATATATATATATAAAATACAATTGATTAAAATGTAATTTATTTATAATTATACATTGATTAGTGATATCATTTAGTAATAAATACTATTAATTTGTTACATTTAGTATTATTTCTTTATAAAATGCTGAAAATTAACTTCAGTAGCGTTCACTAATTAATGCTTCACTAATTAATGCTGCTAATTTATCATATTTTGTAACATTAATAATAAATTGATATTAAATTATTAAATATAAGAATAATTATCAAGTAATATTATTAAATATATTAATTAGTATGATTTAAATAAATACTACGTAGTTACACTACAAAAAAAAAAAAAAAAAAAAAAAAAAAAATCTATTAAAACGTCGGCAAACCGACGCTTATGCCAAGCATCGGTAAAATATATTCCGACGCTTTAAAGCGTCAAAAAATTAAAAATAATAATAAAATTTATTATTTAATAAATTAATTTAATACAATAAATAATTTATATGATGATTTTTTTTGAAGCGTCGATATTTGCTATATTATAGAGACACTTCACTATAAAAAAAGTAATATTTAAAGATATATTTTTTTTTATACTTAATGATATTTAAAAGCGTCTTCATATATAGTCTAACGATGTATTTAAAAGTGTCGGTTAAAACGTCGGCAAATAAAAAGTCGCAATGTATATACCGACACTTTTGACAAGTGTTGGTAAAATATCTTCTAACGTTTTAAAACATTAAGATTTTTTTAAATTCTGATATTTTAAAGCATCAAAAATTAAAAATAATAATAAAATTTATTGTTTAATAAATTAATTTAATATAATAAAAGATTTATATGATCAAGTTTTTTGAATGATCAATATTTGCTATATTATAAAGACATTTGGAAACGCTTTTCTCAAGCGACGTGTAAAAAGCGTCCTTATATTAAAAAAAATTTTGTAGTGTTTAGGGACGCTTCCCACATGCGATGCCTTAAAAACTTTCTTATATTAAAATTTTTTTTATAGTGTAAATATTGTAAAATCATGAATTTATTATAGTGGCAGTTGATATCAAAGCGTGTGGCGACTTGTGAATTCCTAAAATCCGGTAAAACAACAAGAATCGCAATGGACTATATATTAATACAGGGAATTAAGCTCAAATCGAAACCTCAAAATCTGATAAAATTTCCAACATGAGTCACAATAAACGATTAACACGGAGAAGCTCAAACCGAAATCTCGTACAGTAATAGATCGAAATCATTTAAACAAATAATAATATTAATAGGCCTCTATATATATATATATATATATATATATATATATATATATATATATATATATATATATATATATATATATATACTTACTAAGGGAATCTTATGTATAATTGAAATTTAGTCAAATAATTTTAATTTTTATCAATATCTTTTACAAAAGTTCTTTACACTTGAACTTAAAAAAAAAACTTTAATTCTAACAAACTTTGCATAATGTGTCAATTAATATTGCATACACTATATAGAAATATTTTTTTGTGATATTCTTTTATAAGTATTCCATTTAAATAAATTTTATCTATATTCAAAATAAGATTATAACAATATATTTTTGGAACATATTACAGTAATGTATCGCTATAATCTTAGCGACTGTACATATAGCGACACTAATAACAAGTGTCGGTATTTTTTTAACAGTATTTATTTTTAGTTTTTAGGGATACTTACAAGTGCCGCTATAGTATAGTTTTGTTGTAGTGATACAAGAATTTTATTTTACATTTTTTGTCACATTCTCAAAAACTCTCTATCTATTATGTTCTTGGAGAATGTGTCAAAGTATAGGATTAAAATTAATAGCAAATAAAATGTAGAAGGATACTTGACATAGTGTTAAGTTTAGGTTCCCAAAAAAAGGAAAAATTGCAAGAGAATAATTAATGTGTGATTCAACCTTCTTTTAAAAAAGGACAGCAATTCCCAAATGACCTTAAATTGTTGTTTAGTTCTTTTATTTAGAAGTTTATTTGAGCTTACGAGGAAAGCAAAGCCCTTATTTAGAGTTGGTACGGGATAAGATTTTAAATTTTTCTATTCTCAGCGTGCATCATAATTGTCAAGCACAAGAGATTCCTTATTTATTATAATCGTAAAATTATATTCTGAATAATACTTGTAAATTATTATAATGTCTACACAAGTAAAACATACAGTAAAACGAAAGCAACCCCTCGCAAAGCTCAGATCTGAATACGCTCTACACGTGTGTAGTGTCAACATCGATAAAAAAGCGCGCTCTCGTGAAAAAACAAATCAAGGTTGTTTTCGCAAGTTGCAATTTCGCAAAAGCCTTTGAAGCATGTACACGTTCCAAAACCCTCGCCCATAGCATAGGCTGATTTCACTTTACTAGCACGTGTGCCGCGTTAGAATTTTTCATTCCGATCTATACAATTCAGTATTTTGTAAAATATAAACAATTCAAATATTAATAAAATTAAGCACATGACAATGATATCCGTTATTAAAACGATATAAATGTATGAAAATGTTTCACCATCTTGGTAATATAACTAGTTATGCTTTACTACTCTTTGATTACAGTGAAAGCGCTTTTTGTAAGAATTCAAACTATAATTTTAACTACAAATTGTTAGGGCAATCCATGACAACCAAAAAGGAGAGGCCTAAAGTGTCATACTAATTTAGAGCCAGGAGATAAGTCCATAGTATTTTGATAATTTTTTGATTTTATTATAAGACTCTAAGCTATTTTATATCATTATTGAGGACTTCTTTTATTTCAAATCATACTTCAAATTTTCTATGATCTGATAGTTATGATGATCAATCATTAGTTTAAGATGATTTAAACAAATTTATTTTAGTGTGTATATATATATATATATATATATATAGAGAGAGAGAGAGAGAGAGAGAGAGAATTTATATACTCTTAAAAGTAAAAATAAAAATATATTTGTGAATTTTTTTGCCATTAGATTTGTATTGAGATTTGTGTTATTTATTTTTTCTTTCTTTTTTTTAGTTGACTTTACAATAGTGCAAATTTCAATGCAAATTTAATGATAAAAAATTCACAAAAATAATTGAGCATATACTTTTGAAAGTATATAAGCTCTCTCTCTCTCTATATATATATAGAATTAGACTGGAATACTATCGATAGCACCAAGTCATTGGTGCTATCAAGTTTTTAACCATTGGATTAAGAAATGTGCGGTTAGGATGATAATGGTCCCCTAGGGTTTAGTGGGTGGTTGGTTGAATAGTAAAAATCTTAGGGGACCACTATAATCCCAACCGCACATACTTTCATCCAAGAACTAAAAACTTGATAGTACCAATTGCTTGGTGCTATCGATAGTATTCAAGCCGGACTCTATATATATATAGTAGCCTTACTCTCTCTCTCTCTATATATATATATAGAGAGAGAGAGAAAGTTAGGATAGTACGTTTTTATAAGCACGAAACTCTTTGTACTACACTATAACAAAATTAAGTTATAGCAACATATATTTGTCACTCTTTTTTTACAAGTGTCCAATTTATAGTCCATCTATATTCAAAATTAGGTTATAGAGATATATTTTTGGGACGCATTATAATAATGTGTCGCTATACATCCTAGCGACGGCACATATAGCGACACTAATGACAAGTGTCGGTATTTTTTTCAGCAGTATTTTTTTTAGTTTTTAGCAACACTTAAAAGTATCATTATAGCATAGTTTTGTTGTAGTGCTATAAGTCGTTTTTGATTTTGGGATTTCCGAATCGACGATCAGTTCCGTTAAACTTGATTTAGAGTATTTGAAATATTTAGAAAATAAATTTTATAACTTTTCGATATCATTTGTCTAGTAATTAAAGAGACTCAAAATCAACAATTTTAATAGTTTGAGTGAGCTGTTTGCAGGTTTAAAGGTGTATAAATATTCAAATCACGTAAAATTTTGATAAAAATTTTTTTATAGTACATAAAACAAAATCAATATCTTTACTCTAAAATTTTAATGTCATATATCACATTTTATGAAATTTTTATTTTCAGACGTTAATTTTGAACTTTTTCGATCACTAGGCAAATGATATCGAAAAATCATAAAATTTATTCTTTAGATATTTTAAATACTCTAAATCAAATCTAATAAAACCAATCGTCGATTCAGAAATCACAATATCAAATATATGACTTATAAACATAGATAGCTCCGTTTTTATAAAAGCGTACTACCGACAATACATACTAGCTATCAAACAACTTATTTGAAATGCAAGTCAGCCAATAAGAAATATTACAAAATCTCCCGCTCTTAGAGATGTCCTCAGCATCAAGAAATATCTACTAGCTAGGGTCTATGCGCGACTCGTTCAGATCATAAGTTCGAACAAATATGACAATATTTTTTTAGGAATCAAGAGCACTAGATTAATTATTTCACAAATCAAACAATATTGATTGAGACGAGACTCAGTAAAATTTTAGTGAAGCACATTTAGCACGAGTCATCGGGGTGTATATCCTACCTCAACCTTATAATATCGACTTGAATTTTAAAGCGCTTCCTCCCCGTCCATGGAAACTATCACATCGAACCCCATCCTCCCCTCCAAGGACGTGGTGCGCTGGCGCTGGACCAATTCCGGGAGCTTCTCGGTCAAATCCCTCTATCTATTCCTCCAGAACGGTGGGGCCTCAGATCAGCGATTTAAGGAGATTTGGAAGATCAAGATCCCCCTCAAGATTAAAATCTTTCTTTGGTTAGTCCTGAGGTGCAAGGTCAACACCAAAGACAATCTACTTCGTAGGGGCTGGTCGGGAGACGACACTTGCGTGCTTTGCCTGGATAGCACGGAGACGATCAACCACCTATTCCTGGGCTGTCAAGTCACAAAAGATCTACTGCACGCTACTCTTCTGGACGTCGCCCGCCTCAACCACACTCCCTCGACAGCATCTCTTTGGAATAAAGCTTGCTTGAAAGGCGGCGCATTGCGCGACAAAGAGCTTTCGGGGATTGCATCTGTGTGGTGGTGTATTTGGCTCGAGCGAAACAGGCGAATCTTCGACAACCAAAAAAAATCCACAGGGTGCCTTCTTAAGGATGCCCGCGATTTCGTGCGCTGGTGGGCTCTTCTTGTGTCGTAGAGGTCCTCGTCTAAATTGTTTTCGTTCTACTGGGTTTTTTTTTTTTTTTTTTTTTTTTTTTAGGCCCTGTTGCCTACACCTGTTGCCTAATTCACCTTCCTAATGAATGAAGCGGTAGCATGCTACCTTCTCTCAAAAAAAATTTTAAAGCGCTGGATACAAATTATGAGTCATAAATAACGGGTGATTTAGAAAATCTAAAAATTATAATATTAATAGACCTCTCTCTCTCTCTCTCTCTATATATATATATATATACTTTAAAAATAATATATTTTTTATATTTTATTTATTTAAAAATAAAATATTTTTTAAAAATCACTGTGGTGACGTGGTGGTACGACAGGCGTGGCTTGGATGGTGACTGTAATGAAACCACGACAGGCTAAGTTGACCAAATCCATTTTCAATTAATCTTTGTCGATCTTTCTGGTGATTGGCACATATATATATACGACTCATGTGACAATGATGTAACGTTTAAGTATTAATTCTTAACTTTTGTCGCATCTTCCTTGCATTTTCCTTGCATTAAGTAACTGATAACGAACGCTTAAGTTCTTTTTTTAAAAATAACAATTTTATTAAAAGTAAAATACATCTACTAATAATGCATTTTAATTGGGATTAAAGCTGGATTATTCGGAGAAATAAATTGGTTGTTTACTTCTGGGCTGTTTCTCGCTATGGATCATGTTTTTCATATCAGCTTATTTTAAGTTATTTGAACTTTATTATAAGAACAAAATTTTATAATTTTATATATAATATTATTTGTCGAATAATAAAGTACTCTTAAATAATATTGCCGAAATATGAGTTCCTATTGGATGTTTTAAAGGCACATAAATAATATATAAATATAAAGTAGAGCTTATATATTTTTAAATATATAAGATAATTTATATTTGTAAATTTATTATTATTAAATTTGTATTGAAATTTATATTTTTTACTTTATCTTTTTTCCTCTTTAGTTGATTTTACAAGAACACTAATTTCAATACAAATTCAATAATAAAAAATTTTAAACATAAATTGTCTTGTGCTTTTAAAAACATATAAACTATATATATATATATATATATATATATATATATATATATATATATATATAGAGAGAGAGAGAGAGAGAGAGAGAGAGAGAGAGAGAGAGTAGAGTTTATATGCTTTTAAAAGCACAAGAATATTCATGCTTGTGAATTTTTTACCATTAGATTTGTATTAGGATTTATATTTTTCACTTTATCTTTCTCTCTCTTTAGTTGATTTTATAAAAATAAAAATTTCAATATGGTAAAAAATTTACAAGTATGAATAAATTTGTACTTTTAAAAATATATAAACTTATATATATATATATATATATATATATATATATATATATATATATATATATATATATATGCTGCTATTAACTTTATAACAGTATCATTATTGAATAGTAAACTTAATGCATTCGAGAGTTCAAAAGTTTGAAAAACATATTATTTTATGTAATTCATGGTCCTTACGAAATTTTGATCACAAAAAGTAAAAATAGCTTGGATTATATATATTTAATGCTTCGTCGGTGGGAGACAAAGTAGAAGTAAACAATTTTGTTTATATTTAAAAGTATTTTAACTTTATTCATATTATATTAATTTATGTGAAACTTTGCTGATTGCGAAACTCAAACTCATTAATTGTACACTCTCTTCAGCTATTTTGTAGTTTATATGCTGTAGAATTATAATTAACAAACACATGTAATAATTGTTTATATTTAAAAATTTAAATGGTTAAATAATATAATATTATATATATATATATTAATTTTATTTTATGTATGTGCTCCAAACTTTTTAATTAGATTTAAAACATACATTTGAATTAAATGAAAAAAATTAATGAGATTATAAGCTACTAAATTTTTAAGCAACTATTTTTGTCTCGAAAAACTCAAAATTAACTGATAAAATTAATATTTTTTGAAACAACAATCCTTAAGTCCTTTTTTTTTTTTTTTTTTTTACTCTACGTTTCAAAATGCACACTTCTTCTTTTTCATTTTCTTATAATAATAATAATAATAATAATAATAATAATAATAATAATAATTTTTTGATGGAGGGTCAGAGTTTAAACACATGGGCCAACTTGGTCCTTACATGGATTTAATTAAGAAAAAAAATCATTTAAACCATGCATGGCATATTAATGATAATTACAAAGGTGGTGACATGTTTCCTTTTATTAGCTAGGAAAAAATATAAGAACAACATAATTGACCTTTTAAGTACCAAATCGCCACATAATTCACGGCATATAATTGTTTAGCTAGAGACAAATTAAATTAAGAACACTTAGATCCATCAACAAAAGTAGTTGGGTTTAATTAATTAGTAACTAACTGCATTATTGTTCATCAACAAAAGTAGTTGGGTTTAATTAATTAGTAACTAACTGCATTAAAATTAAATTATAGGGGCACATCTTTGTGACACTTTTGTACAAGTTTATTTATATTTCATCTATATCCAAAATTAAATTATAGAGATACATTTTTAGGACACATTACAATAATGTAGGGGTGGCAATCTAGCTCGCTGTTCGTGAGCCAGCTCGTGTTCGGTTCGAAATGAGCTCGAGATCGAATCGTTCATTTAGTAAACGAGCCGAACACGAGCTGGAGTCAGCTCGCTCGTGTTCGGCTCGATAACCGTTCGAATATATATATATATATATAGAGAGAGAGAGAGAGAGAGAGAGAGAGGGGCTAGAATACTATCGATAGCACCAAGCCATTGGTGCTATCAAGTTTTTAGTCGTTGGATGAAAAAATATGCGGTTGGGATTATAGTAGTCCCCTACAGTTTACTAGGTGGTTAGTTAAATAGTAAAAATCTTAGGGGACTACTATAATTCCAACCGCATATCTTTTTATTCAACGGCTAAAAACTTAATAGCACCAATTGTTTGGTGCTATTGATAGTATTCTAACCGGACTATATATATATATATATATATATAAACTTTACTATTTAGATTTTAGACTATTAATTTTTTATAAATTTTAATTATTAAATTAAAGTTTTAATTTTTAATTTTTTTTCAATTTTACACATAATAGTAGGAATGAAAATTAAACTTATTGTTCGCGAGCCAGCTCGTATTTGGCTCGTTAATAAACGAGCCGAACACGAGCCGAATTTTTCAGCTCGATACTTAAACGAGCCAGCTCGTGTTCGGCTCGTTTATTAAACGAGCCAAACACGAGCCGACCCCAGCTCTCTCGTGTTCGGCTCGTTGACACCCTTACAATAATGTATCGCTATTCTTCTTAACGACTGCATATATAACGATACTAATTATAAGTGTCGGTATTTTTGCTAATAATATTTTTTTATATATTTTAGAAATACTTAAAAGTATCGCTATAGTATAATTTTATTATTTTGGTACACAAATAAATTATTTATTTAAGTTTGTCTTCATAATTGCACTAGTCATGCCAATAAATGTGATGTTGTTACATAGCCCTATTCATCTCTCTATAGGACTCGGACTGTAATTTCTAATCAATTTAACTCAATTCCTAGATGATTAGATTTGAGTTTGAGTCATTATATCTTGATGTAAATAATTAGAGTTAATTTTTTAAAAATTTATGAATAAAATAATTAATTATAATTTGTACAAAAAAATTATTTAAAAAATTAATATACTACTGTAGTTAATAATTGTAAAATTTCGCGAATGAGCAAAGAACATTTCTTATAATTATTATTACAAAATTTATTTATAGTTAAAAATATTAATTATTTTTATTAAAAATTTAAACGGTTTGAATTGCTCTACACCGATAAATAAGCAAACGGATTATATAGACTGTCAAAAACTGTCAATTTTAAAATCCTTTGATTACTATATAAATAATATTTAAAATTTATAAAATTTAGTTTTTAAATATTTCAAATACTCTAAATCAATTTTTCCCCTTCCGATCATCGATCGATTCGGAATCTCTATCATCAAAAACGATTTGATAGGATAAATATATATATCCTCCTAAAAGTACAGTAGCTGAATTACATATATATACATACATATATACAAACATACATATATAAAGTCTGCCTACTATAGCTTTATGCGTACGATCGATTTCGTACTCATAAGTTATTTTCGATGTTGAGTTTCTGAATTAACGATGCATTTCGTTAAGCATGATTTAAAATATTTAAAATTTTTAGAAACTAAATTTTATAATTTTTCGACATTATTTATCTTACAACCAAAAGATCTTAAAATGAATAATTTTTAACGGCCTGTATAAGATGCTTGCTAGTTTAATGGTGTAAAAGAATTAGAATAGAATGATTTTTTGATAGAAAATTATATTCACTATCTAGATAAAAATCTATAATTTCGATCTTAAATTGAAGTATTTGATTCTCTATTTTAAGAGGCCATTCAATTTTGACTATTTATTTTATACTCACATGATGAATTTTATTATAATTTCGAAAATTATAAAATTTAGTTTTTAAAAATTTAAAATATTATATATCATATTTAACAATATAGATCGATCATCGATTCGAAAATTTCATCATTGAAAATAACTTATAAGTACGAAAAAATTTAAATTCATAAGATTATTGATTGTAGACATACTCTCTCTCTCTCTCTCTCTCTCTCTCTCTCTCTCTCTCTCTCTCTCTCTCTCTCTCTCTCTCTATATATATATATATATATATATATATATATAGCAAATAAGTTATGTTGGAATACTATCGGTAGCAAATGAGTTTGTTGCTACCAATTTATTTTTTATGATGAAGTTTTCAAATCAACGATCGGCAATGTTGAATATGATTTATACAATTTGAAATATTTATAAATCAAATTTTAAATCTTTTCGACATCATTACCCTAATGATCAAAGGATTGTAAAATTTGTAATTTTAATGATCGATATGAGGCGTTTTTTCGTTGTAAAGAAATCTAAATTAATTAAATTTTGATTAGAAAATTATTTACACTATTTAAAACAAAATGTATACTCTTGATTTTGATTACAATACTCCTATCATAACTTTTTAAAGAATATTAATTTTCAGTCGTTCATTTTTATGTCTGCTTAATGGACAAGATAATAAAATCAGAAAAATATAAAATTTGATTTTTAAATAATTTAAATTATATTTCACGATGTCGATCGTCGATTTGAAAATTGCATTATCGAAATCAAATTGGTAGCAACGAAGTCCGTTTACTACTGTTCAAGTTCAACTCTCTCTCTCTCTCTCTCTCTCTCTCTCTCTCTCTCTCTCTCTATATATATATATATATATATATATATATATATATATATATATATTGTTGGGGCTGAAAATAATGGCTTGAGATCGACCTATGGGGATGACCCTCCGAGTGTGATGCGCCGCGTGCCAAAAGGATTATGTGATCGGGCCGAGAAGGGATACACTTGGGCGGGTTCTTCTCAATCAAACTCTCGCGACCGTCCGGCCTTGATCAGCCAAATCGGGATATGGATATAGAGAGAGTTCGACCTAGAGTAGCCGAACCGGAATGTAGAGGCACAGAGGTGAAAAAATAACCGGCTAATTAAGGAACCGATTGTGGGATTTGTATTGAGTGGAGTGGGGTTATAAGAGCAACAAGGAACCGATTACAAGTTAATCTACTCCTAAAAAGTACGGTAAAAGTTATCTAGAAAAACAGTAAATGTATGTATTAAAGGTATTGAAAAGCCATGGGGTGGTCCTGACTTATAACGTTGTAGGACCTCTTTTTTCTCGATGATTCGGGTATTTATACCCCCGAACCATATGTATATTCGCCGATTTTGAATAATCGACGTGATTTGGGAAGAGTAATCGTAAATCTCTCAATCATTTTTTTTTGAGTCAAACTTTCTCAAATAGGATAGTGGTTGTTTTTCGTTCAAATTTATCCCCTTATTGTTGCGTTGGAGCATGATCCTTGGCGCTTTCCAATGTCGGATGCCGTTTGCTTTCCAATTGGCGGGGGGGGGGCGAAGTCCGGCTACTCTACTCTCATGAGTAAAATTCCTTCGTACTTATAATTTTTCAGCTCTTTGATAAAGAAATGTGCGGTTTGGATTATAATAGTTCCGAAAATTTATACTATTTCACCAACAACCCACTAAAACTTAGGAGGACCGCTATTATCCTAATCGCACATCCCTTCATCCAAGAGTGAAAAAGTTATGAGAACTAAAGAATTTATACTCATAATAGTATCGTAGCCTTACGCTATATATATATATATATATATATATATATATATATATATATATATATATATATATATATATATATATATGGGGGCGAAGTCCGGCTACTCTACTCTCATGAGTAAAATTCCTTCGTACTTATAATTTTTCAGCTCTTTGATAAAGAAATGTGCGGTTTGGATTATAATAGTTCCGAAAATTTATACTATTTCACCAACAACCCACTAAAACTTAGGAGGACCGCTATTATCCTAATCGCACATCCCTTCATCCAAGAGTGAAAAAGTTATGAGAACTAAAGAATTTATACTCATAATAGTATCGTAGCCTTACGCTATATATATATATATATATATATATATATATATATATATATATATATATATATATATATATATATATATATATATATAGAGTTGAGCTGGAATGCTATTGATAGCACCAGCCCAACTTTGCCACCCATTTTATACCCTTTGGATTGCGTTGAGATTTGTGAAAACTATTTAATTTTTACTTTTTCTTTTTACTTTTTCTTTTTTCTTTTTTTCATTAAATAGCTTTCACAAATCTCAACGCAATCCAAAGGGTATAAAATGGGTGGCAAAGTTGGGCTGGTGCTATCAATAGCATTCCAGCCCAACTCTCTCTCTCTCTCTCTCTCTCTCTCTCTCTCTCTCTCTCTCTCTCTCTCTCTCTCTATATATATATATATATATATATATATATATATGCTATTAGACTGTTAATAGCACCAAGTCATCGTTGCTATTATATTTTTGACCCTTAGATGAAGGTATATGTGGTTAAGATGATAGTTGGCCTTAGGGTTTAATATAATATTTTGACTAATCTAATTATTTTATTATCAAATTATCTAACTATTAAATAATTAACTAATTAATTTATTAAATTATTTATTGTTAATTAAAATATTAATTAATAATACTCATTATTAATTATTTCATTAATTAATATATAGAATTATCTAGCAATAATTAATTAAATAAGCTAAACTATTATATAATTAATTAGATAAAATTTTATTATTTTAAAATTATAATTATTCCTATTTTCACTATTTCAATCCAATTATTCAAATACTATTTTTCTTATTCTAAAAAAATAATTTAATTTTTTTTCAAAAGCAAAATTAATTTAACTCCTACTTATTTTAAAATTTATATCTATATTAAAAATAAACAGTTCTTACATGTATCTGAATCAAATACAGAGGAAAAGTTTAATGGGTATATATAAGTATACACCCCACCCCATACTGGGATGGAGTGAATTCCACTCGTCACTCGATGTGACGAGTAAAATAATACCCACCCCAGAATGAAATGGGGTGTAGAATGTACATCCCTAAAGGAGTGTATACCTAGCATCCCTCAAGTTTAATTATGACTTTGATTTAAATGGATCTTCGCCAGTTCATTAATGCTTCGCTGCTTTTACGAGAAATACATGCGGAGCAGCTAATGGCACGTTTGTTCCAAGTTCTCTTTTTGTCGTCGTAATAGCTCGACTGCTAGATCACCAGCTTTATGTTTCAGTCATATTTATCTCTCGTTGTTGTATTAATTGTTGCCCCACTGCATAAATGTTTGAATCTCGACTCATTTATCAAGTTGCTGTTGGCTTCATGGCAGTTCTATATCCAAAGATTCGATGAGATCGAGTCACATTCAAAATAATAAAAAGTTAAATTGAGTCAAGTTATATTCAAAATAACGATAGATTAGTTAAATCGAATCCAATTAAAATTCGTGAACATTATGTCTATACATTTCGAATGAATTTAGTGTATATTTCTAACCGTTTGATTTTTTTAAATTAATAATTACCATCAAACAATTCTAACTTTTTATTATTATTATTATTATTTTAGAAAAATGAATCAAAATAATTGTGTTTGACAATGCTAAATTGAGAAAATTTAACCGAAATTGTTCTAAAAGAGTCTACTAATTATTTTGAGAATTATACATAAGCAAGACTTAGAATTAAATAATATAAAATAAACTCATCATAAAAGTTTAAACTGTCAAATAATAATATTTTATATTTTAATATTCAACACAAAAAATATAAGCAAATTGTTCGTTCATTTTTTTGTACCATTTTTTTATTTATCTCTTGCTTTTGCTTATTCATGTGATGCCCATTTCTGTTTTTTGCTGAAATCCGAATATTCTTTCTAAGTCGAAAGATTTATCCTTATTTGTTCTATTAAAAAAAATATATATTTAATATATATTTATTATTTTAAAAGTATTTTTGGTATAAATTATAAAAAATTGACAGAATATTAACGGAATTCTGACGGCCAAATGTAACAATTTAAATTTTTGAGTGAGTAAAATATAAATTTTAAAAGTCAAAAAAAAATAAAAAAATAAATATTTATAGAAAAATTTTACATAATTTAGCTTTATTCTTTTTTAGATCCAATCACATCAAAAAGCTCTTTTTGTCCCAATTTTGCCTTGAGAAATTTAGCTTTTTCTTTTTTTTTTTTTGAGATAAAACTTTAGCATAGGGCTTTCAACATTGAAAAACATCCGCTTTACTGTCACGTGTTAATTTTATCTCTATTCAAAAATTTAATAATTATTTTTTACTTTAAAATTATTAAAAAAATATTAAAACT
This sequence comes from Tillandsia fasciculata, assembly GCA_029168755.2. Lineage (NCBI taxonomy): Eukaryota > Viridiplantae > Streptophyta > Magnoliopsida > Poales > Bromeliaceae > Tillandsia > Tillandsia fasciculata. Next base: position 13,515,529 of record CM054951.1, read on the forward strand.
CTAGAGAATAGAACTACAATCATTGGATGGAGAAAAAACTAAGCAAATGAGAAGATTTTTAATGTAACTTTGTTGGGAAGCTTCCCACAGATATTTATCATTTATTTATTTATTTATTTTTTTTTTTTGGATATTGATTTTGTTTTGTTCTGTAAAACAACAAAAGGGATAATAAGTTGAAAATTATTATTCCACAAATCGAACAACATTGGTTGAGAGGGGACTCGATAAAATTTAGTGAAATACATTTAGCACCTTGTATCAGGATTTATATTCTGCCTCAACGTTATAATATCGATCTGAATTTTGAAGCGTTGGATATAGATTACGATTCAGAATGGACGGCTGAGCTGATATAGAAAAGCCCAAACCGAATTAATCGCGTGCAACAGAACTATTTAAAAAAATAATAATATTAATAGGTATATATATATATATATATATATATATATATATATATATATATATATATATATATATATACTTACTATGGAAAACTTAGATCTAATTAAAATTTATTCAATTTTAATTTTTATCAATATCACCACCATTTGAAAATCCAAAACCAAAATTGGAGATGAGCGGTGACGTGCCAGTACAAGAGGCGTGCTTTTGATGGTGACTGTAATGAAACCACGACAGGCCAAAATGGCCAAATTCATTTTCAATCTTTGTCGATCTTGATGATTGGCCACATATATACCAATGATAAAATAATGATGTAACACTAAGTATTAATATTTAACTTTTGTGGCACCTTCCTTCCTTCCTTGCATTAAGTAAATGATAAGGTATGCTTAACTTCTTAGGCTCTGTTTAATTAGAGAATAAAAACAAAATTAGCAGTATCATAAATAAGTATAATTTTTGAAGTAAATTAAAATTATTGTTATAACAAAAGCGGAAAAGATCTAATTTGTTGGGTGCGAAAATACCAAAAGAGAATCGAGAAAGAGAGAAGAAGAATAAAGCACACAATATTTACGTGGTTCGGCCACTGGCCTACTTCCACGGGCGAAGACGGAGCGGAGACTTCCATTATAATCAAAATGGTGTACAAAATATGCCTCTCTCACAAAACCCTAATCCCAAAATACACCCATACTCTTTCTCATCCGCCGCACTAAATAAATGGAATAATGGTATATTTATAATAGTGGCTAAATCCTAATACAATTAGGAATACAAATCCACTAAGATTAGGAATATTCTTAATAAGATTAGGCATAATCCAAGCTTATCTTAATTGGATAAGCTAAACAGAATAGGGTTAGAAAACCTTTCGGTTTTAGAATTCGAGACATATCTAACAATCTCCACCTTGGCTTGAATTCTCTGTCTTCTCCACCAAAACCCTAAAAGCTCCTGAAAGTGCTGCTGCACATGCAAACCAAATATGTGGAATTCTGAATTTGGTCGCCTGACTTAATGAGCAAAACCGTGGGGTTCTCTGAAGTGCTAATCTTCTCATTCTCCAGTTACGCCTTTTGCAACCTCTGCTGCATCAGAACGACAACTTGCCTTGCCGTAGAGCGAAACTGCTGGAGCGATCAAACTTCTCGATCTCAAATTTTGTCGACGTCTTAAACACCCAAACGAAATATGGCTCTGATACCAGTTTGTTAGCAACGAGCGCACAAACTAAACAAAATCAATCGGCGATCACGACAGAAAGATAGAACCAAAATTGCACGACAGAAAATAACACACAGATTTACGTGGAAAACCCTTTGCAGGGAAAAAACCACGGGCGAAAGAGGAGAGGTTTCACTATGTAGAAAAGAGGGAATACAAGAGTTCGTGATGATCGTACAATCGCTCAATCTCTCTAGGGCAAACAAAAGGGAAAAATTCGGGCTCGGGCCTAGCGGCCCGAGCCCTTCGCTTCCACCACAGACATCCACAAAATTTCAATGTCGCACCGCGAGCCCGTCGGCGAACCTGAATCATAATATCGAAGCGATTCTGATTTTGAGTCACAACTAACAAATCTCCACCTTGACTCGAAATCCCCTTTAAATAAAACATCAGTCATAACTCTCCACCTTCTCCACAAGCCCCTAAGGGCACTCCAATCAGCAAGCAATGCTAATCAAGTCCAAGCAGTGCTTGAACTTGACATACGGAAGAGGCTTTGTCAACATATCAGCTGGATTCTCCAATGTGCTAATCTTCTTCACCGCAATGTTCCCTTGAGCAAAAACTTCGCGAACAAAGTGATACTTGATGTCAATATGCTTTGTTCTCTCATGGAACATTTGGTCCTTTGTCAGATAAATAGCACTCTGACTGTCACAAAATACTGTAACCTTTTCAATGCTTATGCTTAATTCATTGAATAAGCCTCTCAGCCATATGCCTTCCTTCACGGCCTCTGTAATTGCCATGTATTCAGCCTCCGTCGTGGATAATGCAACCGTGGGTTGTAAGCAAGCTCGCCAACTAACTGCACATCCACCAAGTGAGAAAACATAACCGGTAAGTGATCTTCTCTTATCAAGATCTCCTGCATAGTCAGAATCTACAAAACCGGTTAGGCTTGCTTCAGATTTCCCAAATTCCAAACATGCATCTGTAGTACCTCGCAAATACCTCAAAATCCATTTCACAGCTTGCCAATGTTGTTTTCCTGGATTTGCCATGTATCTGCTTACCACACTAACAGCATGCGCAAAGTCTGGTCTCGTACAAACCATAGCATACATAATGCTTCCGACTGCACTGGCATAAGGAACTCGTTCCATGTATTCTTTATCCTCATCTGTTCTTGGTGTGCTAAATCAGTTGAAAGTTTAAAATGTGTAGCGAAGGGAGTACTTACTGGCTTGGCATCCTTTAAGCAGAACCGTTCCAAAACACGCTGGATGTATGCCTTTTGAGACAACTGTAGTTTCTTTGCACTTCTGTTGCGTTTTATCTCCATACCAAGTATCTTCTTCGCTGCACCTAAATCCTTAACATCAAATTCAGATTTCAACTGATCTTTGAGCTCATCAATGTTAGCCATGCTCTTAGCAGCAATTAACATATCATCCACGTAGAGTAGAAGATAAATGAAAGAACCATCAATTTGTTTCTTTATATAGACACAACTATCAAAATTGCTTCTATGAAAATCATGGCTAATCATAAAAGAATCAAACCTCTTATACCATTGCCTTGGAGATTGCTTTAATCCATAAAGCGATTTCTTCAATCTGCACACCTGATTTTCTTTTCCCTCAACTGTGAATCCCTCGGGCTGCTGCATATAGATCTCTTCCTCTAATTCGCCATGTAGAAAAGCTGTCTTCACATCTAGTTGCTCAAGTTCTAGATCATCCATGGCGACCAAACCGAGCAAAACTCTAATGGATGTATGCTTCACCACTGGTGAGAAGACATCATTGAAGTCGACACCTGGAATTTGACTGTATCCTTTTGCCACCAATCGAGCCTTGTATCTGATACTCTCATTTCCCTGTGTGCCTTCTTTCTTCTTGAACACCCATTTACATCGAACAGCTTTCTTTCCTTTAGGAAGCTTCACTAAATCCCAAGTCTGATTCTTATGAAGAGATTCCATCTCTTCCTCCATAGCGAGCATCCACTTAGCGGAATCAGTACATGAGACTGCCTCTGTGTAAGTAGATGGCTCCTCAAGTGCATCTGTTTCTTGTGCAGTCACAAAAGCATAGGCCACCAGATCCGTGTCTTCATATCTCTGCGGTGGTCTGATCTGCCTCCTAGGTCGATCTCTAGCTATAGAGTATGTGTCTGTCTGTGGTGGTGCCTGAGGCTCCGCAGGAACAGAATCGCCTGAAGTGATACCTGATGCCGGAGTGATCTGGACTTTAGAGTTTGTTTGATACTCCAACTCGACAAATTTCTTTGTTGCATCTGCACCTGTATCTGTACCTGTATCACAAGGAACATGCGACTCCTCCTTTCGGCGAAGCATATCATTCTCGTTAAACTTAACATCTCTACTAATTATAATTTTCTTATCCTCAAGACACCACAACCTAAAACCCTTTGTACCAGAAGCATAGCCCAAGAATTTACATTCTTTCGACCTAGGTTTTAGCTTTCCTTGACTCACATGTGCATAAACTGGACAGCCAAATATTCTCAAATCAGAATAATTTGGAGGGTGACCAGACCATACCTCTTCTGGAGTTTTGAGATCAATGGAAGTCGACGGTGACCTATTCACCAAGTAGCAAGCCGTAGAAGCTGCCTCTGCCCAAAATTCCTGACCAAATTCTGCATTTGAAAGCAAACATCTTGTCTTCTCGATGAGTGTTCTGTTCATACGTTCTGCTACGCCGTTTTGCTGCGGCGTATAGGGAACTGTACGATGTCTCTCGATTCCTTCATTTTTGCAGAACTCATTGAACTCTCCTGAACAGAATTCGAGTCCGTTGTCTGTGCGAAGGCGCTTAATTTGCTTTCCTGTCTGCTTCTCAATCAAGGCCTTCCACTGCTTGAAGGTCTTGAATACATCATTCTTGTGCAACAAAAAGAATGCCCAAACCTTCCTTGAATAATCATCGATGAAGGTCAGCATATACTTTGCACCACCTTTAGAGGGAACCGGTGCTGGCCCCCAAAGATCTGAATGGATGTAGTCAAGTGTTCCTTTTGTTCTGTGGACTGCTTTGCTGAAGCTAACCCTTTTCTGCTTCCCAAATACGCAGTGTTTGCAGAAGTCCAGACTTCCTGTACTTTGGCCACAAAGAAGTCCTCTCTTACTCAGCAATGTCAATCCTTTTTCACTCATATGTCCTAGCCTCATATGCCACAACTTGGTGACATCTGAATCTGACATAGATGAAGAGGATACTGCAGCTCCACCTGTCACAGTTGAACCTTGCAACACATAAAGTTTTCCTTCCTGCCTTCGTCCTTTCATCACAACAATGGCTCCTTTCGAAACCTTTAGGACTCCATCTCCACCAGTATATTTATATCCTTTAGAGTCGAGGGTACTCAAAGAAATTAAATTTCTCTTCAGTTGTGGAACGTACCTGACATCAGTAAGCGTTCTCACAATGCCATCAAACATCTTGATATTCACCGTTCCTTGTCCGACAACTTTGCAGGATGCATCGTTGCCCATCAAAACGACCCCACCATTCACAGCTTCAAAAGTGGAGAACCAGTCCCTGTTGGGACACATATGGAACGAGCATGCTGAATCAAGAATCCACTCTGTGCTGGCTCTGGATTGATCATCGCAGACCAGCAGCACATTCCCCTCGCTGCTATAATCTTCTGCTACACTGGCTTCAGCAGATTTTGAACCTTCTCTTCCCCTTTGATCACCTCTTCCTTCGGTCTGTTCCTTTCTTTTCAACTTGAAACAGTCCGCTTTAATGTGGCCCTTCTTCTTACAGTAATTGCAGATCAAGTTTCTGTGCCTGGATTTCGACCTAGCCTTCCCTTTACTGTCTTCGAAACTTCTCTGCTTGGATCTTCCTCTTGTGAACAGACCTTCTGCCTGACTTTCAGTGGTACCACTCATCTCCTTATCGATCCTCTCTTTCGAGAGTAGGGCAGATGAGACGTCTTCCAAAGATATGGTATCACGTCCATAAAGCATAGTATCTCTAAAATTTGTATAGGAAGATGGTAGAGAACATAACAGTAATAATGCTAGATCTTCATCATCATATTTTACTTCCAGCATTTCCAGATCCGTAACGATTTCTTTAAAGTCGTCGAGATGAGATTTTATACTCTTACATTGAATCAGACGATGAGAGTATAACTTCTGCTTCAGATGGAGTTTGTTGGTAAGACTCTTCGTCATACACAATGACTCCAATTTCAGCCACAAGCTCGCAGCAGATTTCTCCTTAATGACATGCTGTAAGATCTCGTTCGAAAGATGCAGTTGGATCTGCGTAAGAGCCTTCCGATTCATCTTCTCCTTTTCCGCCATTCTGAGGGATGCAGACATCTTTTCCATCCCGAGCAGCGCATCCTCTAGATCCATCTGAGCCAGAACTGCGCGCATCTTCACTTGCCATAACGTAAACCTTGTGCTATGATCGAGCAATGGGAGATCATACTTCATGGACGCCATTGATGAGAAGAAACCCTAATCGATGAACAGGGCTCTGATACCAGTTTGTTATAACAAAAGCGGAAAAGATCTAATTTGTTGGGTGCGAAAATACCAAAAGAGAATCGAGAAAGAGAGAAGAAGAATAAAGCACACAATATTTACGTGGTTCGGCCACTGGCCTACTTCCACGGGCGAAGACGGAGCGGAGACTTCCATTATAATCAAAATGGTGTACAAAATATGCCTCTCTCACAAAACCCTAATCCCAAAATACACCCATACTCTTTCTCATCCGCCGCACTAAATAAATGGAATAATGGTATATTTATAATAGTGGCTAAATTCTAATACAATTAGGAATACAAATCCACTAAGATTAGGAATATTCTTAATAAGATTAGGCATAATCCAAGCTTATCTTAATTGGATAAGCTAAACAGAATAGGGTTAGAAAACCTTTCGGTTTTAGAATTCGAGACATATCTAACAATTATTATAAATTTATATTTGGTTGGGTATTAGATTAGTATCAGATATAAAAAAAATAGTGTTCGGTAGGAGATGAAGAATAAGATGAATAGAGAGTAGTATTTTGTGTAAAATGACTAATATACCATTCCTATTAGCTTTGTTTTAAAAATGTTAATGAAAATTTATATTTAACTTTTTTAAATATAACAAATCATATATACATTATTTAACAAATTTGATACTATGTAAATTTATATTTAATTTTTAATAATGTAAAAAATTATTTGTATTGTCAAAAAATTAAAATGCTTATATTTTTAAAAGATAAAATTTTTAAAATTTAATACCAATGTAAATAAGAAATGCTTAATAAAAATGTTGATTATTTTTGCAAAAATCAGTTAATCAACATAATTAAAAATTTAATACTTTCACAAAAACCAATTAAAAAGGCTAGCACACAATAACGTTAATCAAATATTTGCTTGTGATTAGCATTAAATATAAGTCGAAATTTATACATTACTTAAATATACATATTATAAAATCATTCAAGTATGTCGATTAAATTGATCATTAAACAATAACGATCTCACAAATGTACTACCTAGAATTGAATTATCACGTCACACTAATAATTAAAATTACAGTCACACACAGAAAATAATTATTTTTAATTAAGAATTCGGTTAACATAATATATAAACAAAAGAAACTATTTAATAACCTATCCAATTGTATCGATATGTATACAACATAATATAACCACATTAATTGAAACGTTAAAAACTAATCGGCATATTCAGGAATTGATCTAATTTCTATTATTCCGCAACTGCTCAGTAATACTAGTTCGAAGGTCGTCCCCCGCCGTGACTTTGATGTACCAGGAAAAATAGTCGTGTCTTCCTCTTCATTCTCTGTAGGCTGTGGGTCTAGCGATTCGTTAAAATATCTATCATTTTCTATTACCATCGAATAAAATTGTGAATCACACAACATGTCATAGCAATTAGACACTACACTTTATAGAGAAACGGTGTAGCAATATTTAAAATCTTGAATCACTTCTTCAATATCCAAAAAGTCTTCTCCGCCATATTTCTTAATTGCGCGTGCTGATAATTATACAGGTCTCGCAGACTCCGATGTATACGACCACGTGTGTTACTATCAAATTGACTCAGATGATAACGCTCGCCTTTATATGGCGCAAGAAATCTATCATATTCGTGCAGCCGGAATCGACTAAGTAATATTTTCCTGTAAATATAAAAGAAATGTAGACAACATTTTAAAATATATACCAATAATAAAGAACAAAATATAATAAATTTATTTTTAATAATATCTTCAGGTACTGTAAAACCTTCGCTTTCACACGCCTATCTGAGTACCTGCATATCAGCGGCAGATCTTTCCCAATCGGTGCATACAACGAAGAAGTTGTGCTCAGCCATCATATTTTGCGATGTAAACTCTTTGCGACATCGAAATTGTGGTTATTTGCTCCTTTCTACAATCACAGGAATATGCGTTCCATCCACCGCCCCAATTACATTATACATATGTAAATGCAACAAAAAACTACATTAGTAATTTATCAATGGTAAAGTCCAAATTCACCTCAGAAAAGTTATTATCCCTTACCTTGAAAGGATGAAAATTTTGATTTTCTCTAATTCTTGAATGCACTCCACAATTACTTGGCGTTATAGTTAAGTATTTATCTTTTAACATAATAATGCCGCGGAGTACATTGTTAAAATATAGACTAATTATTTTTTCTGAATGTTGAAAAGTTTCTACGATCATTCTATTTGCAATACCGTGTAATATACAAAATAGAAAAATTGTCAACTGTTCGTCAGCAGTCATATTCCTTGTGCTATTTAAAAACCCATTTCCAATAAGCTCATCGCGGAGAGCAATGAATATCATTGCCATCATTCTAAAATGATTGTATCTCCGGTCTGGATGACCATTCAAAATATCACAAATAAATTAATGCCTAGTAAAAGGATGAGTACGACATGGTTGTCTGCTTATTGTACTAACCGAATTTATGTATTCTTATTCATTGAGCATGACAAAGACTTGCACCCAATAGTCATCATCATCATCTAATATAGTCAATAAATTTGCAACAAAAGCCGAAGAAAATACAGTTCGATAAATTAAAGCATCCATTACAACTGCAATGAAATTGTAGCAATTTAGCCAAGTTTGATAGTAACTAGACATGGTATAACTTGTATAGATATGTACGACAAACATTCACTCGGTATTATAATTCAATCATCAAAGTGCACAGCTTTCATAAATTACAAAGGAGGTTCACAACATATTTCAAGTCATTTACAAACATTCAAATAATATCTGGTTTAAGCTTAAGAAAGTGTGATACTAAATATTACAAAGTCAAGTTTAAGCTAATCAAAGTGCGATACTAAATATTACAACGTCAGGTTTTAGCTAATCAAAGTGCGATACTAAATATTACAAAGTCTGGTTTAAGCTAATGAAATTACACATGTACTAATTTATCAGTTACTAAAACAACATACGAAATAAATGACTAAACTGAAATATAGAAATGTCCACATATAAGTACTTCACTACATGCCCAAAAAAATTGCCTAAACATTAGATTTTCTTAAGCAATCTGCCGTTCAACCCACATTAGTGCAAGCTCGTCATTCATTGTCATAAAAAGTTGTCGGTTTTTGTCTTCTTTCAAAACATCACCGATAGCCAAAACCTTTTCATTGGTGAGCCCGGGCAGATAATAGACTCGGGTCATACAATTCTCGATACTTGAAATATTTGGTCGACCTTGTAACTCCTGATGATACATATGTCGTACTAGATATAACTTATCTTTTCCAATCTGAACCATCTCTGCCACGGCATCACTGGTGCCTTCTGTTTTCTTTCTCGTCCACCGTATGACGAAGGGTTTCTTAATTCGTTGGGTAGTGTCGGGTTGTGGGGAATGAGGCCTTTTCCCAACAGAGCTGTTCCCAGACCCATTTATATTTTTGTTTGTAGGGTGAGGGCTAGGTGATCTTGACGTGTGTGTACTTCTCATAAAATCATTCATAGGTGGCCCAAATGATCCTGCTTCAAATGGAGTGGGTAAGAAATATAATGTTGACATTCTTGGGGTTAATATAGTATCTTCCTCACCAGGGTAATATGAGGAGGTGCTAACTATGGTTGTGATGGACGGCATCATAGAGGAAAAGCCATATCTAGTGGTGGTTGTAGTCTTCTCCGTAAGGAACTCAAGATCCTTATAAAGAGGAAATGACTTATAACTACATTTGCCATAAGCGGGATTCTCCTGAACATAAGTTAGTTGTATCAGATTAGTAATAAGGAATGCATGCGATAATAATAGGTTGAAAGCAAAATGAATTAAAGTTACCGCGATCACGGCCTCCCAATCAGCACTATCGCCAGTCGTGGGAATGTTGAGGATACAGTCCCATCCCCACCTAATATTGTTTACCAAGCAGTGGTACAACGTAAATGTTCGCTTGAGAACTTTCAAGCGGTTCTTTACGTGATCCTTGGTTAGATTGATATTATTTTTGCTATTTAACTCGCTAACAATCCTAACCCACGCAAGGTTAGTGAAGGACCCATTTACGTTGTTGCCTAAGATATGTTCCTCAGTCAGCAACGATAGGAGACAAGCATCTAATGTGTCGGTCCAATTCTGTGTGTGCATCCATGCTTGGGCGCGAGGTCTACTACCACATTCATTTGAAACTATATTGCCTTGGGTGTTCTCCAAGTCCGCTCGATTGGTGTGAGCGATCTTAGATACTTTCTTAAAAGGGCGCATCTGTAGATAATGTACGTACTAATTTATATATTTGTCATATCGATCTACAAATTCAGGTATGCTCAATAAATATGGAATTGCATAGCATAATTAGCATAAATAAAATCAACAAATGTATAGTAAGTGGTATGACAAACACGAGAAGCAAAATAAATATAGAATTGCAAAACATAATTGGCATAAATAATTTTCGTTTGTGGCATACGAAAGATTTAATTCTTACAAATTATTCTTGTTTGCACATAATTGAAATAGTGGTTTGTTATGTACACTGACTCAAGTGGTTTCCAACAAGCATGGGAATGCAGTGGATTGTAAATCCATGCCATTCATCAAACGCTTGTGTCAATCGTCATCATCGCTTAAATTTATAAGAATCATCTTTCTTCACAGATCAAACATGCATATGTTGACGCCAACAAATTTATTTAATGTAAGTACAGAGCATAGTCATGGATGATGAAAGGCAAGTGGCAACACAGGTTTAAGCATACCATATGTGATATTGTATTGAACAAATTCATGTGAAAGGCAATCGAAATTATGATAGGCAGCCAAACCTTACTATCGGAATTACCTAGATGCAATACCCAACGATATCGACATGATGTGCATTGTCCGGAGCGTATCGAAAGTGCCGCTTACTCACAGTTTGCAACACCAAGAACGGAGCAAGCAAGACAAGTTGGCCCAATAAGAACAGAGCCAGACGAGCAGAAACTCGGCAGCCGCAACAGTAAACATGAGGGAAGCAACAGGATGTAAGCAACACTACAGTACTGTACAGAGGAGCAAGCCGCAACATGAGACAAGCAACAAAGCACGCCGGAACAGGAAGGTGAGAGAGGGAAGCCGCGCCCACGCAAGTACACAGGAGCAAGCCGCAACAGGAGGCGAGCAACAAGACACGCCGGAATAAGAAGGTGAGAGAGGGAAGCCGCCGCCACGCAAGTACACAGGAGCAAGCAGCAATAGTAGGCAAGCAACAAGGCACGCCGGAACAAGAAGGTGGGAAAGAGAAGTCGCGTCCACGCAAGTACACAGTAGCAAACCGCAACATAAGGCAAGCAACAAAGGAGCAAGATCTACACAACCGCAAGCTGGAACACAGATCGGGCCAAGATCTACAGCACCACAAGGCCAGAACACCCCGCAAACACAGATCAGGCCAAGATGTACAGAGCCGCAGGCCGGAACAAGAAGCAAACAACACGACTGTGGGAAACGAACCTCGGGGCAAGAGGGAAGCCGGGGGTAAAACCCAATTCGTCGAAGATCTACAAATCTACAGATTTTCGGGGCAAGATGACTTCGAGGCAAGAGGGCACTATCTCGAGGAAAGCAGCAGGGATGCAAGCGATGGATCTACCAGCACTTGGGGGCAAGAGAGAGCGTAGGTTTGGGAAAGGACAACAGGGATGCAAGGAAGTCCACGGCGATGACGAGGAGGTAGGGGGATCACGGTGAGGGCGAAGAGGGCGGTGAGGGCGAAGATGAAGACAAAGCAAGAGGATGAAGAAAATGTTGCCTCGGTTCGAGTGCACTCTTATTCCGGAGGTGAGGGGGACTCTTGTTCCCCCACTTACCGGGTTATCCCCGGGATAACCCGGGTTATACACGGATAATCCGATAATGGGGGGGAACAAGAGTCCCCCTCACCTCCGGAATAAGAGTGCACTTGAACCCTAAACCATCATTGCCCTTTTAGCTCATGCAGTTCTTGCCGAGTTGTTACCATTGTCTACTCCTTTCCTTTTCTTTCCCTTGTCATATATAATGCTTCAAAGTGGAGAGAGAGACACAAAACTAAAAATTATTAAAAAAAAAATTGATTGATATTAAGTTAGACTTTTTCTGAAACAATATTTTTTTAAAAAAAAAACTTGTAGATATTATTATTATTATTAGGTCAATTTATATAAAAAAAATTATTAGTTTTGAAATTTTATAAAAATAGGTCATTATTTTAGATTTTGGAGATTCGATTCGAATTTTTAAAAAATTAATCAAAATAGACTTTTTCACCTGTCTCTCTCTCTCTCTCCTCTCTCTCTCTCTCTCATTCCTTTTTTTTCTCTTGGATTCTCATCCACCGCCTCAGCGACCCTCCGCGACGGCGATAGTAACGAGAGCGGCACCGCCTCCTTTTACTCTGCTTTATTTCTTTGCCAGTGCAGACATTGACCTCGACGCCGGAGAAGAAAGGATACTATCGTAAGCGCGGGTGAGAGAAGAAGGACAGAAGCAATAAGGTCATGGCCGAGACAGTACTATTAATAGTAAAGTATCCTAGTTTTAATAGCACCAATGATTTGGTGTTATTAATAGTAAAGTATTCTAGTGATATATAGTAGAGCTTATATACTTTTAAAAGCATAAGTCCAACTATATTTGTGAATTTTTTATCATTAAATTTGTATTGAGATTTGTGCTGTTATAAAGTTAATTAAAAAGAGATAAAGAAAAAGTATAATAGTACGGACCTCAATACAAATTAAATAGTAAAAAATTCATAAATATAGTTGAGCTTGTAATTTTAAAAGTATACAAAGTCTACTATATATATATATATATATATATATATAAGCTATTATTCTGTTGTTGATGCTATTATGTTTTTGACCCTTAGATAAAGATGAAGGTATATACGGTTAGGATGATAGTTGATCCCAAGATTTAATGTAATACTTTTGGCTATTCTAATTATTTTATTACCTAATTATCTAACTATATATTAAATAATTAACTAATTGATTTATTAATTTATTAAATTATTTATAGTTAATTAAATTATTAATTAAAAATACTCATTATCAATTATTTTATTAATTAATATATAGAATTATCTAGCAATAATTAATTAAATAAACTAAATTATTATTTAATTAATATTTCTATACTAATTAATTAGATAAAATTTATTATTTTAAAATTATAATTATTTTATTCTTACTATTCCAATCCAACTATTCAAATACTATTTTTCTTATTATTCCAAAAAATAATTTAATTTTCATGCGAAAATAAAATTAATTTAACTCTTACTTATTTTAAAATTTACATACATATTAAAAAAGTTCTTATATATATCTTATATATAACGAATCAAATGCCAATACTATCTGTACACCTATTTATGGGTGTCCATCTTACACTCCCATTCATTCAAGAGTTGAAATTTTTTTATTCATCATTTTGAAATGATGGATAAAATTCATTCCATTTTTGGATGGGTGGAATGTCAAGATATACGTACACTCGTTTTAAAATATGCAGAAAGTATTTTTTTTGTACACTCATAAACCCCATCTTTTTAAGAATAAAAATGTAAGATATCCATCCATAAATAAATATACATGTATTATTGCTCAAAGTTCAATTATGACTTGATTTATTTCGATCTTGGCCACTTAATTAATGTTCCGCTGCTTTTACGAGAAATACATACGGAGCAGATAATGGCACGTTTGTATGAAGTTCTCTTTTGGTGGACACCTCCGCTTTGTGGTAGCAGCTCCACTGCTAGATGACTAGCATTATGTTATAGTCATATTTATCTCTCGCTGCCCCACTGCACAAATATTTGAACCTACATGTATATCAATAAATAAATATACATGTAGCATTGTTTAAAGTTTAATTATCACTTGATTTATTTCGATCTTGGTCACTTAATTAATGTTCCGCTGGTTTTACGGAAATACATGCGGGGCAGATAGTGGCACGTATTTGTACGAAGTTCTCTTTTGGTGGACACCTCCGCGTTGTGGTAGCTCCACTGCTAGATCACCAGCTTTATGTTACAGTCATATTTATCTCTCGCTGCCCCACTGCATAAATGTTTGAACCTTCACTCATTTATCAAGTCCTTGTTGGCTTAAAGGCAGTCTTGAACGAAAGATTCGATTAGGGCAGCCGGGCAAGTCATATTTAAAATGATAGAAGGCTGAATTGAATGAAGTTATGTTCGAAATAATAAAATTTAGTCAAAATTGATAAACGTTATATTTATACATTTTAAATAAATTTATTATATATTTCTAATAGTTTGAAGTTTTAAAATTCTTATTTTTTTATTATTATTATTGAAAAAATATGAATAAAAAAAAATTATGTTTGATGATGCTAAATTAAGAAAATTTAATCAAAGTTAATTGCAAAAGTTCTACTAATTAGTTTAAGAATTATAGGTAAGCAAAACTTAGAATTAAATAATATAAAATAAGTTCTTCATAAAATTTGAAGCCGACAAATAATAATATTTCATGTTTTAATATTCAACACAAATATATATAATATAATAATTTGTTTGTTCGTTCTTTTTACTTTTTTTTATTTATCTCTTGCTTTTGTTTATTCATGTGATGCCTACTTCTGCTTTTCCGTTGAAATCGAAAGATCCGTTCTACGTAAAAATTATTTTATTTCTAACATTTAGTAAAAAAAAAAAAAAAAAATTAAAATCAACTATAACTTAATTAATGATCAATGCCTCCACCAACATCTAAGGTTCCAAAGCCCTTCAATTAATTTGAAGGGCTCAAACTCCTACGTGGCCATTGTGGACAAGTCCATGTTAGACTCTCTCAATCAATTACTAACATCCACCACTATTACCGTACAAGTTGTGTTCTCCTAATTTATTACTCACTGCCCCCTCTTTATTATTATTCCTTTTTAGATCCAACCACATCAAGAACTCCTTTTTGTCCCAATTTTGCCATGAGAAATTTAGGGTTTTTTTTTTTTTTTTTTTTTTTTTTTGGAGATAAAATTTTAATAGAAAACTTTCCAAGGTTGACAAATTTTTGATCTACAATTTTGTATCTATTTTAAGATTTATTAAATATTTTTAAATTTTAAAAATTTTAAAATTTTAGAGAATAGGATTACAATTATTGAATTGAGGTAAAATTGAGTAGCAAATAAAAAGGTTCTCAACATAGCTTTGTTGAAAAGCTTCCCACTAATGTTTTTTTTTTTTTTAAGTAGAGTTTATATATTTTTAAAAGTACATGTTAGATTATTATGCAAATTAATGCGAAATAATCTAAAAAATACATATAAATTATTAGATAATCGTTCATCTATTTGAAAATATTATAGACGCTTATCGGAACCCATACCTGATGAAACACGTTATCAGATTTTATCGTTTCTCAAACACCGACAATAAAATCGCCTAGATTGAGTGCTTCCAAGTCTAGATTCGTCGTCTAATTAATTTTGCTCTGAATGGAGCAGGTTAAATAACGACAGGAATCCGACTCGGGACCACAACCCTTTTATATTCCTTATATACTACGTTTAATTAGACTTGTATTGGGTTTCTATACATTAATAGCCCATACCTAATAGATATTTCCAAAGCCCATATTAAATCACTTAATGACCCTATTAAATTAGATAGCCCATAATATAATTATAAATTTATATGTTAGTGCATATATAGGAAAAATTAAATCCAACAATCTCCCACTCGGGCTACATATTATATCTTGAAATAATTATATTATGCTATATGCGCACCAGAATAGCTATATTTTCTTAAAACATTTCCTTAATTACAATATGATCCATCTACTATATTAGTATGAAATCAAAACGGTCTTTGTTATACAAATTCATAACTCGACCTATTAATGGTCACCCTACCAATATATTCAATAACATAGATCGAGTATGGATGTGTAGCATGAAAATTACATGCAATGTGATCTTAACATGCCTATTTTCAACTGGTCCTAATTTATTTTTTAATGAGATCTTATTACGTCATAACAGACAAAACTCATTCAGAATATGAAATAAACTATATATTTTATTCTGTAGAAAATGAACACCAAGTATGCCTGAAATCAAAGAACATCAAAATACAAACTCCCACTAAAATTGCACATCATCAAATAATTTAACACCCATATGAGCAATATGCTCATAAAACACTTTGGACGGTAAACCTTTGGTGAGCGGATTCGCAATCATAGAGTTTGTTCCAATATGTTCTATGCACACATGACCATTTTGAACTCTCACTTTAACAAGAAGAAACTTAATGTCTATGTGCTTTGACTTTGATGAGCTCCTGTTGTTATTGGAATACAGTACAGCCGATTTATTGTCACAGAATATCTTTAATGACCTCTGAATGCCATTCAAAATTCGCAGCCCAGTGACAAATTTTCGTAGCCATATCCCATGATTGGATGCCTCATAACAGGATATGAACTCAGCTGCCATAGTGGAAGAAGCTATAAGTGTCTGCTTAGCACTTTTCTAGAAAATAGCTCCTCCAGCTAAAAGATAAACATAGCCCGATGTGGATCTCCTACTATCTTGGCATCCCGCAAAATCGGAATCAGAATACCCGATGATCTCCAAATGTTCTGATCTCCTATATGTGAGCATGTAGTCTTTTGTTCTCTGTAAATAATGCATAACCCGTTTGGCTGCTCTCCAATGATCCATTCCAGGATTACTCAAATATCTGCCTAATATTCCAACATTATACGCTATATCCGGACGTGTACACACTTGAGCATACATTAGACTCCCTACTGCCGACGCATAAGGAATCTTTTGCATCTCATTCATCTCAAACTCATTCTTTGGGCATTGACTGAGACTGAACTTATCTCCTTTAGCAATAGGAGTATCTCCTTGTTTGCATTCTTTCATTCCAAACCTGCTAAAAACCTTATCGATATAGCTCTTTTGTGATAACCCAAGGATACCCCGAGAGCGATCTCGATGTATCTGTATACCTAATACAAAATAGGCGTCACTAAGATCTTTCATTTCAAAATTCTTTGTCAGAAATCTCTTAGTTTCGTGCAATAAGCCTATATCGCTACTAGCAAGTAATATGTTATCAACATATAGTACCAAAAAAATAAATTTACTTCCACTGAATTTATGGTATACACAATCATCAATTGCATTTATCTCAAATCCAAACGAGATAATTACTTGATGAAATTTATGATACCATTGACGGGAAGCTTGCTTGAGCCCATAAATAGATTTCTTCAATTTGCAAACCATTTTCTTTGGATCGCCTGACACAAAATTTTCTGGTTGCACCATATAAATTATCTCGACAATGTCACCATTGAGAAATGCAGTCTTTACATCCATCTGATGTAGCTCAAGGTCAAAATGAGTCACAAGTGTCATTATAATCCTAAAAGAGTCTTTTGATGAAATCGGAGAGAAAGTCTCTTTATAATCATACCTTTCTTTTGAGTAAAATCCTTCGCAACAAGATGAGCCTTATATCTCTTGACATTGCCTTTTGAATTCCTTTTAGTTTTAAATATCCATTTACAACCAATAGGTTTCGCACCTTCAAGTAATTCGACTAGATCCCAAACATTATTGTCTTTCATGGACTTTATCTCATCATTCATGGCATCAATCCACTTTTGAGAATTAGAACTCTGTATGACTTGGCGAAAGTTGATTGGATCATCTTCTTTCAGTCCTACGTCTTCCTCATGTTCTTGAAGAAAGATGATATAATCATCTGAAATGGCATTTATCCTTTCTCTAGTGGATCTTCTTCATGGCATTTGCTCTTGAGGTTGTTGAGTTTGCTCTTCATGAGCAATTTCTTGATTTTGGACGAGGAATTCATTAGCATTGTCTTGATTGTCCGGATTTGCTTCTTGAATAATGTCAGTGATAGAAACATGATCATTGTCAATAGCTACTGTAGGAAAATAAACGAATTCCTCTTCAAAAATAATGTTCCTTATCTTATCTTCTCCCCCAAACTCAACTTCCTCAAAAAATCTGGCATTTTCCGTCTCAAAAAATGACCGAGTCGTGGGATCATAAAACTTGTAACCCCTTGATCGTCCAGAGTATCCAACGAAATTGCAGCTAATAGTTCATGAGTCCAGTTTCTTTTCATTTGGCCTGTATGGCCTTGCCTCAGCTGGACAACCCCAAATGTGTAAGTGCCTAATACTAGGCTTCTTTCCTGTCCAGAGTTCATAAGGGGTTTTAGCTACTGCTTTGCTTGGAACCCTGTTGAGAATGTAAGCTGCAGTTTTTAGCACTTCTCCCCATAGGAATTCTGGTAAGGTAGAATGACTAATCATACTCCTTACCATATCCTTAAGCATTCTTTTACGTCTCTCAGCAACACCATTCATGCTAGATTTTTCTGGCATCGTGTATTACGGGACAATTCTGCATTCCTCTAGGAATTTAGCAAAAGGCCCTAAACGTTGTTCACCTGATCCGTCATATCTGCCATAGTACTCGCCACCACGATCAGATTTAACAGCTTTAATTCTTTTGCCAAGTTGGTTCTCAACTTCAACTTTGAAGACCTTAAAAACGTCCAATGATTGAGATTTCTCATTAATCAAATATAGATACCCATAACGGGAATAGTCGTCTATGAACGTAATAAAATATTGTTAACCATTCCAGAAAGCCGTAGGGAATGGTCCGCAATTATCAGTATGAATTAGTTCTAATACGTCAGAACTTCTATTGGCATTCAATTTTCTAATATTTGTTTGCTTTTCCTTAATGCACTCAACACAGACTTGAAAGTCTATTAAATCAAGGGGATCAAGAATTTCATCTGACACAAGTTTCTCAATTCTCTGTTTAAAAATGTGACCCAGGCGCTTGTGCCATAACATAGCGGAATTCTCATTAGTTAATTTTCGTTTTGTACCACGAGAACTAGTATACAAGGATTCACTATATGAAGCGATTGTATCCGACAAATATAGGTTGTCATTCACAGATAAAGAACCAGTTCCAACAATATTTGAATTTAAAAAAAGACTAAATTTATTATTTCCAAATGAACAAGAGTAACCAGATTTGTCCAAAATAGAAATAAAAACCAAATTCCGTCTAAATGACGGTACAATAAATGTCTCTTCTAAATCCAAATAAAAATCATACTTTAATAACAACCTAAAAGTTCCTATGGCTTCAACCGCAACTGATTTGCTGTGGCCCACAAAGATGAATCTTTCAGTATCATTTGGTTGCCGGCTCGTCAGACAGCCCTACATAGACATACTTATGTGAGTAGTAGCATCAGAATCTATCCACCAAGTGTGTCTAGGTACAGAAGTCGAATTAACTTCAGAACAAATCAAAGTGAAAAGTTTACTTTTCTTAACACGCCAAACGGCGTATTTAAGACATTCTTTCTTCATATGTCCACCCTTCTTGCAAAAGTAACAGGTGAATTCCGAATCCTGTTTCTTTTGCCCTTTCTTTTGTGGTGTCCCAACCGCAGCTTCCTTTCCCATTTTTCTCTTTTTATCTTTAGAGGAGGTTGCCAAGTGAGCACTTTCTGGTTGATCTTTCTTTAGTCTTTCTTCTTCTTGCACACATTGAGAAATGAATTCGTTAAGAGACAATTTCTCCTTTTGAGTGTTGTAACTCACCTTAAATTGGCTATATTTTGCAGGAAGAGAAATGAGAACCAGATGCACGAGCAAGTCCTCAGACAACTTTAACTTTAGTGCCTTTAATTTTGAAGCAATATGAGACATCTCCATAATGTATTCCCTTATGTTGCCCTTTCCTTTATACCTCATTGAAACAAGTTTAGATAGTAATGTATTTGTTTTAGCCTTTATGCTCTTGACAAAACGCTTTTTCAGTTCCTCAAGAAACTTCTTGGCATCATCCTCATTAGATATAATGCCCCTAAAAGTTTCTGAAATTGCACGTTTCATAATCATGAGACTCATGCGATTAGAACGTTCCCACTTTTCAAAGTCACTTTTATTCTCAGCGGAACTTTTATCTATAAGAGAAGGGGGTTGTTCTGTCCGTAGCGTAAAGTCCATATCCATGCAACCGAGAACAATCATAACGTTCTCTTTTCAATCCTTGAAATTTGTGCTATTCAACACTTGGATTGAATTGATATTTGCAGATATTGAAGATGCAGAAATATTAACTGGGCAGAAAATAAAATAACAAACATTAAGCTCACAATTTTATCCATAACAAAAACATAATAAATAAATTCAAATAATGATGAGCCCCAAAACAAGATACCTCGAGCAACATTGACATTCAGTCTTTGGACAGAAATATCAATTGTAATTAAGTGGTACTCTCAGCGTAGTAATCAGATACTAACAATTAATCCTGTCAAATAATAAGTCTTTCTTTGGATAGACTTATTATTTACACGGCATACTTGATAGTTGTCATATATTTATTACCACAATTGTATGTGAAGTTTGGCCAAATAGTTACCTTCCTTTGGGCCGGTTACCATTCGCATAAACAACAAATACATACATCCAAATATTTTAAATAAATTAATCTACACCAAAGATGTTACTTTGGCAACACGTTACTTCAATTAATCTATTTTAAAAATTAGACTTTTCAAAAATAAGAAAATATCAAAATTTGAATTTAATTTTCAAAATTATGCTTTGTATAAAGAAATCCAAAAAAACCTTTACTTTATGAATCGAAATCGTTAAACAATCAAAATTCGGAATCCAAAATGTCACAAATCAAATTATAATGCGGAAAAATAACAAGGATTCATGACATTTTTTTAAAAAAAAAAAAAAAAATTAATTTCTGCCCTAGATCATCTTTATGGTAGAAAAAAGATTCAAAAAAAAAAAAAAAAAAAATAACATCTAACGATTTAAACATGTAAGGCTCTGATACCACTTGTTAGATTCTTATGCAAATTAATACGAAATAACGTAAAAAACGCATGTAAATTATTAGATAATCGTTCATCTATTTGAAAACATTATAAACGTTTACCGGAATCCATGCATGATGAAACACGTTATCAGATTTTATTATTTCTCAAACACCGACAATAAAATCACTTGGATTGAGTGCTTCCAAGTCTAGATTCGTCGTCTAATTAATTTTGCTATGAATGGGACAGGACAAATGACGGCAGGAATCCGACTTAGGAACACAACCCTTTTATATTCCTTATATACTACATTTAATTAGGGTTCCATAAACCTTAATTAGATTTGTATTGGGTTTCTACACATTAATAGCCCAGAGCCCATATTAAATCACTTAATGACCCTATTAAATTAGATAGCTTATAATATAATTGTAAATTTATATATTAGCCCATATATAGAAAAAATTAAATCCAACAGTACAAGCCAAATTATACTTGTGAATTTTTTATCATTGAATTTGTATTGAGATCCGTACTATTGTATTTTTTTTTCTCTCTTTTTAGTTGCCTTTATAATAACACAAATCTCAATACAAATTTAATAATAAAAAAATTATAAGTATAATTAGACTTATGCTTTTAAAAATATATAAACTCAATTTTTTTTTTTTTTATAGGGTATGGATTTTGTTTTTTCTTGTAAAACAACAGAAGGGAGAATAAGTTGAAAATTATTTTTTATTTGTTTTAGCCACAAAGTCCATTTTAAAACAGAGAGGGATTTTAATCTTAAATAATCTCCAAAAGGGAGGGGGAATATCTTTAATTACCCAATCAATTTACGTCTAATTAGATGGTTAAGTGTTGCTGGATAAATTACTAACTTACTAATGCTATAAGGAGAGGCACTATCTTAAGACGCTTCCATAGACCCTTTTAATGCAAAATAAAAAATATTTAAATTTTTTATTTTAATTGCTTTTGCCAAAGAGCAATGCTAGGTGTACACTCCAAATGAGATATACATTCTACATCTATTTCTGGGATGGGTATTCATCCATTCGTCATATCGATGTGACGAATAAAATTTATTCCACCTCAGAATGAGATGAATGTAAAATATACACCTATTTGAAATGTACGTCTAGCATTTTCCTTTGCAAAAATCTACTTCACACGATAAAAGCAAAACCAAATAGGCACTTATTAGCTCAAAACTCTCTATACGGAGCAACAAAAATAGAACCAATTAACCGTAGCAACAAAAGTAAAACCAAATAGACACTTAGACAATTCAAAAAACTAATAAGTAATAACTATTTTCCCCATTGGGCCATGATACTCCATATATGATTGAAGCAGGTTCAATGTGCTGAAAAGTGTGGTACGTAGCATGCATGCTTTGCACTTCCATTTTTAGTTGATCGCTGTCCTATGTTGTACTGTCACTATGCATGCATTTGCTTCTGTCACGGCGCTTCACGTGTTCTCTGTAACCAGCGCAGATAAAATCTGGAACCTCAAATTTAAAATCTGTTAAAAAAATAATTACACTAAATTTTTTTGTGATTAAATTTAACTAGTTTATGTTTAAATTTAAATAACATAACTTATCTTTAATCGCTATGAAGATTTCAAAAATTGTAGATAAAAATAAATCGAAATAAAATTAATTCGAAAGCGTGCGAGGCACTGCCCTAAGGCATATTTCCGTCCTTTGTGCGGATTAATCGGAGATACCACCCCAAGGTACTACCGGAATTTCCCTTCCTATGAGCACGACCGTCGAAGAGGTTGACGAAGTTTCTTTCAACACCCGATAGTAAAACAATATAAGAAAATAAAATCGAAATAAAAATCAATTGCTTGTGTATGTGTATGAGTGCGTGTATATTAGCATATACACAATAGTACTTATAGGTGTAAGGTGTAGGTGAAAGTTGGAATTTTCAACATTCACGTCATCCATAAAGAATAGTTAAGAGTCCATAAATGTAAAAAAAAAAACGTTTAAAACTTAATTAAAAATTTAATAATAATTAAATGATAATAAATGAGAATAAATAAAATTAAAATTAACAATAAAATAATAAAAGTGATTATTGAGAGTTTTAGAAATTTTGAATATTATTCTAACAAAATCTACTTATTTTAAATTAATTTTTAGTTAAATTTTTTTAAAACATAAATAATTAAACTACGCTATCTTTTACACACACCTCTCTCTCTCTCTCAAAAAGGATTGGTGGAATAAGATGCAGATGATCATCAGGGTGCACCTTAGTATTGATACATAAGATCAGTCCCGCACTTCGATCACTACAACAATTTTATTCTATTATATTAATTTAATTATATTAAAGATTAGATTATTATAAAATAATTTTATTGCAACAGTTTGTGCTGTTGTGATAATACAATTTATATTATTTAGCTGTTTATAAAGTATAATTTATAGCGATGATTTGCAATGATTTTTGTTTATGGTAAAAGATTATTATTTCAACTAATAATTATCAATTATAGTAGTATTTATTCTTGGAAAATAATAATTTTTTAGTGGTGGTTGCATGTGAATGAAAAGACAAATCTATATATAATATTGATCCCTTATTTAATTTTAAAGAATAATAATTATTTCAATTATTTTTTACTATTTATAGAGGATATATATATATATATATATATATATATATATATATATATATATATATATATATATATATATAAGCAAAAAATATAGGCGAAATGTTAAATAAATAAATTAATGGTATAGAATGGGCTGAATTTGGATCGGGTCGGGTGGGGTTAATATGGGCCAGTTATGTTTTTATAGGCTGATCCATACCCGGCTCGGGGTGAGCACCAAATCGGTTTCGACTACATTATACCAAACAAAACCGGTTCATTTTGGTCGGTTCAGTTCAATTCGATTTTATGCGAAAATTAACCGATTAATTGTGTACTTTGAGTCACCAACTTTCGAGCCTTTAATAATTAAATATATGTTCATTTTAAATTATAATTTAACGTTGCAGAGTTTTACCATTTTTATCCTTAGATAAAAAAATTTTAGATAAGATTAATCATTTTTCCATATTTTTTTAGTAGTTTAATATGTTTTAATCGAAAATATGTATATATTCAAATTAAATAAACCAAATCGAACCGACCAAATTATTTCGGTTCGGCAATTTTTTTTTTTATATTCGACAAGCCCAGTTTTGAAAGAAAACCCAGAAACTGAACCGAACTAATCAATGCTCACCCCCGCACTCAGCATATCAGCTAGCGGGTTTAATGTTGCTTGAACAAACCCACAAGATGAACGAATCAGCCCGACCCGTACTTCACATAAAGTGGACCGGGTACGGGCCGGAGAGGCCCAATCTGAACCGATTAGATACCGAAATAATGTAATTATTTAGAATTTTATTTAATTGAATCAGCATGGAGAATAACTTGCATTCGAGAAAAAAAAATTAAAAAATTGAATAGAGAGTTCAAGTAAAATAAAACAAAAACGGTGGGTGACATTTGTTTGATTCGAGCCCTAACCCAATTATCCAATGGATCATGATCTTACAAAATGATCCGAGTTAAAAAGATTAGAGTAAATGATTAATTATTAGTGGTTTGCTCATTGACTCTAAAATGATTTCACTCTAATTGCTTGAGTATTTGCTCGAGTCTTTTAGTTATTTTTGTTTTTGTTTTTTGTTTTCCAATCTTATTTTATTTCCCTTTATGTTTTCTTTCATGTTTTCTATTTTTCTCGAGGTCGAAGGTCTTTATAATTTAGTTTATTTTTCTAATGAATGAAGTAAATAGCTTGTTTTCTTTCTCTCAAAATCTTAAGCCTACATTATCTATGATTCTTTCGGGAAGGTCTCGTCGATTCGTTGCTTTGCACTACTAGGACTTGGGGCTGCGGTATGGGGGAGCTTCATCGAGAGGTGTGTTTCTATTATTATCACATTGAGCTGGGATTCATGGGGTATGAAGGTTTTGGAGGTGTGAACCTATGAGTTGGGGCTATGCAATGATTCTATTTCCAACTTTTATTGCTGTTGGGGCTATGCAATGATCTGGAGTTTGCTCCCTGGGGCGAAAGTGTTCAATCTGCTTCGTTTTTTTACTAGTTATTTGGGAGTACACTTGTTCACATTTGCGTTTCGACCCCCTCCGTTGGTCCGAGCGCTGGGCTCATCCTTTGTATTTCATCTCTTTTTTGTCTTTTATGTGGTGTTGGGGTTTTTTCTTTTCTTTGGTTCTTGTCCTGTACGGCTCAAATAGGGTATATCCCTGTTTAATCAAAAAAAAAAAAAAAAAAAAAAAAAAAAAAAAAAAAAAAAATCTTAAGCCTACATTTGGGATCTTAGAGCAAGTTCATTACTAATGTTGAGAAAATATTTTGTTTATTTCAATATAACATATCGCATTGTGTAGATCGTAATGATTCAATTACTTAATAATTTTTATGAGTTTATCAAAAAATATTTCTATATGTATTTCAGAATTAATATTCTATAGATCGAAATCACTAACCAACTATTCCAAAAGTATGTGCTGATAGGAATGGCGCACTTATCGCACTTAAGAGCTCCAACATATTGCTTCACAAATTTCGACTTGACTCAACCCACTTAGTCAACGTTAGATTTATTATCGAGCCTCTTACCGTGATAAGAATGGTACACCCATCGCACTTAAGGCCTCTGTCATAACGCTTCACAGCTTTTGACCAGACTTAACCTATTTGAACTTTATGTTTATTTGGGTATATTGCCTTAAGGTCTATTGTGGATCTAACTCAACCGCTCAACATATTCTTGATAAGTCAATTTTATCTGCAGAATGATTAGTGAGCAATATTTATTTGTCAAATATTCTCAAACATTTACAGTTTACTTACCCCCTTGAGGGATCGGACGATATCCTTCATTGTGGATCGGGAGACACAGGGACACTTACCCCCTTGAGCGATCGGACGATATCCTTCATTGTGGATCAGGAGACACAGGGACGGAGCCTGTATAAACCTAAAGTGGCCAGCCCATTTCAACTTTTCAATATTTATTTTATAGCCTTTTGATAGCTTATACATTTTTAGTTATTTTCTAAAATATATAGGCCTATTTTATTAAAAATAATAATAATAATAAATGGTGCTAGCCAAGAGCTCTCTCTTTTTTTATGTATTTTATAAGTAAAATTGTACTAAAATTTATAGGACATTTTGAAATAAGTTCTTCAATTTTAAATATTTTATTTAATATATTCTTAATTTTTAAATTATTTTGGATGAGCTATTTTATTTAACTGAATAAAATATTATACTAAATTTAATAGCTCTACTAGATAATAATCATTGATTGTTATAATTTTATTTACAAAATATTTAAAAATTAAATCACTAACTTAACTACTGTTCGGGCCGAAAATGTCGGTCGTCGGTCGGCCCCGGGGATTCGTTTGACCCTCTGAGTGTGATGCACCACGTGCCAATAGATCAAACGATCGGGCCGAGAAGGGATCTGCTCAGTCGGGTTCTTCTTACTTAACTCTCGCCTCTGTTCGGCTTAGATTAGTCGAACCGGGATATGGAGATAGAGAGAGATTGAGTACATCCTAGAATAGCCGACTCAGAGAATAGAGACAAAGAAATTGACACGGCTGATGAGCCGATTAAACTTTATATTGTTTGGAAAGGAGAAACAAGAAAGAGAAAATAGATAGAAATTACAAGTAATCTACTCTTAGAAAATACGATAAATCTATCTAGAAAAGCAATAAATGCATATATGAAATATATGAAAAAGTAGGGGGGTGGTCCTAGCTTATGAGATTGCATGACCCTTTTTTTTTCGATGGTTCAGATATTTATACCCTCCCGAACCATGTGTATAATAATCGCCGATTTGAATAATCGGCGTGATTTGGAAAAAGTTATCGAGAAATTCTCAACTATTTTCTTTTGAGTCGAACTTCCTCAAATAGGATGGCAGACGTTTTTTCATCCAAGTTCGTCCCCTTATCAACGCGCCGGAGCATGATTTTCGGCGCTTTCTAATGTTGGATGTAGCTTGTCGTTTTCGTAGTCAGTTACGAGATTCGCGCCCGAATCTCGCGCTATTTCCTTCAAAGTCTTTCCTTTCTCGGCTTGAATAACTGAGAATTGACTTTTACCGCGCCTTCCTCGTCACTCAACGGGGCGATCTCGCTTTCATCTTCAGTCGAAGTCGGTCCGGGGAAAGGCGATGATCTCCTTATTTTCGGCTATTTTTTCTATCAGCTGATGCCTTTGGCCGACAAATGTATGTCGCGTGCTGCACTCTTACGCGACTGAGACCAGTTTTAATCGAGATGCGAGTCCCTCTTTGTGGACTCATTCTCCCGTCGGCTAATATCTTTAGCTGATGGTAGACGCCACGTATCACTCTCTTAAGTGGCAAAAATTTTAGTCTCAACAATTATCGATAAATTTAGTAAAATTCTAAAGTTATTTGAATGGAATAATACAAAAAAAATAATTATAAATTAAGCGAGTGTAAATCAATGCGAAAAAAATAATATTAATATTTTTTACATGAAATATCTTATAAATAAATTTTTTATTTGTATATATTTTGACTCCTCTCGTGATTGAATTATGACTTAGGAAACTCGCATTTGAATACCAACTAATGTGAGCAATGATACTCTTTAGCTGCATTTGATTCGGGTATAAGTAAAATTTATTTATTTATAGTGTAGGTATAATTTTTAGAATAAACAAAAATAAAACTAATTTTGCATTTGAATAAAAATAAGATTATTTTTGAAAATAAGAAAAATGGTATTTGGATAGTTAGATTAGAATACAGAGAATAACAATAATTATAATTTTAAAATAATAATATTTTATCTAATTAATTAATATTAATTAATTACGACTAGATAACTCTAAAAATATTAATTAGTAATAAAAATAATTAATAATAAGTATTATTAATCAATATTTTAATTAACTATAAATAATTTGATAAATTAATAAATTAATTAGTTAATTATTTAATAGCTAGATAATTAGTGAACAAGATAATTAAATTAGTCAAAATATTAAATTTATTAAAGAGTTAATATAATAATTAAAATTAAATTTATTTTAATTAAATTTGTTCTCAAGTATAAATAAGTTGTTAGGATTTGATTATATTTGTAGTTGAATCCTAGTTGGATTAAGATTAATATTTAAATCTTAAAGAGATAAGTTTGTTAAGATTTAAATATTAATTAGAATAAAAATCTATTTAGATTAGGATTTGGATAGCTTTTGATGTAAGCTATAAATATAGCATATGTGTTATTATTTTAAGGTGGTGTTAACGTGGTCACACCCATGAAGACGGTGGTGGTAATACCCATAGAGGTGGTGGGGGCTAGGATTTAGCCACACCCATATAGTGGTATCCACACCTACGATGGTGATAACACCCATGGAGGTAGTGGGGGTTAGGATTTAACCACACCCATAGTCTTCTAGGTTTATAGAAGACGAGAGAAGAGAGTCTTCTAGGTTTATAGAAGACAAGAGAAGGGTGAGAGAGATTCAGGATGAGGGCTCGGATTGAAGCTACTCTATTGCAGAAGAGGAGTTGATGTAATCGGTGTAATTCTTCTCTTGGTTAATGAATTTTATTTCACCCGCATATTTTCTGTTTTATTTTTCTTCTCCTTGGTGATTGTGCTAATTCCAGCTATATTGAGAGGACGGATTTTTGATAAAAATCTGATTTGACGTTTTCGCTGCGGAATCCCAACTCTAGGCAGTACCAGAGCGGATTGCGGTACCAGAGCGGGTTGCGGATTCAGAGAATCTGGTACCGAGGCGAGTACCGAATTTTTCCAACATAAGTTTGTTTCAAATAAAAAGGTGGATTAGTAGTTTCAAATTTACACTAACTTGTTCCAGGAACCAAACACAAATATAACTTATAGATATAACTTATATACAAACCAAACGTAGCTGGTTCCAACAAAACGCTATTTTAATTTAGGTCAAAAAAAAGTAGCAAACCTTATCTATAGATTTTTCATTTCCCTTTTCTTTAATATGTCATCAAGAGATTCTTAAATTTTGATGATGATACCTCCCTACTACGAAAAAGAAAATAACAGTGATGATGTAATTAACTGGCCCTTTTAATGCAGAATGAGGGCATTAGAATATTATAGATCAGATTCACCTCCATGTGTGGTTCATGATCATTAAATTGTTTTGTATTTGGTTGCAGGTGAGATTGTTAAGATGAACACATCACTAATATTCTTTCACCAAAACCAGATATTATTCAACTATATCATGAT
This sequence comes from Tillandsia fasciculata, assembly GCA_029168755.2. NCBI lineage: Eukaryota > Viridiplantae > Streptophyta > Magnoliopsida > Poales > Bromeliaceae > Tillandsia > Tillandsia fasciculata. The sequence goes on from CM054951.1 coordinate 13,544,920, forward strand.
ACTAACTTATTACCTGCGCTATTTATGATCTTTGTCGAACTATTATTATTATTATTATTCTACGTAAAGTGGAGGTTACAATCTTAAAATAACTCTCTAGTTTAAAAGTTTTAGTTGCTGCAAAGTAAAGTTACATGAGCTTGAAATGCAAAGCTCCCAACCAAGTACTCAAATTAAAAGATGAAATGAAATGTCACCCAAGACAATGCCACATTACCTAAGCTCCTTAACTTATTATCATGTCGCGCTTTTTCTTTGCATGCATGGTACACAAAAGGAAAGAAAATAATTATCAAATTTTTTAAAAAAAATACTTTTTGTATATTTCAAAAAAAATGTATATCTTATATTCCATCAATTCAAAATAATAGAGAAAGAAACTTCTATCCTTGAATGGATAAAAATGTAAAATATACAGTCATAAATAATTGTACACGTAGTATTGCTCATTTTTAAATCCCTTATTTTTACCACCGACAGGTTTTTTTAACTTGTGATAGGAATATTAGTTACGTATTAAATACGAATTAAAAGAGTGTACGAAATTTGTGGATCTCTCGGCTTAAGTTTTTGGGCAGGGCTCCGAGCCTTCAATATGTACTGTTAAAAATACATTCAGATGAAATCAATTAATTTAGCGTTAAGATTTTTAAAAAAGCACGACTCAATTAATTAGTCGGGAGATAATTTTACTGAATTTGACAATTTTTACAATGGGCGCAAAAAATTTATAAACAATCATTATTTTTCACTTAATTAAGTGCCTGTTTTTAATTTGCAATTCCAATTTGAAAAACACTCGTGGATATCTACGCATTAAGTTTGGCGCTCAAATTCAACTCTTTAGACCCTTGTTTTGATATTTTCAATTTTTTTTATTTTGAGATTGGTTGTTTGGTTATTTTTTATTGACTTAAATTTAGCGATAAATTAAAATTTATTATCTTCAATTATAGCAAGATTCAAATATCGATCCTCTATATATATATATATATATATATATATATATAGCGTCCACCCAGTTGATATAATTAGTACTTTAGGGTTGATTAATAAATATACTTTGGTATTTATCAAAAAATTATGTTTTTTTTTATTCCTTTTACGGTTCTTATACTTATTCTGATCTCTTGACATAGTTTAATTAGTATTGCGTCACTTTTCTAACGATTCAGCATTGGGTATATATAAGTACATGTACACCCTATAAGATATGTACATTCTACATTCCATTCCATTCTTAAATAAAATGAATTCCATCCGATGTGACGGGTGGAGTGAATATCCATCCCAGAATAAAATGGGATATAGAATGTACATCTAGCATCACCCTTCAGCATTTTCCAGCTAGGTCGTATATATTTCAACCGATTTCGTCCGGTTCTTAATTAGTTTATTTAGCTCTTTCAATCTGATTTATCTGACTCTGCACGAGACCACATAGTTCAAACCGATTTCATTGGATTCTCATACGACCGTACATGATTCGATAAATAAATCTATCAACTTAAGCTTTTTAATAATACCCCAATCATTTAATTATGTAATGTAGTAGCTAGGGAAATTAATATATATATATATATATATATATATATATATATATATATATATATATATATATATATATATATATATATATTGAATTAAATAGTATCCACCAAACTTGTTGAAATGTGATGTTACTCATGCATGGTACCACCCATTATTAACGGAGCCCCACTAGAGAGACCTTTAGTCATGAATGAGCAAACCTTTTCCTTTTCTTTTTGTCTTTTTTTGGTTTTTTTAAACCTTCAGAACGGACAAAGAATTTTCTGATATTGTAACTTAAGTTCAACTTTTTTTTTTTTTTTTTTGTTTATTAGATGTAACTTTTCAAGTAATGAATTTTCTGGCATTGTAACTTAAGTTTAATTTGCTGGTATGGTAATATTTCAAGTTCAATCAATTCGAATTATCAGAAATATACAATCAATTTATTTAAAACGTATTAAATAAAATGTCTATCGATTCCGATTATGACTTAACTAAACCTTCATATCATGCAAAAATTGAATCTGTAATTTCTAGCTCTGATATTATTTATCAAATCATTGATGCTATCCATTAATTTTAAAAAATATACAATCAGTTCATTTAAAACGTACAGACGCATTATTTATGAATTTTAATTGTGATCAGATCGAATCAACCTCAAGCCACTAATTTGAACTTTACTCGATCTAATCCAACCTCTTATCATTCCGAACGTGTCTTAGTCCGACCTGATCTCCTACTCATGTAGGCACATTTAAGCCGACACATAGCCCAAGTTAATTTTATACAATTTTACCAACTTAATTTGACCAAAGAAGAAAATTTGGAAACAGGTACAGTAAGCTTTTAAATTTCTCTGTCCATGGCCCCGACAAAATCGTTGTGTGGTCCCAATAGAAACCGTGATCGAGCACCAAACACCAAATGCACCTACCTACTTTACTGTGCTCAAATAAATTTCAACATTTTAAAAATCAAAAGTTTAAATCATTAAATATGATCCAAAAAAAAATATATCTAAAATGTGACTACTCATAAAGTTTTACAAATTTCAGAAACTGATTTTCTAACCATAATATTTAATATTGTCACAAATCAATGATCCACAATTTTCAAAAAAGAGAAATATTTTTAGAAACTTAAAAAATAATAGATCTCAAAAAATTCTGACTTTTGCGTATACTTTGCTTTTAGGTTATAAATTACATTTAACAAAAGCTTTACTCTTATGTATTGTTTTAATATTTTTAATAAACTGTGTAAATTAAAAATCATCATATATTTTATAATGGTAGTTAATCAATGAATGATATATATTAGCATTGAAGGATACTTTGCCGACACATAAATTTTATTACTTTTTATATAAGGTTGATGTGATACTTTTTAGTGGTTTGAAGAGGAACAATGTCAATTACTGTTGAATTAAATAAAATAATTATTTTTAAAAATAACTTTAACTCGTAGTGAATGATATTTTTTATATTTTATAATATCTCTCGTATCAAAACTCGAAATTTTTTGATAAATATATAATATAAACTTAAATTAAATAAAAAAGATTAATTATAATAGATTTCAATTCGACATTTTTTGATAGGCTCATCATATAGGCTTGAATTAAATAATAAAAAGAAAAAAAAATCAGTAATGATAGGCGGCCGACGTGATTTGAACTGAGAGAAAATAAGTTACAGTAGAAGCCAGTGGTGATTTGAACTCAGAACCTTCTGTTCTGATACTATGTTAAATAATACGAAACTAGTATAGGACCCTCGTTGTACAGTGGGTAGGTAGTGTCACGCCTCGAGCTCATAGCGAAAGTCTTCGGGCGCACAACAGATTCGCCACGCGTGCGAGGATGTACCCCACACACGCAAAGCGTCCAAACCTATCTTGCAAAAAAATTAAAATTTATAGCTAAGTATATATCAGAGTGAAAAAAAATAAAACTATACTAATATCTACCACTGTACAAAATACATATAAAATTCACCTCTCAAATAAAATAAGGTTAAATTATAAAAAACCCTCATGTAAAATCTCATTTTTTTACTTTGTCCCCAGACTTTTAAAAACCTACACTTTGTCACCTCCTAATTACGGAATTATACACTTTCCTCCCTGCCGTCATCGTTCCGTAAGTGGTTGAAGGGTTGATACTGTTGATGAGCAAGTCACAGCTCCAATGACGGCAATGATGATGCTACAGCACATCAAATGTGGTCACAGAATTATTTACAAAACGATGACGGTAGTGGATAAGTGTATAATTTTGTAATTATGAAAGAACAAAGTGTAAGTTTTTAAAAGTCATGAGGAAAAGTGTAACACTCCAATAATCCCACATCGGATGGGAATGAAATTATGAGTGGATATATAAAAAGACAATGAACACTAGCAATAATAACTGGGCTTAAGTATGTTTTTTTTGTAGTTTGGGCCCAACAAGCGAAATTTTATAGGGAGATTTTCTATAATTTAGCCAAAAAATAAATACAAATAAAACCATTTAAATATATTAAAATAATGCTGGATGGGAACTGCTATCTACGTTGTAATTCTTTTATCTTGGTCCAAAGCTGGCTCAGAAGGCTTTGAAAAGTAGACAACAAGCATGTGTGAGAACTACAAAATAGTAGTTCCTAGTGGGTACAATCGACGACAATAACGGCCTGCCCACTAGGTCTACCAAAGGTAAGATAGTGAAACAATAAAATAAGCGAGTAGCTGAGCATAATCGAAATAAAATAAAATACAATACTACACTATCATGCCTCTACAACCAAATCCAAAACATCCCTACCCAAACCCAAATGCAACAGAAAATCCAACACTCTCAAAAGCCCGATCAAGCCCGCGCTGCCGACAAATAGGCCACAATCAATCACTCCCTACTGTCAGGGTTACACGCCAAGCAGTGCCCGTCAACAGTAGACACCAATCTACCTCCTAACTCCCTCTCTTCGGCACCTGGTCGATCAATCCCACGTAAAGCTCAAAATGGTATGCATGCTATGAACAAATGGTGACTCCTCATATCACCAACGCCACAAGACACAAACCCAAGGTCAACTCACACATCCCGACCAACAAAAAAGTATCGCACGTCTCAAAACCCGTATCCAAAGCACACACACAAAACCACTCACACTGGCACAAGACCCACGAAATTTCAAGACAATGTAACCACTACGTCAGCATGACGTTGCACAAATATCACTATCTAAAAACTATTCATCTCTAATACCCAACAATACCAACGAAGGGTCAACGCAGACCGACAATATGGTTCCCCTGATAAACAGGCTAACCCAATCATATTATAAAAATAGCATCAACCCTGTAAGTTGACACTAACACACAAAACACACTAAATCACAAATATGGATACCCTGATAACAGATAAACTCAAACATTCTAAAATAAAGTCTATCTCGAAATCCGCGCGCAACTAAAAAACCCCCAAAACTATTTAGTAATAAAATAATAATATTTCTAAACCCTCAGTCCCAAATAGTCAAAAAATAAATAAATCATACATTTCCTACATCTAAGAACAATAATAAAATAGGTAAAATCTCTACATCTAGCATGTAAATATAATTAGTAATCCGTCATTCTCGGCGACACGGAACCCACTTGGAACACAAATCCTGGCAGAACTAGGTCGGCAGAAAGATTGCACGCTCGACGATGATCACTACGCGTGAACGGCACAGTCATGACAAATTCGAAAGTATCCCAATCAATCTCGCGACCCAGAACACCCTAGTCTTTACAGTTAAAAGGGCAAAGAGTTCAAAATCCAATAACTCCAATGAGCAAAAACCTAACACTACCAAAAACAACCCCAAAAAAACACAAACAGCAATATAAAATAAGAGACACTTACCCCAAGATCGACACGCCATTGGAACTCATGCGCGCGTGCCCGAGCTCGACTCCTCGAAACAAACCGCATGCTCCACAACACTCCCCGCACGTGCACGACCTTCCTCTCCCTCTCCTTTGCGCTTTGCTTCACTCTCTAAAACCCACAATGGTGAACAGAGGAGAAACAGAAAAGAAAGAACGAGGTCCTCGCACGCACGTTAAATAGGCGAAAATGGGTTTTAGAGGAGAAACCAACTTTCGGACACCTGAAACAACCATTTCAGGCGGCCAAATACCACAGGAAGCGGCCCGAAAGTTTTGGGCCGCTTCAATGCTGATAGCGGGCGCCCGGTCGCGCACCCGCGACCACACCGGGGCCACCCCGTGCTCGCGTCACGCCCTCACCCAACGAGGCGCCGCCACGTGGCGCCAGCTATGATGCTCGCGCATGCGCAACTCCGCTTCCCAACACGCATGCCTCGTGAAGCGTGCCCACACACACGCCACCTCTCTCTAAAGCCTCCCAAAATGCACCCCGAGCTTTATTTTTTGCGCCGATTTGTGCTAGAATGGTCCTGGCTCTGTCCGGCAATCTCTCAACATGCTAAACGACCAATCATACTGCGATTTTACAATTTACAAAGTCCAGTATCTCAAAGGTAGTATTTGGAATAATTAAAATATATAGTTATTAAAATTTAAAATTCAAAACTTTATATACAAAGAAAGCTATATAGTATTCTTATATACATTATAAAAATTAATTTTTTTTATTAATTTTTTTTTAACTTTCAGCATTTGTAAAATATAATCATTTTAATAATTTTATTTTTAATTAAATATTTAGTTTTGATTGTTATTTTATAAATAAATTTTTTAAACTAAAAATTTAAAGTGAGAGGACGTATTTCAAATTGAAAAATAGATGAGAATATTTTTGCTTTATTAGAATTGATAGAAGAAAGAGAAGATGTTACATATATTTAGTATATATTAATATTCTATACACCACAGCTTATATTAGATGAATAATATTTTAATATAAAAATTTAATTAAATATATTTAATTTATAAAGTATAATAACTTAAATTATATTTAATAAATTAATTTTAAATTTTTTATTAAAGAATTTTAGGCATGTGTGTATATACAAAAATATACTTGGTGTAGAGAATATTTAATAGTATGCATTCATAATTTAAAGAACAATGAGAAATTTTTGCTTGCATCCGCTATATAGCAATACTCCATACACCGCACATAATATATTTTTTTTGAGGAAAAAGACTGCCGCTTCATTCATAGAGAAATGAACTTAGTTACAAAAATGGAGCAACTGGACCCCGTTAAAAAAAAGAAAAAGGAAAAGAAAAAAAAAAAAGGGTTAGATACAAAACGTGTTCCAGTCCGTCTGTGCTGACTGAATTACGACTACCAAACTTCTCAGACTACGCTTCTTGTTGTCGAACCGTTTTCCATTACGCTCCAACCAAATATTCCACCACGTAGAAGCGATGGTAGTGAGTTCTCTTCTTCCCAAGGCTCCCTATTTAAGTTTGCTCGCCTCCGAGAGCAAATCAACTACTACACATAATATTTAATAATTGATAAAATATTTGATAATTTATACTAAATATGATATAATAGTGTAGGGCTACTATACTCTTAGGGCGTGTTTGGCAACCGGTATAAGGGGGGATAAGGGGGTTATCCCTCCCTTTATACCCAAACAGCATTTAAGTGTGGGGGAACAGCTGTTCCCCCCATACTAAATTATTCCGGTATAAGGGTATAGAACAGTTGTTCCACCCCACAGGTGGAACAGCTGTTCCACCGGTTGCTTATTATTATTATTTTTTTAATTAAAAATTTTTAAATTATAAGATATTTAAATTTATAAAATTTTAAATTTTTTTATTTTATTTTATAAATTTTAATTCCCTCTATTATTCTTATTCCTCTTTAACTTACCAAACATAATTTTTCTTATCCCGGTACAACCTTTATACTCAACCAAACACAAAATTACTATAATTCTTGCTTGTACGTGAACTTATACCTATCCCCGAAATAATCAATTTTCGCTTATACCCGAACCAAACGCAGACTTATGAGTATAAATTTATTTATACTCATAACTTTTTCGTCTTAAAATAAAAAAATATGCGATTAGAATAATAGTAGTCCCCCTAAAATTTAGTAGGTTGTTGGTGAAATAGTATAAATTTTAAAATTTGCTATAATTTTAACTTATACATTTTATTATTCAAATGATAAAATTTTATAAATACAAAAATATTTTACTTAAAATAATATAATAATCAAACTCAATATAATATAAATAATATAAAATATATAAATAATTTATTATACTACAAAATTTAGTTTTGATACACATTTTAGAATTAGTATACGTTGCAACAGGCACGACAAAATTTTTATAACACATGTGGCGAGTCATGCCTTAATGGGTAAGGTGGCTCTTTCATGAACAATATTTTTTTGATGTGACGGTGTGACCCAGTATTTTATAAAAAGAGCAATTGCTTTCATGTTTGAAAATTTTTTGACTTTTTTATTTATTTTTTAAAAAAGTTAATATTAAAAATATCTTATTTAATATTTTAACTTTTTTAAATATATTTTTAGAATTAAATTAATTTTTATAATAAAGTATCTGTAACTGTCATTTTTTTTATAAAATTATTATTTACTTTTTCAAATATACCCTTCTATGCAATATTTCCTTAAGTTAGGAATAATAAAAATATTTTAAATTTTTGACTTTTCAAATAATATGTTTTTCTATCATAACTAATTTTTCTTATTTGCCTTTAGAATAAGAGCAAAATAAATATTTTAATTTTTTTTAATTCAAATAAAAATTTAACTTGAAATAATTTAACGGATACTAACATATAAAATAACTAAAAAATATATTTAAAATAAAAAATTAAAAATAAATAAAATATTTCTAAAATATTAAAAGGCACATTAAATATTATCTCTTAATAAAATAATCGTATATTTTAAAAATTTTAATAAAAATAATATTTATATATTTTATATTCAATCATTATACAATTTTGACGTAATCGAATTCATCACTCACACACACACACACAACTTTGTGCGAAACATTTTTGTAAGGACAGTAATAGTGGACACTGGTACCATTACCATTATTTTCTCTCGAGGGAGGGAAAAACATTTTGGGACCCGACAATTCGGGTGCGGTGTCAGGCTCAGTCGCTCAGACCATGAATTAAAATTTGGTACGATATCTTTTGATTTAAGACACCCACCACCCCCTGCATCAACCAACCACCTCAGTTTGGATCTGCTCTTCTTTTTTTCTCCATTCTAAGACCACTCTCCACACTGCTGATAAATGCATTTCCACTAGCTCCCATATTTTTTTGTTCACAGTTCACCTCCAGTTCGATCCATTTTCAATATTTATTCAACCCCCAAAACAAGTTGCAAAGTTTGTGGCAGAAATTAGCTAGATCAAGTACACTAAAAGAGAAAGATGAAGCAGCCTCTCTCTTCTGCATCCTACTCCTCCGCTCTCAGGAAGGCCCGTCTGACACCGCTTATCTTCACTTTGCTGCTCTTCTTGGTCCTCTTCTCCCTCCTCTACGGCGAGGACTTGGCGCGCATCGCCGGGCGGGCGGAGGATCGGAACGAGAACCAGCCGATTCCGCAGTTCAGTAAGTTTTTTTTTGTTTTAGAGAAATATAACAGGCTACTCGTTTCGTTTATTTGACTTCGAACTCGGATCTTAAGTATTAACCATCAAATTTTTTGTCACTTGCACTAAGAACGATTGATAGCTCAGTAAAAATTAATTGTTATATTTTGTTAACATTATTTCTCGATTACTGATCATTTCTAACACAAGTTGTTTTAAGTTTAATTACAATAAATTAAAATAAAATAAAATTGAATATTTACATTTGGATCTATCAATGGGTACAAATATTTGTACTGGATCTCCAACGGAATGGAATGGGACTGATAGAGATGCTAAATAAAGATGGTGGTTTCCATTATGGATCTAAAAAGAGGAAAGCCGCTAATAAGAAATTGGATTTGATCATGTTTTTTTTTGTTTGTACTCAAAAAAGTGAATCGGTTATATTAAATAGTTGGATTCCCTTTTTTTTTTTTTTTTTTTTTTTTGCTTCGACTTTGAATAATTTTTATATTCAGTTGGGTTAATTGGATCAGTACGATTTTATATTTTAATTATTTTTATCTAAATTTGATTCTGAATTTTGTAAAGATTCTTTCGAAAACCGCGACACGTCCAAGCTAATTAAGACGTTATTGATATGTTCCGTCACTTTTTGACTGTGCTAATTAGGTGACGATATATAATTTTTCTGATCTTCATCATGCATGCACGTATGTACGTAGAGCACATTGTGATGGGTGGTGCGTGGTGTTTCTTTCGTGGATAAATTTTGCAGTAGAGAGGAGGAAGGCGAGACCGCGGAAGTTGCCGTTCACGGTCGGGGAGGTCGGCGGAGGAGGCGGGCGGTGCGACGTGTTCAGCGGGAGGTGGGTGAAGGACGAGTCCAGCCGGCCGCTGTATGAGGAGTGGGAGTGCCCGTACATACAGCCCCAGCTGACTTGCCAGGCGCGCGGCAGGCCCGACAAAGATTACCAGCGCTGGAGGTGGCAACCTCACGGCTGCAGTCTTCCAAAGTAGGTGAAAAACAAATATTTTACTTAATTGTTGGTTCAAAGATGAACGGTAAATTTTATTTCTTGTGTTACCATAAGCGCATAAATAAAAATAAAATAAATTTTAAATACATAATAAAAAATAATAATAAAAAATTTATATATAAAAAATTTATAAAAAGAAATAACGAATAAAATAGTAGAATTTTACTATTTGAAAACAAAATTTGCATTCAATTCTTTAAAAAAATATATTTTTAAAATTTATTATATTATAAAACTGTCGAGAAGCCTCTAGCATATCCATTTCACCTAGAATAAATTTAATTCTTTTACCAACTGAGGTGGCAGCCGTGGTCCACGGCTGCTCAGTGAGAAGTTGGCTCAGCATCTGACATATTTTAGATCTGGCTTTTAGATCTTGGCCCAGCTGTGACCTCACATATTTTCGGCTCGTAGTCATCGATATTAAATATAATAATTCGATTTATTATATTAGTAATAATAATTTATTATATTTAAATTATAAGTTAAAATATTTAAGTTCAGCTATTATTATCCTACAACAAAATTATACTATAATAATATTTTTAAGTGTTTCTAAAATTTAAAAAAAGTGTCGCTAGCAAAAATACCGACACTTATTATTAGTGTTGCTATATGTGTCGTCGCTAGGGTGTATAGCGACATATTTTTATAATATGTTTCAAAAATGTATCCCTATAACATAATTTTAGATATAGATGGAATATAAATAGGACACTTATACAAAAGTGTCACAAATATATGTTCCTATAACCTAATTTTGTTGTAATGTTATTTGTGTGCATAGTTATTATAAATTTAATCATAATTTTATTTTCATCTAATATAAATTTATTTGGATATCATAATAAATAATATTTTTTAAAAAATAATTATAAAAATATGATAAAATTAATATTAAAAAAAAAAAAAAAAAAAAAAAAAAAGGATGAAGAGTGTGCACAAGTAACATGTCAAATTAATTTACTTTCTAATCATTCAAGAGCTTTTGTTTTTTATGTTAGTCTTATCATTTTGTATTTATGACTAAATTTTTTTAAAAATATATATATTTTTTTTTAAATTAAAAAATATTAAATTTATACCTATATATAAGTGTGCAAATTATTAATTTTTATACCCAAATATCCAACCCAACATGAGAGCTAATTATTAGCTGCAAGCCTGCAACATTGTTGACATGACAATATAAATATACACGGATACTGGGTTTTTTAAAAAATAATAATAATAATAATAATAATAATAATAATAATATTATTATTATTATTATTATTATTATTATTATGAATTTTGCTATTATTTTTTAAAAATATCAAATAATTGATCTGTGTAAGTTTTCAATTTATTTTTTTAACTAATTTTATTTTTTAATCAGTTTATTAATTATATCAATTATACATTAAATCTAATAAATTTACTATTATTTTTATCATGTATTTTTTTATCCAAAAACAAAAAAATCAATAAGCATCAATAACTTGATATTTTTAAAAATATAGAAGCTCAATTCTATTATTATTATTATTATTATTATAGTAATTTTTTGTTAACCTTTTTACCTCTGAATTGTAAAGATTAACAGTTTAATCACTTGTTCTATATTTTTCTTTTTTGAATTTTGGGAAACTTGTTTGTATACACTATCAATTAGTTTTAGGGAGAGCACGAGTAATTTGATTTAACCCAACCAGACTCGTTTCGACCTGATCTAAACCGACCTAATTAGCTCAACTCAAAGTCGAATGGAATTGGTTCGGGTTTACGAATTTTACGTTTGAAATTAACTATGTTAGCAAAATCTCTATTATCTTTCATTCCTAACTTTTGAAAAAATTCGGTACTCGCCCCGGTACCAGATTCTGTGAATCTGCAACCCGCTCTGGTACCACAATCCGCTCTGATACCGCCTAGAGTTGGGATTCCGCAGCGGAAACGTCAAATCGAGTTTTTACCAAAAAAACCCGTCCTCTCAATATAATTGGAATTAGCACAACCACCAAGGAGAAGAAAAAATAAAACAGAAAATATGCGGATGAAATAAGATCATTAATTAAGAAAAGAATTACACCGACTCCTCTTTTCTTCTACCTCCTGAATCTCTCTCACCCTTCTCTCGTCTTCTATAAACCTAGAAGACTTCTCTCTTTTCTCTCCTTTCGTATCGTTTTATCCTCCTCAAGATCATACGTACTTATATATATGCTCTCTAGCTACATTAGAGATATATATAAACTCTGCTCAAGATAAACCCAGATCTACTTAAATTAGGATTATACTCCAATTAATATTTAAATCTAAATTAATTTATCTCTAACAGATTTAAATATTAATCCTAATCCAATTAAGATTTAATTACAAAACTAACCAAATCTTAACACTAACATACATATATAACGAAAGTTATTAAATTGTGGCGAACAATTTAAACAGTTTCAACGCGACAATGATGCTAGAGGCTCTGAGAGGGAAGAGGTTGATGTTCGTCGGTGACTCGCTCAACCGAGGCCAGTTCTATTCGCTGGTTTGCCTTCTCCACTCCGTCGTTCCTAACGAATCCAAATCCATGGAGATTAACTTCGGTTCGCTAAGCACCTTCACAGCCAAGGTAACCTCATTCTTTCGTCTCACTTCATTTTTCATTTTTAGTATTTTTTTGGGTCGAGTCAGGTCAGATCAAGTCAGGTCAGATCAGATCAGATCAGATCAGATCAGGTTGAATTCTCTTTGTATGTAGAACTACAACGCTTCGATCCAATTCTACTGGGCTCCGTTCCTCCTCGAATCGAACTCGGATGACGCAATCGTGCATCGAATATCCGATCGGATCGTTCGAAGAGGCTCGATAAACAAGCATGGCGAAAACTGGAAGGGAGTTGATATACTGGTGTTCAACACATACCTTTGGTGGATGACTGGTCTCACAATGAAGATCCTGTGACTTTTTAGTAACCCTAATACCTTTCTTCTTCTTCTTTTTTGTTTCCAGCACTTTTAATTTCCTCTTTGTGAGTTTTTGAAGGTTAAATTTTGCACAATTATAGGGAAGGAGAAGAACCATTTAATGAAGCGAAAGATGTGGTGGAGCTAACAACCGAAGACGCATATCGAATGGCGATGAAAGATATGCTAACATGGGTGCAGGAGAATATGGACACGACGAAAACGCGAGTTTTTTTCACCAGTATGTCACCTTCCCACCAAAAGTGAGTATTAGATCATTAGATATCTAATAGCTTAAGTTTAATACTATGATGGAATAATAATTAAGAAGTTCTAAGTTCAAATTATACCATTTTTGTCAGGTACTAAATTAAGGAAACATCTTGACTTATTCAATTTAAGGGTTAATTTAGTTTCTGGAGTTTGACTCGGATTTTAATTCGGTAAAAATGTATAAGGAACCTCTCATTAATTAATAGGTTATTTTGAAATAAAACCCCTTTAATTTCTTTTTTTTTTACTGAGTTTTTATGGTTCATTAACACAAACACTTTGTTACATTTTATCGCTAAATTAGTATTAACGGCGAATTAATCAAAGTTTGTTTGCTTCAAAGCTGTTTAAAATATTAAATTTGATATGATAAAATTTTTAAGAGATACAGTTTAGAGGGCTATTTCACGCTGACCTAAGCGTTTGACAATATAGTTTACGAATTTTGACGTGATGTCAATTTCACATCTTTAGTTGTAAGTTTCACAGCATTGTTTGATTTGATGTGAATGTCACACTCGTTCCAATGTTGATTTTTTGGTTTGAAAATTTATTTAAATTTATATATACACAGGAGCCATGAGTGGGGCGGGGAACCGGGCGGTAACTGCTACAACCAGACGACGATGATTGAGGACCCGAACTACTGGGGTTCGGACTGCCGGAAGAGCATCATGCAGGTGCTCGCGGAGGAACTCGCGGAGTCGGACGTACCATTGGTGTTTCTAAACATCACGCAGCTGTCGAGCTACCGCAAGGATGCGCACACGTCGATCTACAAGAAGCAGTGGACCCCCCTCTCCCCGGAGCAGCTCGCGAACCCCGTGAGCTACTCCGACTGCGTCCACTGGTGCCTGCCCGGTCTCCAGGACACCTGGAACGAACTCCTTTTCGCCAAGCTCTTTTATCCTTGAACTATAAGAGGTCGCGAACTATAATGATCTCTCTCCCTCTTAGGGTTTTCCAAGTTGAACTGTATATTTTTAAGATCTTTTTTTTTCTCTTTTTGGCTTCTTTCTTCTTTTGTGATGCAACGTTCTAAATTGTAAATCGTTATTTAAACAGTAATATTATATGTACACTCCAAAATGGGGATAGTAAATCTAGCAACTCTTTATTCAAGGACAAAAATTTAGTTCTTATCTTATTGATTTTTTTTTTATATAAATATTAAAAATCTAAAAGAGTTTGTGAACTCTATATATAGAAAGAGAGAGAATTCGGCTATTATGCTTGTAAAATTACCAAGCAATTAGTGTTGGTAAATTTTTACCGTTATATCTATCTCTTTAACTAATTTTATCTCTTAAATCACGCTATTCATCAACCATCTACTAAATCTAAGAGGCCCACTATCATTCTAACTGCATATTCGTTTATTCAAAGATTAAAAATCTGTAAACATTAATAACTGAATACTTTTAAAAGCACAGGAGCTCAATTATATATATATATATATATATATATATATATATATATATAGAGAGAGAGAGAGAGAGAGAGAGAGAGAGAGAGAGAGAGAGAGAGAGAGAGAGAGAGTGTGTGTGTGTATGTTAGTATATATTTTTCTTAATTATTTAAATTTTGGCTGGTAATCTAAGGCTTGTAGTGTGCAGAGGTCTCTCATCGTACGGATGAACATTTGAGACCAGTTGGACCGAACTGAAAATTATTTTAGTCTTAATCAAATTATCTGATTTGATTTGATTTGATTCTATTTGCCACGAACGGTCTATCCATCTATCCTTCGGCCCATCACTGATGTGATGATATGAAGGGAGAGAGAGGTCGGAGATCTAATAAAATTGGAGAATTCGGCCTCGATCTGTTCGGCCCACTTATCGCCGACGTCGCCTTTCATTAGATCCAGCCCACTTATGATCCATAATCAACTAGGCCTTCAAAAAAAAAAAAAAAAACAAACAAACAAACAAACTTAGGCTAATAGAATTGATGGCCCATATTAAACCCTTCTGGTTCAAAAAAAGTACATGGCTATAATACAATCCATTCTTAATTCAAAGGGACAAAAAAAAAATAAAAATAATAATTAGGCGAAGACCACAAAATTAAGTTGATGAGTGCATCATTCAATGACACGTTATTATTAATAACCCAAAATAAGCATAGCGCAGCTAAGGAAGATCAACAAGTAGATAGGAATTGTAAGCTTGTTTGCATGATCAAAGCAATCGTCAAATCCATTGAATCCATAAGGATTATCGATATCAAAGTGCTCCGCCACATCAAAATTGCCTGAAACATATACAAGAATAAAATGTATTAATATTATCAGAGCATGATTTACGTCATATTAGAGCTTCAGCACAAGTACTTTATAATTAAGTCTGTGACCAAAGACACATTGATGATTATTTGTTAAAATGAAGGTTTTGTTTTGTAGACGATTTGGATAGTTGAAAATTTATTTCTCTTTATCCATTACGTGATTATTATTCTTGGTACAATTAATTAACCCCGAAAAGTACGTAATATTAGGGGATTATTAATTAACTCACCTCTTTTTTGGGTGTATCCACATCTTCTAATGAGAGCACTCCTCACATCTTTCACTGATGCTCCATTGTTGAATCTAAAGCTATTGTGTACATCACCTACACAAGTTAACACTAAATGTGTCTCCTCAAAGCATGGCCCCTCACAGTACTCATCTGTTGCTTCTTGTGGAATGGTAACACTCCCTTGTTCATTCAATCTGAATGAGTCATTGCACCTGCTATAAACCTAGTAATTTCATTTCAAAAACAAGTATTAATTAATTATTTATTTTTAATGATCAAATATTAACAACAGCTCAAAAATTTTATGTAAAGTTTGTGACTAAGTAGTACTCACGGGGCGATAATCGAAGCATGATAATGCTCTTCCATGAATAATGTCCATTATTGGATCTGTTTGAGGTTATACACATAAATAAGATTGAGCAAATGAACAAAAAGAAAGAAAACTCAACATAAACATGATTTTGACGTCCAATACTTTAGATTTACAAAAAGAAAGAAAACTCAACATAATGCTTCTTCTAATATAACTTAACTGGTCGTAAAATTCACCGTATCTGAGCCGCAAAAAGAAGAAGAGGAGCAAAACACAGCCACAAAAAGGCACCACCATCTCAAGGAGATACCAAAAGCCATTGGTGAAGGGGTCACTTGAGCTTTGTAAAATGAGAAGGAGAAAATGTGAAGAGACCTCTAATTTGGATTTATAACATCATTGCCTAATAATACCACCAACACAGGCCATTCTCTCACCAAACTACACCTATCCTCTTTATTTTTTCACTCTCATCATTCTCTCTCTTCGCTTTCTCACATAATCTAACAAAGTGTAATTTGTATGGCTTAATTTTTGGCTCCAAAATTTGTAACAAAATTCAAATGAAATTGAAGTTTGGGAGATTCATGATGAGTATTTTAAAGAGATTTTTGGATGTGGTAGTTGTTCTTTTGCCAGAAAAGAAGGGATTTGGTGGGAAAATTAAAGAGAGGGATTATTAGTACAACCAATTATTTACACACTTTTCCACCTACCAAATTAAATAATTATTTCCACTCTTCTAAATTTATCTTCAAAGAAAATTAAAATAAAAAATTAAGTACATCAGAATCATCCAAATTTTTGTCCGTTGCATATAGCGGTCTAAAGTTTAAAAATTTCATATATATTTTGCAATTTACTATCTAAATATATATTCTATCTATTTAAAGTGCATTCCTCTTGGTAAAATTGACTAAAAATATTACATTTAATTTTTATATGTTTGGTGTTAAAATTCAATTTTTCAACTGCAGGATTGAAGAAAAATACATTTTATACACCTCAAAAGAGATGTACATTTTACACTTCATCCATCCAGAAATAAAATAAATTTTACTGATCATTTCGAAGTGACCATCTTTTGGGTGTACGAGTATCATTGCTCAGAATTGAATCACATTGTTAAAAAATTTAGATTATTATTTGCAAAACTTTGAAAGTTTAGGTGATTATATGTGAATAGTCAAAAGTTCGGCCGTTCTGATGCATTTAATCCAAAAAGGAAAAAAAAAAAATAGCATTGACTTTTTTGCTTGCTTTTTTATAACAAAAAATGTGCTCACAAACTAATCAATAAAAATGAAGGGGGTAAAAAAATAACATAGAATAAAACAGAATAAATTACACGTTTAATTCTTAAACTGTAAGATCGGTGACACTTTGGTCCTCAAACTTTAATTTATTATAATTTTTAGCTCAAACTTTTATAATTATTATAATTTTTGGCTCGAATTCTTAAAATTATTACAATCAAATCACACAATCTGATTTAGTTAATTAAATATTGGTATATTGTTGATGTAAAAGTAATATAGCATCTTAATTGTCATCGTATGATCAATCACGAGACGTAATTATAATAATTTTGAAAGTTGAGATAAAAAATTATCATAAATTAAAGTTTGAGGGTCAAAATGTCATCGGACTCATAGTTTAAGCATGCAAATTATCTGATAAAATAAAAAAACAGAAACAATACCAAACAGAGGCCGAAAACAGATTCGGGCTTGGGCCAGGCCCAGCCCTATCTTTGGCCCATGAGTTGTACGGTCCAATTTATCCTGGGCCCAATCTAAGGACAAGTAAGGAGTTTTTTTTTTTGTGTTTTTCTCAGTATAACTACATTGATTAAAATTGCCTACTTTATATATATAGATGACTATTGGTGAAAGCAGAAGCTGAAACAAAGCCGATCGAGCACGGCCTAATATGTTTCAATCTGACGGTCCAAAATTCAAAGGCCTTGGAAAATTTTAAAGGCTTTCGACCTCGAGCCCAAAATTTGATGGACCGTTTTATCGGGCCTGTTGGGCCTTCAACTAGGCCAACTGTGCCCAAATTTGATTGAAATTAGATTCACTGTTTAAAATATAATAATAATAATAATAATAATAATAATAATAATAATAATAATAATAATGGGGGCAATTTCCTACGTACCCCTAAAAATTTTTCTGTTTTCCGATTTACCACTCTTAGAAGGCTAATATTAAATCTTCTTACGTTCCAACTTCTTTCCAAAATACTCCTGAAGTTAAACTCTGTTAGTGTACCGTTTGAAACTGCCGTTATCTATGTGTAATTACTATTTTGCCCTTTCAAATATATCCTAAATCCTAAACCCTAAAACCCTAAACCCCTAAACCCTAAACCTTAAATCCTAAAACCCTAAACCCTAAACCCTAAAAAATTCTAAACCCTAAACTCTAAAACCCTAAACCCTAAACCCTAGAACCCTAAAAAATTCTAAACCCTAAACCCTAAAACCCTAAACCCTAAACTCTAAACCGGGGCAAAATAGGTATATCTGATAGTTTTCAACTCCGATTATTATTTAACTCTAGTTTAACCCTAGTTAACTTAACAAAGAAAAACGGTAGGAATATTTTTAATAACGGTGGAACGTATGAAGGGTATATTGGAAAGAAAAAAATAAGAGGGGTAAATCAGATATTTCTTCATATTTCAGGGGTACACAGGCAATTATCCCATAATAATAATAATATTTATTATAAATACATAAATTGTGAATCTTTAAATGGTGATGCGGCAACTCCTCCTCCGTTGCTTGGGTTTCTATTTCGTAAGTTTAGATGGTGGTTTCAGACTTCGCATGTTGTTCTTCTCTATTCAATCTATCTCTTTGCCGGACAGATGGCTCTCTCTCTCTCCGTATTTGGCGCTGCTAGCGCGATCTTCGCCCCGATCGCCTCTCGGCGGTGACGTGACGGGGACTCTCCGCAGCTGCTCGCATCACCCTTTCCTCCCCCATCTCATCTCTCTTTCTCTGTCTCTCTCTCTCTCTTCACTTGCTAGGTACAGTTAGATCTTTTCCCAAATTTTTATGAAATAATATTCAAAAATTTTAATATTATTGATATTTTACTATTCGATGAAATAAATATTACAAAGTAAAACAGTATAATCACGTGAGTTTTCAAATTCAAATAACTATTTTAAAATACGCTGTAGCTCAGGTACGATGTGTGCGCTTTTTAGTACCGATTAATATATGTAATGGCTTAATAATTATTATATATATATATATATATATATATAGAGAGAGAGAGAGAGAGAGAGAGAGAAGTTATATATTTTTAAAAATACTGGAATTGTTTGATCTCAGGCTGTGTTTGTTTGGGGTACAAGGGGGGATATCCCTCCCCTTGTACCCAAACACAATAGAATGGGGGGGGAATACCAATCCCCCCCTTTTTCCCACTGTTCTGGTACAAACCGGAATCATCCCAACCCCCCCCTGAACCAAAGTGAACCAAAGTTTCTCTCTCATCTTGCCCCTCTCTCTCTCTTCGATTATTGCAAACACTCCCCACCCCTCTTCTCCATTTCTCCATCTCCCTCAACTCTCTCTTCTTGCTCCGATAACCTCCGCCGCTCGGATCTCGTCCGCCATCAACTCCCCCCTCGATCAACGCCGCCCTCGACGCCGCTCGGATCTCGTCCGCCGCTCGGTTCAAGTCCGCCATCAAGTCCCCTCTCGATCCGAGCCCGCTCGGAAGTCCTCCGCCGCTCGGATCCCCTCCGACGCTCGGATCTCCTCCGCCGCTCGGATCTCCTCCGCCATCAACTACCCCCACTATCCGAGGCCGCTCGGATCTACTCCGCCGCTCCGATCCCCTCCGGCATCAACTCCCCCCTAGATCCGAGCCCGCTCGGATCTCCTCCGCCGCAAGGATCCCCTCCGCCATCAACTCCCCCCTCGATCAACTCCCCCCTCGAGCCCGGTCGGATCTCCTCCAAAGCTCGGATCCCCTCCGCCATCAACTCCCCCCTCGATCCGACACCCCTCGGATCTCCTGCGCCGCTCGGATCTCCTCCAACATCTACTACCCCCTGAAAGATCCCCAGAATCGTCAACTTTTTATGACAATGAATGACGATCTTGCAAAAGACTGGGTCGAAATGCAGTTAGAAAATCATAATGCTATCTATCGCCCTTTTTTTCCCGGCAATTAGTGGACAATTTGACTATGTTTTAATTATGTAGTGTAAATTAAACCAATGTAACATATTGTATCTTAACTTTTTAGTAGTAGAAAACTGTTCTAACATGTATTTTCGAAAGTTGCACTGTTAGTACGAGGATTGTAATATTTAGTAGGACAGTTTGGTTGCATTTAAGTATAATTAACTTGAATGTTAATATTATAATAGATGATTCATATTTTTTTTTTTAAATATCGATATTTATTATATTATAAAAATATTTGAAAATTTTTTTTCTAAACTTCGTCTAAAAATATAACTAATTTAATATTTTATCTAATTAATTAAATCCTATTTATAACAAATAACATAATTAAAAAGTTATAATACATTATTTATTTACACAACTTTTACCCATACATAAAAATGTCAAAGGGCATATTCGTCTTTTTACTTAAAAGTCAACTATTTATCCCTCTTATTCTTCATTCCCAACCAAACACTATTTTTCTTATACTGGTACAAACCTATACCCCAACCAAACACTATTTTTACTTTATCCTACCTTATACTCAATTTTATACTTGTACCTGGTACTACTAATTCCCACTAATTCCCCAACCAAACGCTACCCAAAGGAATCTTCTATAATTTCACACGTAAGGGGTCATTTTTTTGATTTCGTCCGATCATTAATAATTTAATTATTTTTAGATAAATTTAACTATGTATATAAATTTTTTATTATTAAATTTGTATTAAAATTTGTGCCATTATAAAATTAAATAAAAAGATAGCAGAAAAAAATACAATAGCATAAATCTCAATATATATATATATATATATATATATATATATATATATATATAGTGTCCAGCTACTATACTATCGATAGCAACAAGCATTTGGTGCTATCAAGTTTTCTACCCTTAGATTAATTCTTTTAATCATTTTCATTCGTTAAATTTTATTATTTTTCTAATCACCAATTAAACCCAATAAACCTACTACCATCTCAACCATATATCTTTTAATGCAAAGATTAAAAACTTAATAGGACTAGTATTTCAACCTAGCTAGCTATATCTCTCTCTCTCTCTCTCTCTCTCTCTCTCTCTCTCTCTCTCTATATATATATATATATATATATATCTTAGTTGGTGTTTCTCCTAATAATATATACCACAGCACAAAAACAACGTTAAAGAGCATTGCAATCCACATGTAGTTTGGGAGGAGAACTCCATTCCCGTTGTTTGTCGCGGCCGCGCGTTTCCAGACTCACCCGGAGATCATCTGTCCCGACGTAGTGAGTGAACCTGCGAAGCGCAGAGGAGATTCGAATTATATGTTTAATTTTCAATGCAAAAATAATAATTTCTTCTTTTGTTGATATATATATATATATATATATATATATATATATATATATATATTATGATCCTGCAACTATGTGAAATTGAGTGAATTAATATTCATGATATATTCCTAAAAAGGCCTTGATTATATATCCTGCAATTAAGCAAAGTTCGCAGGACAGGAAAGATATTTTTTGTTGCATTTTAATTTTGCATATGAACCTGTACTAAATATGCAAATATTGCATTAGTGTTGAGGCCAAGATATTGTCACGTGGTTGAAAGCACGGTCGAGATAATCATTCTGATCAGACCGGTGAAAAACACTCGTTTTCGATCATCTCCATTAGAAAAGTTGGGTCATCGGTCTTTTCAGTCGATTCGTAATAAAAGTTAAGAGTAGGATAGGGTCTCGACTCCATGGGTCGAAGAAGAATACAGATCGAGATATAGAAGGAACGATTCTTAAGATAGAAGGTGCGGCGTGAATTACGTGTTCAGCAAGTAGCGTCCTATATCAACGATCACCGAGAATTATGTCTCGGCACGCGAATCTCAAAAATAAACGTAGGCGGAAAAAGTGTTACTATTCGTTTGAAAAGAAAAATTAATTTTCGAAAGAAAAGTGATTAGAAGATACGTACGATTTTTCGAGAACTGTGTCGTAATCCAAAAACAACATTTGGTTCTAAAGTTCATGCGAATATAAATAAATGAACTATCTTCAGAAAAAAAAAGTCATGCAATGGTATAAGCCAGCGACCATTCCAGCATTTCAATATTTTCAATAATTTCTACAACTACAGTTTTTCTAGACTACATTTACAGTTTTTTTTTACCGCTTTTCTTATAAATTTTCTAAAAGTAGTGTTAAGCTTGTAATCGAACCCTGTAATCCTTTTTGTCTTGAGCAGTACAAAGTGATTCAATTGTTTCGGCCAAGTAAATTTTTTTAAGAAGTTTGAGTTTCAGTCTGTTTTGGCTCTCTCAAGTCAAAATTCACTCAGTATATATTTGAGTGAGAAGAATACGATAGAGTGAATCTCTCATCAACCTTATAGTTTGGCACGCGATGCATTCAACTCAAAAGGATATTTTCGAAACCGATCACAAATTGGAATAGATAAACGATCAAAATTTGCTCGGCGAACTTTTGGACCACAACAATGAGTACTCCTGAAAAGTTGGTATTTGCGTGAGTGCCCATGCAGCCCCTATGAAACCTTGATAATTTATGCTCATGTCCTCTATCTCTTGATCACTATACATGCACAGATGCGACAATTAATCTTGTTTATTTATATCATACATGCAACAACTAAAGTTTTCCGAGCAAAGATCAACTTTGCCGAAATGTTTACGCCATTTTGCAATTTTGTATGATATGATGATGCCCAGAAGATCGATTTAATTGAAAAGGACTTAGAATTATACTCAACGCATATATATATACACACACACACACACGAATAACTTGTTTAATTGTTAATTAGGACGGACTATGTTGGATATGATATATGTGATTTATTTAAGATATATGATTCGTAAAGATATAGTTGATCTAACATTTAAAACATATGAGATCACATTTTTAATTGATGAACGTGGTTAAACATTCTTATATTAGATTTTATATATATATGTATGCGCTCACCGCCGGTGTTAGGAGCAGCAGGAGAGGCGGCGGTGGGTGTGCCGTTGTTGTCGCACCACAACTGGAAAATGGCACGGACGGCCCTGTATGAGCCCGGAGTTGTAGCCCCGGAATTTGGAGAGGATGCCGTGGACGCAGTTTGTCACGAGCATCATCTGCACGGCGTGTTGCATAAAATTGCATTGGCATTCCATCGCTGTCCAATTCTTCTTGCTCAGAACCGATCCAGCCATCGGACTGCTCTTCGTGGAGTTCTTGATGCTGTTTATGTGTATCCCATCGACTCGAGACAAGCATCAATAACTTGATATTATTAATAGTATTTCAGCCTAGCTATATATATATATATATATATAGAGAGAGAGAGAGAGAGAGAGAGAGAGAGAGAGAGTAGAATTATTATACTCTTATGAATATAAACTCTTTTATACTTCTAATTTTTTTATCCTTGAATGAAATAATGTATGGTTATGATGATAGTGGTCCCCCTAAAATTTACTAGATTGTTGAAAAAATAATATAAATTCTAATGACTACTATAATCATAACCGTACATTTTTTCATCTAAGAGATGAAAACTTATAAGTACAAAAGGATTTTACTCATAAGAATATAGTAGCCGGACCCTATATATATATATATATATATAGAGAGAGAGAGAGAGAGAGAGAGAGAGAGTTTGATTACACTGTTTTTAAAAATATCAAACACTTTATACTTGTAAAATTTTCACCGTTACATTTAATCATTTGTCTAATTCACCTCTTCGATCGTATTATTTTACCAATCATCCACTAAATTCTAAAATACTACTATTATTTTAATTACATAATTTAAAAAAAAATAATTAATTTTGGTATTTAATTTTTTGATTTATTTAATTCATAAAGTCATGTGATGATTCTTTCCGTTATAAAATTGGGCCTCATTACTTGCTTTTATGAAAGTGCAATCATAAAAATAATATAAAATATATTAATCAAGTATGTAAAAATCAACAACGCGTTTAAATTTAAAAGTGCGAGAGTCGACTCAAATAAAATGAATCAAAAATTAGCAAAATTAAAATTTATAGCTATCCTATAGTTAATTTTTTTTTAAAAAATAATAGATTTAATTTCTACTTAAAGAAAGAAAGAAAAACCAAAATTTAAAACGTAGACAAAATAAATAGTCAAGTTAATTAGATTGGGAAAAAGAATCCATCAATTACTTTCTCTAATTTTTCATTATCCTATTGCCCTAGTTTTCAAAATTAATTATGTGATGGACTAGTACTCAACTAAATTGGAGCTTCAATATTATCTCTACATAGTAATAGGCCCTACATTTTATGTTTAGAAAGTATTCAAAAATCGCATTAATTTTGACTACAAACCGGCCACGTCCACCGATCCATGATTATTAATGCATAATCACACTACAATAAAATTATAATATAGCGATATTATTAAATATCTTTAAAATTTTAAAAAAAATATTATTGTCAAAAATATCGACACTTTTGTAAGTGTCGCTAAATGTGCAGTCGCTTGGGTATACATAGCGACACATTATTACAAAATATTTCAAAAATATGTCCCTATAACTTAATTTTAAATATAAATTAGATATTTGCATAAATATTCTAAAAATATATTGATATAATCTAATTTTATTGTAATGGATATAATTTAAATTTAGGTGCATTTTATATGTATTATCAATAAATTAATGTATATTTCTGAGCTTGGTTTTTACTACACCGTTATTTTGGCTACCAATTATATATTATTCGTCATCAACTGGAATCAATAAAGAACTACTTCAGAAATTGGTCATACAAATTTCTTTTAAAATAGTTAAAGGTCACTTTACAGAGAGAGAGAGAGAGAGAGAGAGAGAGAGAGAGAGAGAAATTAAGAGTTGGCTATTATAATATCGATAGCATTAGCATTATAATAAAATTAAGTTATAAAAATATATTTTTATAATATTTATATATAAGTGTTCTATTTATATTCTATTTATATCTAAACTTAGATTATAGGGACATATTTTTTAGACACATTATAATAATGTGTCGCTATACATCCTAACGACTGCACATATAGCGACATTAATAATAAGTGTCGGTATTTTTATCAGCGACACCTTTTTCAGATTTTAAAAATATTTAAAAATATCGCTATAGTATAATTTAATTTGTTACAGTGCAAACACTTTATACTATCAAGTTTTTCGCCATTAAATCTACCCCTTTGATTATTTCATCCTTTAAATTATATTATTCCACCAATCACTCACTAAATCTTAAACTACAACTATCATCCTAACCGTTCATTATTTCTCTATTTAAGGATCAAAAATGTAATAGTATTAATGGCTTGGTGCTATTAATAGTATAATATAATTTTTTTCTCTTTCTTTCTCTCTCTAATATATTTATGTATAGAGAGAAAGAGTCCGGCTGCCATGCTATCGATAGCACCAAACACTTGGTGCTACCGAGTTTTTCATCGTTAGATCTACCCTTTGGTTTTTTTCACCCTTTAGATCATATTATTTTTTTCAATCGCCCACTAAATCTTAAGGACCCATTGTCATTCTAACCGTTCATCTCTTTATCCAACGATTAAAAAGTTAATAACACCAATAATTTAGTATTATTAATAGTATAGTAGCCTAGTTATATATATATATATATATATATATATATATATATATATATATATATATATATATATATATATATATATATATATATAACATAGCAGCTAAAAATTACAAATCAAATCAAGATGAAGATTATTATATTTTGATTTAGATTTATATTTATTTAAACTAGAATCAAATTCTAATTAAATTAGAATAATATGATATTTGAATTTATTGAGTATAAATAGAGTTTAATCAGGAGTCAAGTTATATTTTGATTTCAACCTTCCCCATGGGTGCTGGTCCGAGCCTAAAGTTGTTGTGATCGTCACCGGTTTCAGTCGATACCTCAGGACTGATAAAACCAACATTAACTTGTGCGATCCGACTCAATTCAAATGCCAAATTGTTGTCGATGATCTCGCCAACATCCTTGAATCCCTGTTGATCTCGATGGGGGACATCATTGTGCTCATGACTGTTTTGCTGGAGAGTTCGGCCCCTTTCGGAGATGACAACCGTGGCATTCCCTTTACTGGTGGCGGCCAACATGAAGAAGGCGATCAACGGATCCTTTGAGTCGCAGACTGGCGAGAAGGGTTGCTAATCTTGGCATAGATGCGGACGACAGTGACTCACAAGAAGGTGAAGCAACTAGGCAGGACGACTCCTGGAACTCCTAAGAAATAAGAGATAGAAGACGATCCTTCTCCCCAGATCCTCAGTGCCGACGTTGTCTCCTTTGGGTTCCCGGCAGCGGTCGTGACTGGCTTCCCGTCCCTGCTGGTTCTGTGGCATTCCTCGGACTAGCGGGTTTTGCTCGCCCCCCGATCAATGGAGCCCATCGGTGTGTGGTGTCTAACGGTAATCGAGCTATTGTTTCTACTGAAAATTGCTTGTTGACTAATTTCAGTAAAAATTCAAATGGTGTGCCTTTTTCGGGAGATTTGAGGAATCACAAGAAAGGGAATTTCAAGGAAGTCCACCCTGAAAAGTTAGGCGGTGTGATGTTTAAGAAAACACGGATGGGGACTCGGGATGGCTCTCTTGCGTTTCTTGCTAAGAAGGTTGTTGGGATCCAAGCAAGACTCATTGTTGGGATTTCCAAACCATCTTGGGCACTAGGCGGGTCTCCAGCGGTTCTACGGATCTCCTCAGATGCTCCTGCGGGGTCGCTTCAGGTGAGGATCCTCCCAAAGGACCTAGCGCACGTGGACCAATGGGCTAAGATGAAATCTTGTGTGAACACTCCCTCTCTGGATGGGCCTCCTCAAAATAGAGGAGAGTGTAGTCTTAATGTGGAGTTTTTTCGCTGCTGGGCCTTTCTTTGGCCTACTGGCTAAACCTTAGCCCAAACCGTGACCCGCCTGGTTGAGTGTTTACTTCCCAAGTTTGGACTTGAGGGGCCCGTTTTTTCTTCTTTAGGTTTTTCAGTGGGGTTTCTTCGATTGTCACTTGTGGGCAAAGGCCCTCTTAGTATCCGACGCTACTGCCTTTCAAACTTTGGGTAGGGGCTTGTGTGCCGAGTAGACTTTCCTGCCTCGCCTTATGAGATAAGAGGCCTTTCGTCGTTCTATCCTCCTGAGATGCCGCACCCCGCTCCTCCCTTCCCCCCGCGCCCTTCTTGCTGGACTTGTCTTCTCCCGATCCTACTAGAGATTCCTTACTCCCAGTGACATCTTCGGTCATCAACGGGTCGGCTACATGTGAGCTGGTTTTATTGTATGATGTCTCGCCCATGATCAGGAGGAGCCTGAGGCTGGCTAGAGGCAAGGATATTCCTGTGTTGGACCGGGCTATGTCTCGCAAAGTGATCATATCTGAAGAGGTGACCCGAGATCTCTTTTCTAAGGGGAGCAAGGGACCTAGGAGGAAGAGAATTGCTGACTCGACGGACGGTGATCGGTTGCTTAGTAAAATTTTAAAAAAAATATGCCAAGTGTGGGGTTTCCCTTAACATCAAAGAAGCACGCAATTTTAGTAAATTTGTTCATAGCTCTGTTTAGTTGTTTGTCGGTCTGGTTGTCGTGTAGTGCTATTGCTTTTTAGTTTCCTATGCTTCAAATATGTAGTTGGAATGTTCGGGCCTCGAACGACCTTGCTAAAAGAGGTCTAGTGAATTTTGTACTTTCTAAGTTTAACAGATCCATCCTATGCTTTTAAGAATCCAAAGTCGATGTCGTTTTCTGCTCATTTCTTCGCTCCTTCGCGGGGCCTCTATTCGATAAATGCCATTTTATCAAATCGAGTGGGGCTTCTGGAGGTATCCTTACCTATTGGAACTCCAAAGATTTTCTGTGTAGTAAAGTTCTGTACCGGAATTACTCCCTTATCATACGTCTGCTACACAACGCAAGTAGTACCCAGTTCTATCTTTCAAATGTCTATGGACCACCTACGTGGGACGGGAAGGAAGCATTCTTTTCTGAACTGATGGATCTAAAAGGGGTCTGTACTGGCCTATGGGTGGGTTGCGACGATTTCAACTTAATCAGAAACCAACTAGAGAGAATAAAAAATAGTTGGAGTGGAAGACTTATGGCCATGTTCAAGGATCTTCTGAACGAGTTGGATTTCATTGATTTACCTTTGACTAATCAAAATTTTACATAGTCAAATATGCAGAGTCGGCCCTTTATGGCCAAACTTGATTGATTTCTGATTTCCACTGAGTAGGACCAAGTTTTTCCCCTATCTAAAGTAACGACGGTTCGAGGATTACTTCAGACCATTCCTCGGTTGTCCTCTCTTCCAGTGACACCTTCGCGCACCACCTGTTTTGATTTTGAGGATGTATGGTTACATAGGGAAGACTTATGCTTACTAGTGCCTATTTGGTGGAATGAAATGCCTTGTAGAGATACTGGTGTGCTTACCTTTGTCGCAAAACTTAGACACTGTCGTAAAAGGATCAGGGAGTGGTGTTCTTCCTATTTTTACAATATTTTAAAGGCAAAGAAAGATCTGACAGTAGAGATACAGAAGTTGGACCTATTGAAGGAACAACATCTACTGTCCTCCCAGTAGGTGGAACGCTGGAAGCTTCTTAAGACCCAGTTAGCAAAAGTGATTCTTAATGAGGAGATTCTATGGAAGGCGCGTGCAGGTCAACAGTGGTTAAGAAAAGAAGATGGTAATACAAAATTCTTCCATGGCTATGCAAATAATAGAAGACGAGTAAACTCAATTGGTATGGTAGTTGATGAAGGCAAGACAATCTATGGTAAAGAAGCTAAAAGGGAATATTTCTTCAATAAATTTAGAAATATCTTTGCCCCTGATACCTGTGACTTACCGTCGATAGGAGACTGGAGTAACATCTTCAGAATCAATCCCTTTCTTGACCCTGAGCTCCTTACTTCCCCTTTTTTAATAGACGGGATTAAGAATGCCACGTTTCAGCTAGGGAGTGACAAAGCCCCCCGGGCCTGGACAGTTTCAACTTAGATTTTTTTCAAAAATTTTGGGAAGTGGTTAAAGCGGATATCTTTACCATATTTCAGGACTTATTCGATGGTACTATGAATTGGGTCCTTTGGACTACTCTTACATATGTCTAATTCTGAAGAAAGGAAGAGTTAAAGCGGCTAAGAATTTTAGGCCTATCAGTTTGATCAATGAGGCTCAAAAGATCATATCCAAAGTTCTTGCTAACTGTTAGGATTTGATTAGATTTGTAACTGAATCCTAGCTGGATTAAGATAATATTTAAATCTTAAAGAGATAAGTTTGTTAAGATTTAAATATTGATTAGAATAAAAATCTATTTAGACTAGGATTTGGATAGCTTTTATGTAAGCTATAAATATAGCACATGTGTTATTATTTTAATGTGGTGTTATGGAGACGGTGGTGGTAATACCCATGGAGGTGGTGGGGGCTAGGATTTAGCCACACCCATGTAGTGGTATCTACACCCACGGTGGTGGTAACACCCAAGGAGGTGGTGGGGGCTAGGATTTAGCCACATCCATAGTCTTCTAGGTTTTTAGAAGACGAGAGAAGGGAGTCTTCTAGGTTTATAGAAGACGAGAGAAGGGTGAGAGAGATTCAGGAGGTAGAAGAAAAGATGAGTCGGTGTAATTCTTTTCTTAATTAATGAATCTTATTTCATCCGCATATTTTCTGTTTTGGTTTTCTTCTCTTTGTGATTGTATTGGTTCCAGTTTTGTTGAGAGGTCGGATTGTTGGTAAAAATTCGATCTGACGTTTCTGCTGCGGAATCCCAACTCTAGGCGGTACCAACGCGGATTGTGGTATCGAAGCGGGTTGTGGATTCAGAGAATCTGGTACCGAGGCGAGTACCGGATTTTTCCAACAATTGGTATCGGAGCTAAAGGTTGGCGATCCTCAGGAGATATCGACATCAGAGTACTGGATTACCGATCATCACGGGAGGCGATCACAATTTGATCTCGCTAGGCGTGTTGGACTCGAAGGTATGTAATTTTTCGGCTTCAGGTGGAGCTAGGGAGTCCAAAAGCGAGATCGGAGATGCAGTCGCTCAAGGTGGAGCGGAGAAGAGCTCGATGTAGCGATTGAAGATTACAAATCAAATCAAGGTGGAGATTTGTTAGGATTTGATTAGATTTGTAACTGAATCCTAGCTGGATTAAGATAATATTTAAATCTTAAAGAGATAAGTTTGTTAAGATTTAAATATTGATTAGAATAAAAATCTATTTAGACTAGGATTTGGATAGCTTTTATGTAAGCTATAAATATAGCACATGTGTTATTATTTTAATGTGGTGTTATGGAGACGGTGGTGGTAATACCCATGGAGGTGGTGGGGGCTAGGATTTAGCCACACCCATGTAGTGGTATCTACACCCACGGTGGTGGTAACACCCAAGGAGGTGGTGGGGGCTAGGATTTAGCCACACCCATAGTCTTCTAGGTTTTTAGAAGACGAGAGAAGGGAGTCTTCTAGGTTTATAGAAGACGAGAGAAGGGTGAGAGAGATTCAGGAGGTAGAAGAAAAGATGAGTCGGTGTAATTCTTTTCTTAATTAATGAATCTTATTTCATCCGCATATTTTCTGTTTTGGTTTTCTTCTCTTTGTGATTGTATTGGTTCCAGTTTTGTTGAGAGGTCGGATTGTTGGTAAAATTCGATCTGACGTTTCTGCTGCGGAATCCCAACTCTAGGCGGTACCAACGCGGATTGTGGTATCGAAGCGGGTTGTGGATTCAGAGAATCTGGTACCGAGGCGAGTACCGGATTTTTCCAACACTAACAAACTCGAAGGCGTGTTAAAGGATGTCATTTCTCCATCTCAAGCGGCCTTTCTGAAGGGTCGATCGATCTTGGACTCCTTTGTAAAAGCTAGCGAGATCGTTAACTGAAGCTCGAAAGTCAGGGCCGATATCATCGGGGTTAAAACCGACTTTGAGAAAGCCTACGATAGAGTGAGTTAGGGGTTCGTACGGGAGGTCCGCCGGTAGCTTGGGGCGAACCAACAGTGGTGCGATTGGATCGACCAGTGTATCTCCAGCACCTAAGTTGTCATTTTGGTTAACGGGTCCCCTACTAATTGGATCAAAACTAAAAGGGGTTTGCGTCAAGGAGATCCTCTTTCACCCTACTTATTTCTCATGGTTGCAGAGGCTCTGGCGAGACTTATGGGAAATGCTACCAGCAATGACCTTTTGATAGGGGTCGGACCTAGCGATGGCTGCAAGGTAGCTTTTATTCAGTACGCAGACGACACAATTTTTTTCTGTGAAGCTAAACAAAGACATGTGAAGAACCATCTTTTCGTGTGGCAGCTTTTTGAGTGGGCCTCTGGTTTGAAGGTAAATCAAGACAAGTTCGAACTTTTCTACCTAGGTAGTGACGACTAGAAGGGTGATAGGCTGGCTGCGATCCTATGTTGTAAACTTAGTTCATTCCCGATCCAATACCTCGTCCTCCCCCTTTCGAATAGATGACTCCTTAAAACAGATTGGTGGTCCATTATTAATAAAGTAGAAAAGCATATAGAGGGGTGGCAAGCTAAACTTCTCTCTCAAGGAGGTCGACTGGTACTCATGAACTCCGTCCTCACGAACCTACCTCTTTATTTTTTTTCTCGGTGTTTAAAGCTCCCAAGTGGGTTATTAGGCGAATTGAGGCACCCCGAAGGGCCTTCTTCTAGAAAAGGGGGAGTGTTGTATCCGAGGGTCGATGCTTGGTCCAATGGAAGATAGTATGTAGAAGTTAGAAAGACGGGGGACTAAGAATCAAGGACCTAGAGTCTATGAATTCAGCTCTTCTAGCCTAATGGTGGTGGAGGTTTTTCTCCGATAAGACCTCGCAGTGAGGAAGCCCTGTCGAAAGTCTGTACTATTCTCGTAAGCGACCTTTAAGAGAAGGAGCTTCCTTCAGACCTTACTCTCAGTGGTGGCAAAGCGTCCTACTAACTAGAAAAATCTTCAGGTATGGAGTTTCTTTTGAGATTGGTGATGGTCGGACCACTCATTTCTGGTCGGACATTTGGATCGGCAGCGCCTCCTTGTCCTCTACCATTCCCACCATCTTCTCTAGTGCAGCTAATAATAGATACATGGTGTGGGATTGTGTCGGAAGTAACGACCGGAAGTGGGATAAGATTCTGCGGGGATTCATCCCAAGCTCTCAACAGGACCGTGATGCGATCCGGGATCTCAAAATGATGCTCAACAATATAACTTAACTCAATAGAAAGGACGAAGTTAAATGGAAATGAAAAATGTCAGAATGGTTCTCGGTTAAATCGCTATAGAATTTTTTACAAGATGGATGAGTTATAGATAGAAACTTCTCTTATCTTTGGAGGATTAAAACCCCTCTCAAAGTCAAAATGTTTGGATGGTTAGTGTTGAAGTGGAGGGTATTGACGATAGATAATTTGCTGAGAAAAGGATGGTCGGGTCAGAATAATTGTGTTTTCTGTTTCTTGAAACCCGAGACAGTCGACCACCTGTTTGTGAGCTGTTAGATTTCTAGAGTCGTGTTGAAAGGACTCCTCCCTAATAAGAGAGCCTTGGATACATGTGACTCTGTTTGGTTACTCTGGGGAGAGAGTTGTGTTAAGGTTGGGGCCTTAGGTCGAAAGGAACTAGCTACTATCATCTCTGTCTTGTGGGTTATTTGGCGTGAACGAAATTGAAAAAATTTCGAGAACAAAAAACGCTCTCTTCTTTTTCTGCCGGCTGATATTCATTCGTGTAATTTTCTTTAAAACGCATTTTGTGCATAATCCTTTTTTTTTAGAAGCCTTATTGCTTCATCATTGTAGCATAATTTATTTTTTTCTTAAATGAAACGATAGCATATTATCTTTCTCTCTCTTAAAAAAAAAAAAAAAAGAAAAAAGAAAAAACGAGTTTAGTTAAACTGTAAATTCTAGTTATAATTGTATTATATAAAGTATATTTCGGCCTCATTAGAAGCATCGGTGCTTTAATCAATGAGCCCAGCCTCAATTAAAGGCAAGCCGTGGTCCTGTTGCAAACGCATAATGGCGGAGAGAAGAAATTGACGTCTTTGCATGGCGACGTGGAGGAGGCTTTCTTATGGTGCAGGTTTGTCAGAGGATAATTAACATTAAGTTTCAGCGACTCATCTTCTCAACCATCTATAAACCCAATCGCCGGAAAGGTGCTTCAGTCGACGCGCTACGGCAGGAATAAGTGGCGGCGCCGTACGCGTTGTATAAGATTGAAAGTAGAGCTTCTTTATTGGAGTCTACCATATTCGGTTACGATCGAATTGCAATTTAGTTTTTTTTCAAGAGATTTAATATTTATATTTTTTCTTTCATATTAATAAAAAAATTTTGCTCTTTCTCTATGTCAGTGGATGTAGTTCTTGAAATTTATATATATATATATAGAGAGAGAGAGAGAGCGCGTACGACTATTATATTCTTATTAGTATAAATCTTTTTGTACTCATAATTTTTTCGTCCTTGGATGAAAAAATGTGCGGTTAGAATAATAGTGCTCTCCCTAGAGTTTACTATGTTGTTGATAAAATTATATAAATCCAATAAACTATTATAATCCGAACTGCACATTTCTTCATCTAAAAGATAAAAACTTATAAATACGAAAGAATTTTACTCATAAGAGTATAATAGCCGGACTATATATATATATCTACCCATACACTCTAAAATGGGATGTATGATGCACACCCCACCCATCCAAGGGTGGGGCTTCCTCCACTCGTCACATCGATATGACTAGTGGAATTCACCCTACCCTAAAATAAGTGGGGTGTAAGATGTATACCCCTAAGAGGATGTACACTTATATATACCCTTATATATATATATATATATATATATATATATATATATATATATATATATATATGGGAAGTAATTAAAAAGTCATTTTTGCATTAGTACAACACAAAAACAGGGCCCAAAATATAAAACTAAAATAAAATAAAGTGTACATTTAAGCATTAAAGTCTTTTGTAGCGGGTCAACGAGCCGAATAAGAGCTGACTCGTTTAAATATCGAGTTGAAAAATTCGGCTCGTGTTCTGCTTATTTATCAACGAGCCGAACACGAGCCGACTCGCGAATAACAAGTAAGATTTTCATTTTCATTATTAGGTGTAAAGTTGAAAAAAAATTAAAAAATTAAAATTT
Organism: Tillandsia fasciculata; assembly: GCA_029168755.2. Taxonomy (NCBI): domain Eukaryota; kingdom Viridiplantae; phylum Streptophyta; class Magnoliopsida; order Poales; family Bromeliaceae; genus Tillandsia; species Tillandsia fasciculata. The sequence goes on from CM054951.1 coordinate 13,579,569, forward strand.
AAATTTAATAATTAAAATTCATAAAAAATTAAATTTTTTATATTATGTTCGCCTAAAATCTAAATAGTAAAGTTTACAAGAGCATTTCTCATATATATATATATATATATATATATATATATATATATATATATATATATATATATATATAGGGCTACTATACTCTTATGAGTATAAACCCTTTTGTACTCATAACTTTTTCATCGTTGGATGAAGGAATGTGCAGTTGGGATGATAGTGGTCCCCCTAGAATTTACTAGGTTGTTGGAAAAATAGTAAAAATTTTAGGAACTACTATAATTCTAATCGCACATTCTTTCATCCAAGGGATGAAAACTTATGATTACGAAAAAATTTTACTCATAAGAGTATAGTAGCCGGACCGTGTATATATATATATATATATATATATATATATAGTAGCCAGACCCTATATAACGTAGGGCTACTATACTCTTATGAGTATAAATCCCTTTGTACTCATAACTTTTTCACTCTTGGATGAAAAAATGTGCGGTTAAATGATAGTGGTCCCCCTAGGGTTTACTAAGTTGTTGGAAAAATAGTAAAAATCTTAGAAACTATTATAAACCTAACCGCACGTTACTTCATCCAAGGGATGAAAATTTATGAGTATGAAAAAATTTTACTCATAATAGTATAGTAGCCCGACCATATATATATATATATATATATATGTGTGTGTGTGTGTGTGTGTGTGTGTGTGTGTTGTGTATTCGAGTTGTTATTGAGCTGAACACGAGCGAAATGGAACCCGAAAATCCGATATGTTTAATGAATACATTTTAAAAATATCTAACTTTTTTATAAGTTGCCGTATTACCGAAAATAATAAATGATTGATGATTGTGAGGAGTTAATTTTAGTCATTAGTCTTAGAAGCACTTTTTTAATGCTCTTGTTTTGCATCACTAAATTAAAGCAGAGAAAGGGACCCCAAAAAGTTGGCTATTAGAGGAGTATAATTTCTTCTTCTTTTTTTTTTTAAAAAAAAAGTAATTAGAGTTTCATTTTGCTCTACTAAGAAAATGTAAATTGGACAAGAAAAAAACTGCTGCAGAAGTTAGCTAATTGAGTTAGAGATTAGGGAGATTTTTTAGTGTGTTCTTAGTAATGAGTCCAAGAGGCACTTTTTCATGATCTTTTCTGCTTTACTGAAGCAGGGAGATGTGACCCAAAAAAAAGTTGGAAAAAAAAAAAAAAAAAAAAAAAAGACCATTTTGCATAAATAATCTATTAGTTTTAGAATTTGGCGAAAGTTGATTATCATTTATTTTCAGTTTTGCAGATTCTGTTCGAATTTTATAATTTTAAATTAATATATCGTTCGCTTTGTCATACGTATGTCCACATGTGATTCTAGACACGTAGAAAATAAAATATGATTCGCCATCAAAAGCTTTAAATGCGCGCTGCAGTATGTCATGCGTCTTATTTTGTCGAAAAGCGAATCAAATCGTGCTGCGCTATTCGACGATTTCGCTTGTTTGCTGATCGAATATATATTTTTTTATATATTTTGAATAAAACGTCCGCAATATGATAAAAAATTAGTGCAACGTGATCACAAAAAATGCAAAAGATACACAATACGACCGAGGAGCCTTAATTATCAATTTTTTCTTTTTACGACCGAGGAGCCTTAATTATCAATTTTTTCTCCATTCAAAAGATATAATTTTTTACTCTGAAATCGAAAAAAAATATATATATATATTTAAAAAATAATCGAAGCTTCGTTGGAGAGTTCAAAACAAAACTTTTATCCACAAAGTTGGCTATTAGGTATCATTTGGGAAGTGGAACTAGGGGGGATAACTCCTTATCCCCCCCTAATTATACCAAACAAAATAAAAAGGGGTGGGAACAAGCTATTCCCACCTCCAGGTGGAACAACTCCACCAGTAGAGTTGTTCCACCTGCTGTTTTTTTTTTTCTTTTTTTTTTTTTTTTCCTTTTTTTAAAATTAAAATATTTAAATTTATAAAATATTTAAATTTATAAAATTTAAAATTTATTTTTTTTATTTTATAAATTTTAAAATTTTTAACTTACTTTTTAATAAATCTAAAAATATAATTTTTTTATATTTTTTTTTAAATTTATTATTTTTAAAATTTTTAAATTTATGCAAATTTTTTTATAAATTTTTTAAAATTTATACTAATTTTAAAATTAAAATTTTTGTTTCTACTTTTGTAATTTTTTGAAATAATTAAAATTAAAATTTTTAACATTTATAAATTTTTAAATTTTAAATTTTGTAGCTTTTAAAATTTTTAACTTTAATTTTTAATAAATTTATCATATAATTTTAATAAATTATATGATAAATTTATTTAATAAATTTTTTAATATATAAGTAAAATATAAATTTTTTAATAAATATTTTAAATTAAATATTTAAAATCATATCAATAAAATTTTTATCTTAAATTGAAATTTTAATCCTCTCTATTCTTCTTATTCCTCTTTAACTTACCAAACATAATTTTTCTTATTCCGGTACAACTCTTATATTCAACCAAATACAAAATTACTTTAATTCCTGGTTGTATCTGAACTTATATCTATCCCAGAAATAATCAGTTTTCGCTTATACTCGAACCAAACGCAGCCTTAAGGAGTAGAGTTTATTTTGAAGTAACAAGAGTCCTTTTTTGCACCACTAAAATAACATAATTTGGATAAGAAAAAATTGATACAAAAAAAAAAGTAAGCTATTTGAGGTATAGAAATTTTTTTGGCGTTGTTGTTGGAAAGTTAGCTAATTGTGATGTATATATTTAAACAATCTATAAGCAACTATGATTTTTTAGTACATTAATCTAATGTGGCCACACCCCCTTAATTTGAGGTGTGGATCCCACATATTTTTAATTTTTTCTTTCTTTCTCTAAACTTTTTTTTTGTTTTGTTTTTTTTTTTCTTTTCTGATAATATTTTTGAGATTGATAAATAAAATATTTAATTACTTAATAATTATTAGTGTGTTTTTATTTTTTTAATAATTTTTTTTTATTTTTTTACAAAAATAAATTATAGTGGTCTAGAATAATTTCTCTTTTAGTATTTTTATAACTATTTTTTAATATTTCTTAAAGTATTTTTTTTTTTTTTTTTATAAAAATTATGAGCGTGTTAATATATAGAAAAACTAAAAAAAAATTGACAGCCATATATATATATATATATATATATATATATATATATATATATATATATATATATATATATATATATATATATATATATATATATATATATATATATATATATATATAATTATTTGATGAAAAAAAATTAAATTGATTTGAATTTTTTACTTTTATTTAAATATGTATTTTTGTTTTCAAATACCCCTTTTTTTTTTTTGTCAAACATTAAAATATTTCTACTTACATTAAGATTTTCTTTCTATTAAGGGGGAGATAATATTAAATTTTTACTAATTAATTTGACAAGAATAATTTAGTTTGTATAATAAGTGAGATTATTATTTATATTTTTTTTTATAATTTTAATTTTTGTTTATTCAGTAGATTGTGTTTTTAGCTCTATAGTAATAGCTATCCGTCATAAAATGCAATCACCATATCAATTAATTATAAATTTAAAAATAATATTTATTTAATATTTATTTTTAATATTAATTATTAAAAAATATTTTATAAAAATTTTATTTTAATAAAATTTACTCGTCATATCGCGCTAGTCATAATAATAAAATATTTTATGCATTGCTAAAAGTGTATAATTAATTTTGACAAAATCTAGAAAAATAGTAATAATAATAATAATAAAAGACTATTTAATAGACATTTTATATAAAAATTTTACGTATGCTATGCGACTATGCGAGTGCTCTAATAACCTCTGAGCTACATTCCCATCTAATTATTTTTTATAATTTTTTATAGAGATAGTTAATTTTCTTAGTAATAAAATAAATATATACCCGTGTCATTATTGATACAATAACTCATAAATATAATAAAAAAATGGTATTACATATGCAATAAACTTTAATAATTTAATAATAAATAAATTAAATATGTATATTTAATAATTTAATAATTTAAATTTTAATAATTAGTTTTAAAAAAAAAAAAAAAAAAAAAAAACTATAGGGGGCTGTTTGGAAATGGGTTAGAATAGAAAATAGGAGGATATCCTCCTTGTTTTTCTAAACGCATCTGAAATCAACCGGTATAGCTTGTTTCAGTACAACTAGAATAAGCTGGAATTACTGTTCTCACTCTTCTCAACCACTCTATTATTTTTTTCTTAAATATTCTCTCACGTCTACCGAGACATTCTTTTTCACTTCATTATTACATAATAAAGTTGAGGCAAAAAGTATAACTAATATTCTTTATTCATCTTATTTCTTATTATCATACCAAACACAAAATTTTTTATTCCTGAAATTATTCTAAATACTTTTTTACACTAGTTTCGTACTTTATACTTATTCCTGAATTAGTTAGTTCTGTCTTAACCCGTTACCTAACGGGCCTAGGAGAACGTTATTGGAGCTGTACGTATCAGTGTCCATCGAGATGATTTTGATTCTACGAAGCTCGGGTAATAAAAGCAGCTAATTTTTAGGTGGGATTTGTCGACGCAATTTATTAGTATGAAAAAATAATAATAATAACTCGACGTGGAAGCTCGTTAAACCACTTATATATATATATATACCAGTGAAGATATTCTGTATTGTGACAGATAAATAATATTAAATTATTTAAATTTAATAAAATAAAATTTTAATTATACAAATAATATTTTGGTGTCACTTTCGAATTCGTAACTTATACCTTTTTAAACTTTTTAAACTGTAATTTCGATTTCCTAATTATAATTAATAATATTTTATTAAAATTTTATTATACGAATAAAAAAAGTGTGGGAGATGAAGAGATGATGGACACACAAAAAAAAAAAAAAAATCTCAAGAGATTTATGAAAATATAGAAAAAATTATAAGTAGTAAAAAATTTTAAGAATTTGTATAGTTTAATAAATAGACGTTACGGAAACTGACACGAGACACAAAATATGATACGAGTCTGACACGATGACTTAATAATTTTTAAAAATTTATAACACAGATACGACATGAAAATTACTAATAAAATATAATTTTATTAATATAATAATATATATTTATTATATATAAAATATTATTTTTAAAAAATATTATTATATTTTTTATACAAATGAAAATTAATATATATCAAGAAAAAAATTATCGCACAATATGTAATTTATTTGTATTGTTTAAAAAAAAATTATATGTATTTATTAAAAAATTAAAATATTTATTATTTTATGTAATATATGTATAAAAAAAATAAAATAAAAATATATATATAATTTTTTAATGGTATGTATTATAAATCTGCATCAAATCCGCGTTCATAATGTGTTCGAATTAGACAAAAGTGCAACACAAATCCAAAAAAAACTTATATAAATATATGTGATACATAAATATATATATATATATAAACCATGTCCTTTACCATTGCTTATTTAATTTATCTCCATCAGTGAAAATTACAGTAAAGTTTAGTTTTAAATATATTAAAAATTAAAAATAAATCAAATAATTAAATCTGATAACTCCATCTTTTTAATGCAAGGAAACAACTAAGACACCAGCTAATTAAAACGCAAAAACTATATTATAATTTTCTTTTTAACAGTAGATGAATTAATTTAGAATGGTATTTAAAAATAAAAAATAAAAATAAAATAGTGAGATTGTGATTTTTGGATATTGAATCACGCGCGGCAAATAAACTTTGCTTATATATGAACCATAGATCATGACACCACAATTATTTGATGGATCAAAACTACGTCCATATATGGTAATTATATTTTCTCTATCAATTTCGAAAACGTCTTTATCATATATAATTCCTTACAACAGAGACATCGATCGATCTATATGTATGTATCACGAATTGTAATGTGTAATAATCAAATGATAGTATAATGGACTGAGGTGGGGGCGTCTCAATTAATTTTTAAAATTAAAAATAACTTTTATTTTAATATATATAATTGAGTTTTTATGCTTGTAACAGTAACAAGTTATTAGTGCTGATAGGTTTGTATTCATTGGATGAAAGAATGTGTAGTTAGAATAATGGTGAACTTTTTGAATTTAGTGGGTGATTAATAGAATAGCACGATTTAAAAATTAAAATTAGCCAAAAAAATAAATCTAACGATAGAAAATTTACAAGCACCAGTTGCTTGATATTTTTACAAATATAATAGTCGAACTCTCTCTCTCTCTTTTCAAAAAAATATAAAAAATTATTTTTATAAAAAACTGTTGTTCACGAAAAATACCTTATTTTTACAAGTATTAATTTTCTGATAAAAAAATTGAAAAATAAAATACTAATTTTGTTATAAAATGTAAAAAATAAACTTAAAATAAACTTATTATTATTATTATTATTATTATTATTATTATTTGTTGGAACCAACCATATGTACCTTTTTCTTTTAATAATATGAGGTTCATGACGTTCCAACGATACAATTCACAATAAGGCCTTTTAATGGCACCAACAGTTTCTAATGCAGATGGAAGCTGATGAAATTGTTTTCGGTTATAATAAATGTTTAAATTTATTGCTTGAATCTGAATCGTAGTAAGTTAAATTTGTCTATAATTTTAATTTTTAAAAATATTATAGTTGACTTTTTTTTTGGATTGTACCTGTGCCGGAAAAGTCAATTAGAGTAGAAAACGAGGTCAAAAAAATAATAAAAATTTTAACTACTCTATTTTAACATACAAATCACTTATAGGCAAATAAATATATATAGAGAGAGAGAGAGAGAGAGAGAGAGAGAGAGAGAGAGAGAGAGAGAGAGGGAGGGAGATAGAAGAGCTTGCATGTTAATAGTAGCAAATCAGTCCGATTGTCATATATTTATTTTCTATGATCGATGGAGCATTTAAATCGACGATTAACACCGCTGAACATGATTTGACGATTAACATCGTTGAATATAAGTTAGACCAATGTAGGTATTTAGAAATTAAATTTCAAATTTTTTTTATATCTTTGATCTAATGATCAAAAAATTATAAAATTTATAATTTTAATAATAGATATAAGTTTTTTGCTACTTTAACCGTGTAAAGAGAAATAAATTAATTATTTTTTTTGTTAGGAAATTTTTCAAACTATTTAAAATAAAATCGTTACTCTTGATCTTAATTACAAAATTTCTATCATTATTTTTTGAAGAATATTTATTTTTAGTCGTTCATTTTTTGTCCACTTAATGGACAAGAAAAATATAACAAAAAAACGTAAAATTTAATTTGTACATAGTTTAAATAGTCTAATCATATTCCATAGCGTCGATCGTCGATTTAAAAACTCCAACATCGAAAACAAATGGGTGGCAAGAGATAATTGGCTAATTATCATTCCAATTATATATATATATATATATATATATATATATATATATATATATAGAGAGAGAGAGAGAGAGAGAGAGAGAGAGAGAGAGAGAGTATAGTTTATATACTTTAAAAAGTACAAACTCATTCATATTTATAATTTTTTCACCATTAAATTTGTATTGAAATTTGTGTTATTATAAAGACAATTAAAGAGAGAGAGAAGGAGAGTAAAATTGCATAAATTTTAATGGTAAAAAATTTATAATTATGAATGAGCTTATATTTTAAAAAGTATATTAGTTATACATACACTCTCTCTCTCTCTCTCTCTCTCTCTCTCTCTCTATATATATATATATATATATAGTCCGACTGTTATATTTTAAAAATATTAAATAATTAATATTTATAAATTTTGTTATCATTAGATTTATTTATTTGATTAATTTTATTAGATTTATATAGTCCAACTGCTGTCCTTCATCCTAACCAATTTTTTTTTTTTAAACCGATTGCCCTGAACCGAACCATTATTTTTTCTCTAAATCGAACCATTTCTGTTCTTTTTATCACCTATCTCTTTTTTGAACGGCTTCTAAGCTAAACCGTCATGAACAGAACTTTTATTTTTTCTCTGGACCTAACCACTCTTCTCTAATTTTTTCTCAACGGTAATACTTATGTATTTTGTGCTGATTGTCCCTCTCTAACCATCATGTCAAAATTCTAAATATTTAATATGTGTAATTTTTTATTTCTCTTAGGCTATGTTTGGAAATGGAACCGGTTTGAGAATAAGAGGGATATCTCCCTTCTCGCTCCCAAATACGGTACAACTAGAATAAGTGAGAATTACTGTTCCCATTATAGCCAACCTACCTCTTGCTTTTTTCTTGGATACCCTCCCACGCCTCCCGAGGCATCATCCTTTCTCCTCTTACTTCTTCCCAGATATTTTTTTTATAATTAAAAATTTACGAAAAAATTGATGAATATTTTAAATTTTAGAAAAATAGAACAAATACAATTTTAAATTTAATATTATTTTCATAAAATATAATTTGATTTTGATTTTATTTGATTTTTTAAAGGCTTCAATCAACTATTTTAAAAAAATAAATTACAATTTAAATTGTTTTAACACATAATAAAATAAAAAGACAAAAAGATTATTTACACCAACTAATACTCGTTATTCATCTTATTCCTCATTATCATGCCAAACACAAATTTTTTTATTTCTAGAACCATGCCAAATATTTTTTTATACTAGTTTCGTATTTTATACTTATCCCTAGTATAGCTAACTCTCACTTATTTCACTATTAAAGGCAACCTTAACGTTTTATTTTTTTTCTTAGGAAACTATGCTATTATTTTCGTTTATGTAAGTTTTAATATACATGTAAAATAAAATAATATTTTTAAGGTACAAAAAATTATAAAAAAATAATATATTTTTTATATTACTAATCAGATTATTTTTATTTATTTATTTGTTTTATAAATTTTTGCTATATTTTTTATTCGTTGGATCGCGTGAATTTCTGCACTAAATAAATATGAAAACTGCGGATTCCTAGTTAAATTAATATGAAAACTGATCGAATTATGCAGCATAAATAATTAAAATATGTAAATTTAATATCTATAATATAATATTTATATATATATATATAGAGAGAGAGAGAGAGAGAGAGAGAGAGAGAGAGAGAGAGAGAGAGTTATATAAAGAGATAAAGTTAGTGATATATATAACCTTTTTGTTAAATAATAAGTTAAATAAGGAGTTGGATGGATAAGATTCATTTATGAAAAATAAAGTTTAAATGGATAACAATGGAAGAAAATATATAATCCGTACTTAATTTCAATGCCAAAAATATACGAAAATTTAAATAAAAATTTAAATGCCAAAATTTTAAGCTACTTTTCTCTTTTTTTATTACTTCATTTTTTTAATTTATATTAGTAGGATATTTAAAAAAAAAAAAAAATTCTTGATAGCTAAAGAACAGCCACCAAATCGATCAAATGACAAAATCCAAATCAATTTTTTTACAAAAATCAAATTATAAAATTTATCCATAATGATTGAGAAAATTCTAAAAATGTAAAATTGAATAAATTATCTTTTATGAAACATTTAAAAAATTAAACAAATTATTTTTTAAAACTTTTTATTCTTCTTTATGCGAAATGCATTCCACGTATACTAACCTTATATATAATAATATATTTTAAGTATAATCAATATATAATTTAGATAAATTTTATTTCTAATTAAATATTAGATAAGTATAAAAGAGTGTAATTAAACTCTAAAAAAAAAAGAAGGTAGAATTAATCTTTAATGCTAGGATTATTTGAATTAAGATTTATCTAAAATATTTCAAATTCATAATTAAGGATAAAGAATAAATTTTAAAAATAAATTTTATAGAATCAGATTAGGATTATTATTATATTTTTTATAATCTATAAATATATTTTAGGAGAAGCTGAACACATAATTATATTAAAAAAAAATAAAAAAATTGGCGGTGTAACGAGACGAATTAAGACAGATACAGGTCCGTATAATCTACGTGAATTTTTTTTTTTTTGTTTTTATATATATTAGATAAGTATAAAAGAGTGTATTAAACTCTAAAAAAAAAGGTAGAATTAATCTTTAATGTTAGGATTATCTGAATTAAGATTTATCTAAAATATTTCAAATTCATAATTAAGGACAAAGAATAAATTTAAAAAAAAATAAATTTTATAGAATCAGATTAGGATTATTATTATATATTTTATAATCTATAAATATATTTTAGGAGAGGCTGAACACATAATTATATTTCAAAAAAAAAAAAAAAAAGTTGACGGTGTAACGAGACGAATTAAGACAGGTACGTACGTATAATCTACGTGATTTTTTTTTTTTTTATATATTAGATAAGTATAAAGAGTGTAATTAAACACTAAAAAAAAAAAGGTAGAATTAATCTTTAATGTTAGGATTATCTGAGTTAAGATTTATCTAAAATATTTCAAATTCATAATTAAGGACAAAGAATAAATTTAAAAATAAATTTTATAGAATCAGATTAGGATTATTATTATATTTTTTATAATCTATAAATATATTTTAGGAGTGGCTGAACACATAATTATATTTCAAAATAAAAAAAAAAAAAATTGGCGGTGTAACTAGACGAATTAGAATTAAGACAGGTACGTATAATCTACATAATTTTTTTTATTTTTTTTATTTTTATGGTGAATTAGTTTATAATTGTCGACGTCTAAAACGTAAGAAGTAAATCAATCGCACGAAACGAGTCCCAGACGCTGAAGCAAAAAAAAAAAAAAAAAAAAAAAAAAGGAAAAAAAAAAAAGAAGAAGAAAAAGAGTCCACGTAGAAGGAAAGTAGAGAGAGGTTAGTAGAGTGAGAAAGAAGAGAAAGAGAGAAAGTCAATAGCAATAATAAAAAATTGCAAACACATTACAGCAGCCTCACCGTCCCACAACGCTCCACCTCATGACGTGTTCCTACACCACCTCCTCAACGCGTCCCTGTCCCTTTACGTACGTTGCATTCCAATATTTTTATTATGTATAATATTGTAGGGTTGATATCTTTTTATACGCGCACACACCAAAATTTTCATGCTAATAGTTATTTTAAATATTGAAATTTTCAAATTTATAATTATTTTTTTTTAGATTTATTCTAAAAGATTTTAAAAGTAAATTATATATATAGAGAGAGAGGAGAGAGAGAGGTTGCTATTGAAATTTTCGAATCGGCAATCCTTTAGAGTATTTGAAATGTTTAATAAATAAATTTTATAATTTTTGAGTATGAATATGAATGCGGTGGTGCACCGAGTGTAACTTCTCCAACTACCAATGAACCGTCAAATCTAGTACGCAAAATCCAACTCCGCCAAATCCAAATTTCTTTCTATATAAAAAGTTAAGATAGTTCGGCATTGCTACTCCATTCTTTCTTTCTAAAATTATTTCTAAAAAGCATATATTATATCGACATTCTTGTTTTTAAAATAATAATAATAATAATTATTATTATTATTATGCCTGTAGCTGTACGGCGACACAGGAGAGAGAGACTCCGCCCTTTTAGGAGCGCCTTTTGCCCGACTAGCTGAAGAAAGCCGGAGGACTCGGGACGGGGTCCCAAAGATCGCTTTTTTTTTATTGTTGCTGAAAAAGGCGACGCCTTTTGCTGCGGGGGAGGCAAAAATGGACGCTCTGAGGTTCGCGAGGGAGATCCCGTCGCCGCCGATCACCGCCGTGGGTATCGACGTGCGCGCCCGCCACCTCCACGCCCCGGCCACGGTGCAGGTGACCGCCATTGGCACGCGCTCCGTCGCCTACGGTGGATTAGAGACCTCCCGGGCCGCCGCCGCCGCCGCGGCGGCGTGGCCGTACTCGTGCGTGCTCGAGCGGCCCTTGAGGAGGCTATGGGCCGGGGGAGGCGGAGGCGCGATGGGGAGCGATGAGGTCGAGGAGAGGGAGGAGGAAGTGGTGGCGACGGAGGAGGACGAGGAGCAGAGGAGGAATAATTGGGTGGTGAATATACTACGAGTGAGATCGCTCTGGGCGGAGCGGGAAGAGGGGAAATCTAGTGTTGGGGAGGTGGAGGTGGAGGAGGAGGAGGAGGAGGAGGAGGCCAAAGAGGACGAGGAGGACAAAGAGGGGGATCGGTGCGTCGCACGCGGGGGAGACGAGGATTCGGATTGGTACACCGTCGAGGACGATGAAGAAGAGGAGGCGGAGAAGGAGGAGACGATCGTGTTCGACAGGGACTCGTTCTCGAGGTTGCTTACTAAAGTGTCGCTCGCCGAGGCGAGAAGCTACGCGAAGATCTCGTACCTCGGCTACCTCACGTACAGCATCCCCAAAATTGTGGTATTCCCAATATCTGGGCACATTTTTTATCATCTAATGATTTTTTGGTTTGTTCTTTGGATTAATGTTTTTTATCCTACTTTTGTTCGCTTTGTGTTTGATGAAATTACTTTGTGGGAGTTGTCATAGTCATTGGAGATCTCATGAGAGTTTTGGGCAAATTTTGGATCATTTTAAGGGGTTTTTTTTTTTTTTTTTTTTTTGGATTTTTAATTGATTTACATGTTTTGATCCTGCCTTTGTTCTTCACTTTATTTTTGATGAAATTACTCTGTGGGGCTCATCGTAGACACCTAATTTCTTAAACTTAGGTTTTTGGATGCAATTGGTGGATCCATCCATGGTGGTAGTTCAATTTAGTGGAGAATTTGTTCTCGGAGTAGTTTGGTATCTGAGTTGTAAATTTGGTTGTGTATATATATATATATATATATATATAATTTTATTTTGGTCTATGGATTGAATATAATTTTAGATAATCTCACAGCTATTCATTTCCCCTGCTTCAGCCAATGAACCTCCTACAAAACCATGGATTACATTTTGTCACTTCATCGCTAGAAAAGCGAAAGAAACCTGAACCTTCGTGTTCGAATGAGAGCGAGCGCAATGATCGACACCAGGAAGCAAAAGACACCACCGTTGCCAATGACAAAGTGAAGAAGAAACAGATGGAAAGTGGCTACCGAATTAGTCCTTCTGCCGCGTATCGCATCGCGGCTTCTGCCGCCTCTTACCTTCAATTTCGGATGTTGGGGATACTTCCCTTTCGGCATAATAAGGAACAGAGCGAAGATGGTAATTCAACTGAAGCGGAGGTAGTAGAGAATGGTAATTCAACTGAAGCGGGCGTAGTAAATGAAAACGGAGGCAAAGTTATGAGTTCCAAGGAAGCATCATTTGTGGCCACCTCGAATTCAGTCACCGCCATGGTTGCCGCAAAGGAAGAGACGAAACAAGCCGTCGCAGAAGGCTTGAACTCGGCGCTGTCGTCGCCGTGTGAGTGGTTTATATGCGATGATGATAGCGGCGGTACAAGATTTTTCGTTATTCAGGTCTGGATACTTTTCCATTTTCTTTTCTCTTATTGTAATATACGACTCTCTTTTTCCTGAATGAACTTTTCGTGTTGCATGAGTTGTTTGTGTTGATTTTGATCAATTCAACGGCAGGGTTCGGAGACGCTGGCTTCTTGGCAGGCAAATCTTCTTTTCGAACCCATCCAATTCGAGGTATATTTTGTAATTTCCTATTTTAAAATGTAAGAATTCTTTCTTTTTTTGTATTCTGCATTTCGTTGGGTAAGTTGTTTAACTGCTAATAAAGTCTAAAGAAAATTGGATAACATGTCCGCGTCACCCAACTTGCGAATAGTATGGCGGTCCATCCGAAAGCTAAGAAATCCAGGCACTTGTTCCCTGTCCTAATTGGTTGCCACATGAAAACATTGGCCAACCCCTTTTTTTTCTTTTGCTTTTCTCTTTTGTGTTTTATGCGCCACATTAGCCTAGTTTCCTTTTGAGTCGCGCTTTTCGGCTTTATTGTAAGCTGCCATTTGTTGAATTTCGCTGTTATCTGTCGCGTATTGTATGTTGTAGTTCTGTATTGGAGATTATACATGATAAAAACTTCTTATTTTCCGTTGAAAATCAGTAATATAAATCTTTATTTATTTATTTATGCTTTTGGTGTTTTACTTAGGGACTCGATGTGCTCGTGCATAGGGGCATATACGAAGCTGCCAAGGGGATTTATCAGCAAATGCTGCCGGAAATCAGAGCCCACTTAAACTCTCGCGGCATGTCGGCAACTCTACGCTTCACTGGCCACTCTCTCGGCGGGAGCCTTGCTCTTCTCGTGAATCTCATGCTACTAATAAGAGGCGAAGTGCCTGCCTCATCTTTACTGCCCGTTATTACGTTCGGCGCGCCGTGCATCATGTGCGGAGGAGATTACTTGCTGAGGAAATTAGGGTTGCCTAAAAGCCATGTCCAGGCTATAACAATGCACAGAGATATCGTCCCTCGAGCTTTCTCTTGCAACTATCCGGATCACGTGGTTAAGATTCTCAAGGCGGTCAACGGGAAATTTCGGAATCTTTCATGTCTCAACAATCAGGTAAAACTCTTCTCTAAAGTCTAAACACTACATAACAATTTACTTTTTTCTATAAATCAAATGGTTATTGGAACAATGTATTGGTCTAATGTACATAGGATATGAACACATATATTGCTGTAAAAGATACGACATGATTCGGAGCGGTTTCTTGTTCCAGTACTCGGTTTAGCGCCACCTTTATTTGAATCCTTGATTATATATCACTGGGTTTAAAGCATTTACTGGTCAAGTTTCGAAACTGCATATTTGTGCCTTTTTGGTGCTCTAATGAGTCAAGTTTGTAAACTAGCAAGCAACAAATTAACATGAATGGTACAAGTAGTTTTGTTCTGTAACTCTGCTTTAATCTTATCGAAATGTTTATTTAAGAAAACTACTCTGCATATATAAACAGAAGATGCTGTATGCTCCTATGGGCCAACTCCTGATTCTGCAACCTGATGAGAAGTTCTCCCCGCCCCACAACCTTCTTCCCCCAGGTGGCGGCCTCTACCTTTTAGGTGGTGCATGGAACGATTCTGACAAATTGAAAGGTTTACTGCGGGCGGCGCAATCCGCTTTCATGAACTCTCCTCACCCCCTCGAGATCTTAAGCGACCGCTCGGCCTACGGCTCGGAAGGGACGGTCTATCGGGACCACGACATGAACTCGTACTTGAAGTCGGTCCAGTGCGTGATCCGGCGCGAGCTTAAGCTCCTCAGAAAAGCCAAGAGGGAACAACGCCGCCGCATGCGGTGGCCCATTGTTGTAGGCCAGGATCTCGTCTTGATCGGCACGAGGGGTGGATCGGCTAGCACCCCTAATCGGCACTATTTTGGCTTTTCCAGTATCTTTCATAGCGGGCAGGAGACCTTGAGGTGGTTTGGGCGACTCGTCGCATCGCAGCACTTGCACATGCTCGTCGTGTTCTTGCTCCCGTCTCAGCTGCTGCTCTTCGGAACGCTATCGAACCTTAATTTTAACTGATTTAAGGTCGATAAAGAGTTTTAGTCGGTAGCAGAGGTGTTACAATTCTTTATTCATTGGATCCTTCATAATCTTTCACCGATGAAAACAAAAAGAAAAAAAAAATCGGTGTTCAAAGTGAAGGTGTAATTAGTTTACATACATTTCGATTTCTTTTTTTTTTTTTTTTTTCTTGGTTGCTTATTCATGGAGCAACATTCATGGGAAAAGATATTCATGGAACAGGATTAGTTATTTTTTTTATACGGAAAATGTTCATAGTAATGAATAGTTTACTTCCTTATTTGGCAATGCTTTTCTGAGCCTGTTACTGCATAGTGATTTTTCTTGCAGCAAAGGACTAATGCTACCTACAATCAGGAACTTAAAAAGTAAATTTAGTGTTTCTATCGGTACCAAACTTTGATTCGCAAACGAATCGGGTCAAATTGCTTGAATCCGAACGCCTTCTTCGTAGCGACTTTAAACTTAATCTAGTTACTTGGCAAACTATTCTTGATGCCTCACTTGCTTATCAGCGTAGCATTTCTCGCAAATGTCCAACTTAGGTGCACTTCTCCTCTTCGCGCCTATCGCTTTGTGGAAAAAAATCCGTCCACGTGTCGAATTCCCGATGAGGACAAGTAGGAGTCGGCATCTGGGTTGTCGTGTTTGGGGACCAACCCAATTGGGCGACAAAAGTAGGGTCCAAATCATTTGCGGCTCAGATTAATCGCCCAATCACGTGTCACGCTTGAGTCCCGTGTTGTGCACGTACGACTCAATTCGATTCGCGATTAAGGTTCACACGTAAGGCCAACGTTGCACACGTTTGGGATCCTGACGCACAAACACGCCCTCCGCACGTGTGTCACGCTTGGGAGGAGATCAGAGGCGGAACTCGATTGCCTTCCGCACGTGTGTCACGCTTGGGAGGAGATCAGAGGCGGAACTCGATTGCCTCAAGCACTCAGCCCACCTATGATGCTACTAAGTATACATTCTATTTGAGGTGTAGATATTATATCTCATCATTTAATGATGAGTTGAATTTTATTTATCACTTCGAAATGATAGATGAAAAAGAATGGATAAGATGTAGGATGTACACTCATTTTTGGATGTACATATAGTATTGCTTTTGGTTCGGATTGTAGTGTCAGGATTACAAATAATTTTGACAAAATTTTAGTATTTGATTTATTTAGCCTATAATATGGCACATTACAAATTATAGAAAATTATACTAAAAATATTATCGAGCAGATTGATGGTGAATTATTTTATATGTTATATAAAATTATATTATTTTAAAAATTTTAATTTTAAATTTTAAAATATTAATTTTAAATTTTTAAATTTTAAATTTAAATTTATGTTTTAAATTAAAATATTGAATTTTATATTTTTATTTAAATTTTAAATTTAAGTGAAGTTATGTTAAATTATAGTTTAGTAAAAAATATTATTAAATCTGGCTATAAAGATAATTTTAAAATATAATACATTTTATTGTGAATATTACTAAATATATCAATTCTATATATACTGTAATTCATCATTATATTATTGTTTTAAATCAAATAAGGTAATATAGAATTAGTAATAAATTAATTCAGAATTTCAAATTTTTAGTTATATTAAAATAATTTGTAATGTTATATAACATGAACCAAACGCGTCATTAAGTATGAAGTCGACAGCAGGTGAACGAGTATAAATTAAATTTTTGGTGCGATTGTAAAAAATTATTTGAATTGAGTCTCAATTATTATTTAGGAATTACGATTTGATCAAAATATATGGTGACCCCTTAACTATTCACCATTTTTGAATAAGTTTTTGAACTTATTTCTTTAGTTTAACATACTCTCAAATTTTATTTATTTTAATATAAGATTGTTTTATTTAATTAGATTGCAAGTTATGATAAATTAATCAATCCTTCCATCAAACTTCAAATTTATTTTAGTATAAATATTTAAATAAAATAAAATTCAACAACCTATTTCTAAATAGCCTATAGTTGAAGGGCTCTCCGTACATTTTAAATCCACAACAATAATTCAAAGTTGCTGATTAGATTCGGATTCGGATAAAGGTTTGGATTCGGATTCAACTCGAGCCCATTTTGTTGCGCACAGGACCGTTAAACTGCGAACCTACTCGCCACGTGGAGTGACACGTGTGCTGCATTTTCGTTTGGCTCCGCCCCGTCCCGCCACATTTGCCCCTAAATATTCAAATTTTATTACTAAAAAACCCCCGATAAATACAACTATTTACATTTCCCTCACAAAACCTCAGCGTCTTCTCCCACAAGGAACCGCTCCAAAACCCTCGCTCCCAATCCCTTCTCTCTCTCTCTCTCTCTCTCTCTCTCTCTCTCTCCCGATCCCTCCTCTTACGGAACGATTAGGGTTTGGCGATGGTGCGATCTCGCGGCGAATCGAGTACGAGCCCTGCGAAGATCTTCGGAGGCGTGCGCTTTGTCCTCTTCGGGTTCGATTCCGTCTCCGAATCCCAGGTTCTCTTCACACCTCTCCATTCGCTCCCCAATCTCCCATTATCGCCACTGACGTAGCTCTAAGGTCGAGCCTTTTGGTTGCAGTATCGGTCCGAGCTCGTTCGGAGAGGCGGTGAAGATGTCGCCAAGTACGATGCCAGTTGCACTCATGTCATCGTCTCAGGGCGTGTTTATGTAAGAGCTTGAATCTTCGAAGGTGTTTGTTTTTGAGAGCGGATTTGATGCGTGAAATTGTTTTGATAGGATGATCCGGTGTGCGTTGCAGCTCGGAATGATGGGAAAGTGCTCGTTACGGAGCTTTGGATCGATGATAGTTTGGACCTCGGGGAAATGGTGGATGCCAATAGGGTCAGTTTTGGCACCCTTTGTTTATCTGTTACTAACTAATGTAGGATTTTTCTATGATTTGCCCGCCTAATTGTGTAATTAGATGATGTTTCCTGCTTTTTTCCTTGATTTTTAGGATTGCTTATATGCATTAAAAAATGTGGAATTTTTACAGGAAATGCGATTACAAAGCCTTCCGAGTTTGAGGGTTGTGGAAGGGTTAATATTGCCTCCTGTTTTTGGCACTTGATCAAAAAATTCCTACAGTTTAATAATCTTAAGAAGAACTATGAGTAATACTCGTGAAGAAGGATGCTAACAACAAACTGAATTTTGCAAATGTAGCTGTCACCTCCTCGTGATGATTCCTTCAGTTTGGCATCCTCTATTGCTTTCTTATTGGTTTGGAGGGAAAAATTATGATTTTTTTGGTCATTGAATGAGCATTCTACAGGGGTTACAGGGGTGTTTACAAAAGTGTCATACAGTAGGGATGGTTTCTATGTAGTTCAATGATGAGATCTAATTTGCAGTAGAGAACTATTTTCTCAAGACAGGAATAAATTATCGCTTATAGAGTGGCAAGCTTATGTACCACAAATTCACCAATGGAGCAGTCTCTTCTTTGGGAAATTGCCCATTATAATCCTGCATATGAACTAGTTGTTTTTTGCACTTATAGTAGCATATTCTTGAATCATTCCCTTCTTTTAAATAGTTATCATGTGCTGATATGCTGCTCTTGTTTTCAAATTTCTTTTGCAGATTTTATATAGACCAATAAAAGATCTGAACGGAATTCCAGGCAGTGAGTCATTGCACATTTGCTTGACAGGATATCAAAGACAAGAACGTGAAGATATAATGGTAACTTTACACTTTACAATTTTCCTAGTTAAACATTGATTCCTGTTCATTAGGATTGTACTAAGTGCACAATTGACTAACGCCATTCCAGCCGTACATATCTGTTTTCTGGAATTTTTAAACATATCCCCTGTGTTATTTTTCATTTAATGCATGCATATATGTATTTCATGCGGTTTTACTGTGCAAGCATAATTTATGTTAGCTACGTACTGTAATTGCTTTATTAGAGCAGGAAGTATATTACTTGCAGTACTAAACCTTTTCCTTTTGTCTTCTTTATAGAAAATGGTTTCGTTGATGGGGGCACGATTTTCCAAGCCTTTGATAGCAAATCAAGTTACCCATCTTATTTGCTACAAGTTTGAGGGTATGTTAATTCTTTTGAACAAATGAACATTGAATATAAAGATAGATTGTGAGCAGGTGCTTAATATAGCTAGGAAACAGTTGGAACCATTTGTATGATTTGTTGATAGTGAAAAGTTATTGTGCCATGTTTCTTAATGTCAACATGCTTCTTGTGCGCCTATATGGTTATATGTTGCCGTATTTTGAGCCAAAACAGTATATTTTCTGACAGTTTTGGTCAAGCTCCCAGTACATTAGCTAGAAGTTTTGATTATTTCTTAGCAATGTTTGAGCTATTAAGATTCTATCTGGAAGTCTGAGAAATGACGATTTTCTTTCACCAGATTTGTTATTTTTTCAGGAGATTCATGAAGTGTCTGTAAGGTAAAAGCCAAAAAACTTGGGGATAGTTCTAGATGATCTTTGGACGATACTGTTATAGATCATGTAGCACAGTGTTCCCATCGACTAAGTGTTGACACTAATATGCTTCCATTTTCCTGGTTTCTTAGTTAAAATGGAGTCATACACTTGAAAATGCGAACAAGTCTGTCATGGCTGCTTATTTGCAGAACTCCCTTTAGGAACCTTAACAACATGCTCGTTGGCCTATGGATTCTACTGCTGTATCTACTTCAATTAATTCTTGAAGGACTTGCTGATAGGCATGCATAACATTGCAGATAAACTTTTTCTTGATATAGATGAAATTGGGTGTTAAACACTACTTTGCTGTGAATTTGAATTATTTCAATTTTCCCATAGATTTGCCAATGTTGTTTTCCTCAGTAGTAATTTAGCTTTTTTTAATGACCGCAGGTGAAAAATATGAACTTGCGAAAAAAGTGAATATTAAACTTGTTAATCACAGGTGGCTAGAAGACTGGTGAGCATATGAATTCACCTCAGATTTTTTTTTTAATAACTAATATCAGTTGCTTTGTATACAGCGAAAGCTGCTAATCTAATATTTGTTGCCCTTGCCGCAGCTTAAAAGTTTGGTCGATTCTGCCAATTGATAACTATACCAGAAGGTAATATCATTGCTCCTTTTGATTCTCTAGTTATTCTAAACTTACAACATTTTATCTATGTCAGTGGTTGGGAACTAGAGATCTTAGAGGCTGAGGCTAAGGACTCGGAAGATGAAGGGGAAAATCCTGGCAAGAAGCTGCTTAACAGTAGAAACAGCGGAGAAACTACTACTATACAAAGTGGAACAATAGTTTCAACAGGTCCTGATAAGCCTATTCAATCCCCTGGCAATAGAAATATTGTAGTAGCTAATCAGTCAAATAATGCAAATGCTTTTGCAACAAGCAGTAATCATTTTACAACACCATCCAAGGAGACCAGCTCAGGAAAGGCAATGGATTTGTATAGCTCTTGCTGCAAGTTCGAAAATGTTCATCAACAGGATATGAAAGGTGAAGTACATACTGATGGTGCTAACAGGGATGAATTACTCGCCCGATGCAAGACTGGCTTAAAGGCAGAGGGTGATATACTACAAACCACTAGTAGAACCCCTTGTGCATTCGATGAGAATATGAACAAATTAAGTTACTCCCGGAAGCACTCAAAGAAGTCTGCATCACCAGAAGGAATATCAAGTTACCAGAATGTTTCACATTGTAGGTCGGACAAGGACATGATGGAAGTTGATTATAATATTTCACCATCAGAGCGAAGGGAGGGTAGAAGTGGTGAGCCTGCTAGTATTCAAAGCCCAACAGATACTGAAAAGATGAAACACATCGAGGGCTCCACTAATACACTAGCCCAGAAGAGGAGGCTCTCAATTTCTACGAGTGGCTCCAAATTGCCAAAGACAGAATACCAGAATACAACAACTACTAGTCCCAGCACTCACTCCGAGACTAAAGAATCAAAAAATTTGGAACCAGCAACTGTCTTGCCACTTGAGGAAAATGGTGCTGGGATTAGCAAAATTTGTAACCAAGTGGAAGAAGATGGTAATACAAATTCTGCCGACAATCAGCAAGTTATCTCAGCTAGAAGTGGAACAATAGTTTCAACAGGTCCTGATAAGCCTATTCAATCCCCTGGCAATAGAAATATTGTAGTAGCTAATCAGTCAAATAATGCAAATGCTTTTGCAACAAGCAGTAATCATTTTACAACACCATCCAAGGAGACCAGCTCAGGAAAGGCAATGGATTTGTATAGCTCTTGCTGCAAATTAGAAAATGTTCATCAACAGGGTATGAAAGGTGAAGTACATACTGATGGTGCTAACGGGGATGAATTACTCGCCCGATGCAAGACTGGCTTAAAGGCAGAGGGTGATATACTACAAACCACTAGTAGAACCCCTTGTGCATTCGATGAGAAAATGAACAAATTAAGTTACTCCCGGAAGCACTCAAAGAAGTCTGCATCACCAGAAGGAATATCAAGTTACCAGAATGCTTCACATTGTAGGTCGGACAAGGACATGATGGAAGTTGATTATAATATTTCACCATCAGAGCGAAGGGAGGGTAGAAGTGGTGAGCCTGCTAGTATTCAAAGCCCAACAGATACTGAAAAGATGAAACACATCGAGGGCTCCACTAATACACTAGCCCAGAAGAGGAGGCTCTCAATTTCTACGAGTGGCTCCAAATTGCCAAAGACAGAATACCAGAATACAACAACTACTAGTCCCAGCACTCACTCTGAGACTAAAGAATCAAAAAATTTGGAACCAGCAACTGTCTTGCCACTTGAGGAAAATGGTGCTGGGATTAGCAAAATTTGTAACCAAGTGGAAGAAGATGGTAATACAAATTCTGCCGACAATCAGCAAGTTATCTCAGCTAGAAGTAAAACCTTAAGTTATAGGAAAAACTCTCTCAAACGTGGAAATCCTATTTTGGGTACGAAATTTTTTAAGCATTCTCCTTCACATGCTAAGGATGTAGACTTATCAAAACCAACCGAAACCCTAGATGAATGCACTGTAGATAACCTGGCCAACGTAAAACTTGCTGTTACAGATGTCGAAGTTTCTTCTGTGGATGGGAAGGTGCCTCCTCATGATCAACAAATGGAGGAAGCTGATATGCCACTTGTTGCAAGAAATGCTGATGACAAGTTATTGTCATCGCCATATGAAAAGCAGAGTGACAGCACTGCCTCAATGCACAAGGTATCTGAGATACCTAAATTTGAACTTTCTGATGATTTCGGGAGTGGTGATATTGAAAGGAGTGCTACACCAAAGGTTTCTTGTGCAAGTGCTGAAGGAAATATTCTTAAAGAAGCAGGCACACACTTGAAGAAGGCAGTAGCGAAGAGAAGTATAAGCGGCAGTAAACATATTGCTAAGAGGAGTATAAGTGGCAGTAAAAATAAACTTAGTGTGGAGAGTGGTAGGGGCAAAGAGGTTGGTGTTTCTTCAGATAAAGCTAGTAGAGGCAAAGAGGTTGGTGTTGCTTCAGATAAAGCTGTTGCTTCGAGCAAGCGTGAAATTAAATCATTCAGAGTGGAAAAAGTGAATGAACATTCGAAACTTGAAAAGGCAGTTAGTAATGAGGCAAGTGAGGCTGCTGAACTGTTTAAGAAAGATGCAGCCTTGAAGGATAAGCAGGAAGTTTTGAAGAATAATATATCATCAAGAAATAAAAAATTGTAGCCAAAAAACAAAATGAGAAATCCTTGGACCCTGAAAAGGAGAATAAGCCGGAAGGATATAGCAGTGTTTCTTTTGAATCAAAGGGTGGTGAAGTTGGTAATCTGGTCCATAAAATTGGCCAAAAATCAGCAGAGAATGAATATATTTCTGGTGATCATGAGATTAAGCCTCAAACAAACAGAGCTGGTAAGGTGGCTAGTTTGGGGCCTGCATGGTTTATTTTAAGCGGGCACCGTTTTCAGAGAAAAGAGTTTCAGGCGGTAATAAAACGCTTGAGGGGAAGGTTGTGTAGGGATTCTCACCACTGGTCATACCAAGCTACACATTTCATTGTCCCAGATCCAGTTCGCAGAACTGAGAAGTTCTTTGCAGCTGCTGCAGCTGGCAGGTATCTACAAAGTGATATAAATTTTATGTTGTGTTTTAGAAAATGTCCTCCATAACATCAATGAGATGAAATATGAAGAGTACTTTTATTTTCGGCTAGGAGGGATTGCCATTCTTGTTAGGTTTTTCATTTATCTTTTTTTTTTTTTTTTTTTTTTTTTTTCCTCCTAGCAGTGTTCTTGGCTATCTTGAACCTGATATGCTCTAACATCGGCATCTTTCACTCCCTCATATTCACATACTAGCTTTTTTTTCTTGTCTAACTTGAGATCACTTAAACAGAAACATAACCATTTATAAAATGCAGGTGGATTCTCAAGACAGATTACTTGACTGCTAGCAGTGAGGCTGGGAAGTTTCTAGAGGAAGAACCATTTGAGTGGAACAGGAAAGGCCTTAATGAAGATGGCGCTATCAGTTTAGAGGCTCCACAAAAATGGCGTCTTTTGAGGGAGCGAACTGGTCACGGCGCCTTCTATGGAATGCGAATTATCATATATGGAGAATGCATTGCTCCCACACTGGTAGGTGCTAATTAATCACATTAGCTTGTGTTATTGGTCAATAGTGGCAGAACAGTCATGTCCCCACTAATCACCTATGGAACACCTTTCATTCAAAAAACTTTATATTTTATTGATGCCTTTAGAACACATCTTGTAGGCATAAAATTCTGCTGTAGATAACTCCTATTAGATGGTTATTCTGCTTTCTGAAGATAACCTATAATTGAAACAGTTTTTGGTTTTCACATTGTAGGATAGAATGATGAGGGGTTCATAATGATTATGCAGATATTCAGAAGTAAAAATTAGGGATAATACAGCTAATAAGAGTTGTCAGAGTTGTAAACGCTAGTTATTCTAAGATATCCTCCTTTGACTAAAACAACTACTTCTTGGCTTCCTTTGGTTGTCTGAAAACCAGATAATGCATTTTACCAATCAAATTTAATATATAATTCTTTGTTCTTCATTCTCTTATCTTTGCTATGAACTTCTGTACTGTACAGGACACATTGAAACGCGTTGTGAAAGCTGGAGATGGCACCATCTTAGCGACATCCCCACCCTACACACGTTTCCTCAAATCCGGCGTTGATTTTGCCGTCGTGGGCCCCGGCATGCCCTCCGTGGACTCATGCGTCCAAGAGTTCCTGCGACATGAGGTCCCATGTGTCACCACAGATTACTTGGTCGAGTACGTTTGCAAGCCAGGCTACTCTTTGGAAAGGCATATTCTCTACAACACAAACACTTGGGCAGAGAAGTCCTTCACCAACTTATTAAACTGCTCCGAAGAGATTGTCGCCGATTCCGCAATGCCCTCAGAAGAACACAGTGATGATGATGATGATGATGATGATGACGACATTAGTTGTGCGGTCTGTGGATCGTGCGAGAGGGGTGAGGTGATGTTAATATGCGGTAATGAGGGCGGTACAGTGGGTTGTGGAATCGGGACTCACATTGACTGCTGCAACCCGCCTATGGAAGCTGTTCCGGAAGGCGACTGGTTTTGCGCCAAATGCAGTATAAGTAGAGCCCAGAGAACAGCAAAGCGCGCGAAAACAAAGTCAATACAGCAGAAATAATTTCTCTTATTTTTGGTCACTTTAACTTGAATGCATGTCACATTGTGACCAAATAGCCAAATCCTGCTAAGAAGTAGAAATGTAGATATTTGTTGTATCTATGGTTTCCTTGTACTCGGAGATAAATGAAATGTTTTATGCTTTATTTTTGTGTTTTCGCTAACTATTATGGCCATTAATAAGCTGAAGATTCGAAGGGAAATTTAACAAAATTAGGTGTTTTAATATATTCGAAAGGGAAATTTTGATGTCTTAAACAGTCCTTTTGATGCAGGAAGAAACATGTTTTCTGCACCAATTTCCATTTCAGAGCTTTCCAGAATCAGCAAAAGAATCATAAACATATTTCAGAAGTAATACTCTTTATCATAGATAAAAAAAAAAGGGATAACATATACAAACAAAATACATATAATCCTTCCTTGCTTAACAACAGCAACAAGTGCAAGCGGCAAAGGTTTTTTAAAAAAAAAACAGGAGAAGAAAAGAACAACAACTAATGGCTATTTGAGAGAACAGAAGATGATTGAGTTACATAAGCACTCTCGGATGACGTCGATGCGAAAAACATCGCGTAATCGTCGAATGATTCATCATACCTCAAAACCTTTTCACTCTGTGAAACTCTCTGGTAAGGGAACCACCCCTCGTGTGTCGTCGCCGCCGTTCAGTATATGCACCACCTCCCTCATCCCCGGCCTCGCCGCGGGGTCGGGGTGAGAGCACCGCAACCCCAACATTAGCACCATCTCCATCTCCTTTTCTACATACTCCTCCCCCAATCTCACATCCCTTGCATCCACAATGCTCCCTTTTTTCCAACTTTGGAATACAAAATCCACTAAACTCTGCACTTGATCTGCCGGGTATTCAATTGGCCTGCGCCCACAACCTACTTCCAGCAAAACTGCACCGAACGCGTAGACGTCGGTGCATGTGGTGGGCTTGCCGGTTTTGGTTAGCTCCGGCGCGAGATAGCCCATCGTGCCGACGACACGCGTTGTCTGAGAATTCGTGCCGTGGTCGTACAACCGTGCCAGGCCAAAATCACTGAGTTTGCCATTGTAGTGGCGATCTAGTAAAATGTTACTCGCTTTGATGTCTCTATGCACCACCACCTGCTCCCACTCCTCATGCAAGTAGAGAAGCCCTGAGGCGACGTCTCTTATTATCCGAAGCCTCTGGCTCCAGCTCAAGATCGGCTTCTGCTTCTGCCGCCGCATCTCGTGGAATAAGAACATATCTAAGCTCCCGTTCGACATGTACTCGTAGACTAATAGGAGCTCCCCTTTACGGCGGCAGTAGCCAAGGAGCTGGACCAGGCTTCGATGCCGTAATCGGCTCATGCTCGCGATCTCGGCTACGAATTCACGCATCCCCTGCTTCGAGTCATGCGAGATCCTCTTCACCGCCACTTGCGATCTCGATCTAGGGAGCTCGCCACGGTAGACTTTACCGAACCCCCCCGCACCGATCAGGTACTCGTCGTTGAACCCTTTAGTTGCTTTGTATAGATCCTTGTAGCAAAATCTCTGCGGCCCGTATTCGATCTCCCAATCCTCGCGAATCTCCGCGAACTGCTTATTTCTTCTGATTACGAAGATGCCAATGGCTAGGGTCATAGATAGCAAGAAAATTGCTACCAAAGGAAGTGCAAGGGTTAAGACTTTGAAATGATTCTTGGCGCTTTTTTCTCGCGGAAGTGGCGGGAGCTTAGAGAGATTAAGAGGTTGAGCTTGTTTGTTCATACTGAAACTCCACCCTAGAATACAATGTGTGCTGGTCGACCCACCGGTCGATGCAGAAAAGCCCACGAACATTTTGTCGTACACGATCGACGAGAGGTTTATTCGCGAGGACACGAGGGGAACTCCAGGCTTGGTGATATCGTGACATCGAGCAGCATGCTTTCACCGTCGTAGTCAACCCAAACCTGCATCGGGTGTCCGCTGGCAAGCTGCAGGCCAGTGAAATTGCCACTTTTGCTGTCGAAATAAGCTGCCGGAGTTGAGTTCACAGATATCATGCTATTGACGTCGATCCCGACATGGTTCTCGTTGATGTCGTGGAACTCGACGTTCTTGACTGTATCGAGCTCGACGGCGACGATATGATTCGAAGAATTGCCGTTGTCCGACGTGTTGAGGAGGCCTAGAGTCTGACTCGGCCTTGCTCCGGGGAGATCCAGAGATGGGGAGATTGCGAAGGCGATGCCGTGGCCACTAACATCAATGTATTGGGGGATTATCACGAACACAAATGTTGTAGAGAAGGACGGAGAAGTATTGTCGGACGAAGAGTGCTTGAAATTGAAGGGAATAGGAAAGAAGGCATGGCCTAATACTTGCTTGCTGGTATTCGTGAGCCGCAGAAGGCCGTCGGAGGTGATCTCTGATAAGCCGGACAGTCTCAAATTCGAGCCATTGAATCCGTAGAAGGTGAATTCGTCGACGGATGTAACGATTTTCACAAAGAAGATCAAAAATAGGATTCTAGTTACTAGCATGGTTACGATCCAAAAAAAAAATTTAAGAAAAAACAAGGAGTTTTCGCCTTTTTAAGGGGTTGGAACTCATGTTTTCTCAATTTCCACTTTTATTGAGTTCACACGAGTCCCTGTAAACGTGAATCACAAATGAAGAGATTTTTTTTTTCTTCTTTTCTAACAGTTGAAAACGATATGAAAATAAATGAATGAAAACACTTAGAATTTTAAAAAATAGCAGTTTGGGTCGGTTAATTTAATTCATTTGATGTCATAGGATAGAATTTGGGGACCAAATGACACCTTTGATGGAGACTAGGGCTAGATACTTACTTTGATTTTATGCAGGTAATTTATGGAGAATTAATTTCTCCGACTTTCAATTGCTATCGTTATTTAAAACTTTGATTTTCAAATTGTTCGTAACACTTTCACTAACATATATAATAAAAAGCAGGTGAATTATATTAGATACACTGATAAACGAATTAATAATAAGAAAACAAAAAATTAGTACATCAAAAAGTCTGTGTCAGGACAGAGGGAGCATAATAAAAATGAATTTGATGACGAATGAGTTAGAAATAGCCCAACAAATTTATTGACTAATTAATTCCGCTTCAGAAACTATTTAAAAGTACCCTATAAAATATAATTTAATTGTACCGTACAAATTAATATAGACGTGATGTATTAGCGTTCCAAATGATGACACGGTAGAAGATTAACTCAATTGCAACACTAGACGTGAAG
Source organism: Tillandsia fasciculata (assembly GCA_029168755.2). Classification (NCBI taxonomy): domain Eukaryota; kingdom Viridiplantae; phylum Streptophyta; class Magnoliopsida; order Poales; family Bromeliaceae; genus Tillandsia; species Tillandsia fasciculata. The sequence continues at coordinate 13,607,961 of CM054951.1, forward strand.
ATTTACCCAAATTTATGATCATGTGGCATCTGTAGCAGATAGCTGTCCCAGAAGAACATTTCAAGTGTCCATTATCTTTCCTTTTCACTGACACATTTCATTTTGACATTGACGAATCCAAGAAAGTAGCGTGTTTAAACCAGCTTTATTAATTACTTCTTTTCTTAATGGAAATAGTAATTAAATTATTAGAAACAGTCACCGCCAACGCCTGACTCAAAGGGGCCCGTTTGTCTTCAGAAACCCTTATATTCCTTTCTAACCAAAGGGCCCACCACGATGCCAGTATAATCACACGTTCTCGTCTCCCTAAAACTCCCATTTTGCTGCCCCATATGTCACGCCCCGGGGTGCAACCAGACCCTGGGCCCGTCTACAGATCCGCCGTGCACACGAAACTTCCCGTGTACACGAAGCGCTGGTAACCTGCTCGAATTTCAAGAGCATAATACAGAGCTGAAATAGAAGAGCCACATAATATCTCAGACTGGAACTATAAATAAGCTGTAATATGTACAATAGTCTCCCAGTTCATCAAAATAGTACATCCAGCTGGCGGAAGCCAGACCCAAGATAAAAGGAGAATATCATAGTCTGAGTGGGGTACAACATCTATCTACAGCTCTCAGTCTCCCAGGAGATCTATTCCGCGATCCCCTTACCTCGATCAGCTGCCGATGGCCTAGCAGCTCCCGCAGATGACTCTGCAAAATAAAGGAGAAGAAAGAAACAAAAAACAACAATGGGGGTGAGAACTACCAGATAAACCAGCAGCCTCCCCTAGTGGGTAAAAACCTCAACTCTGACGCACCCACTAGGACTAATAGAGGCGAAAAGGGGAAGTGGTAGATACAAAAGATGCAGAAACAGGAAAACTATCACTATTATGCTGTCAAAACTGTATGCATGCATCAGAAATAGTATCTGACCAAATAAACCCAATCTAGTCACCAGTAACAACTGGTACTGCCTGCTCAGCGGAATCTGCACACACGGCTCGAAACCGCGGGATCGGCTCACACGGCTCGCATCCCATCATAAGTATCAGACCGGCACACACGGCTGGGTCCGAGAAAGCACACCTCCGGAGTGGCACTCGAGGGGAGCGACCCACACGAGTAAAATATCTCTGTCATCAGTATCACCAGTATCTCTGTAGCACATGTCTCAATATAGCAGGACTGGACCATAACCATGATCAAAGTGGGAAACTCCATCCACTATAGAAACCCAATCCCCAACTGATGCAATAAATAAACCAAACTCAACCCCAATCTGATGCAAGGATAAGCATCTGGTCAACCGCCTACTGTCCGCGGTCACCGCAATACCCCACAAGTCCACAATCTAGCACAACCTTGGCTACACTATCCCAAACCCCTGCTCACACTTGAGCAACAACATATGAATGCAAAGGACAACAATAAAACATGTTCAAATCCCAATATGATAGTGTAGCAATGAATAGTGGCCTTACCTGATGTCCGGGCATGCATGCAACTGTTTTTATTTTTAAAAGTTGTAAAATAGTGTCAAAGGTTTAAAACAATTGATTTACTGAATAAAAGTCATTTGCATGCGAGATCATAGCCTTTGTCTCAATCACAGTGTCCCAATATAAGTCATCATATCTTTTGTGGGGTTATATTAAATTTTAGGGGAGTTTGTCCCAGCGGTCCTTGTCATTTGTCATATTAATTTGTACCAAGGATTCTCATTAATTGTCCTGTTAGTTGTCCTGTTAGTAGTCCTGTTAGTAGTCCTGTTAGTTGTCCTGTTAGTAGTCCTGTTAGTAGTCCTGTTAGTTGTCCCAATGGTTCTCATTAATTGTCATATTTTAGGGGGATTTCTAGTAATCCCAGTGAGCTTGTCAAAAATGAGGTAAGCAACAACCGCCCACCTCGAACAGCTCAAACAACACCCCAGGTAGTCTCCTGGTTGTCCACAGTCCTCAAATCCTGCAAATCAACGCTCCCGGTATAAATACAAATCTCAAAAAGTACAATATTTGCTGTTTTTCAGACAGCACGGGAAAAGAGGAATTTTTCACCTCTAAAATGAGCTCCTAAATTCCCAGAAAAATCACGGTTGCGTTCCTCGCGAAGAGTAGATCAAAATCGACTCTTAAAACGCCTCGATCTGACGCTCCTACGTCAAGATAAAAATCGGAGAAGTCGGTGCTGTCCAAAATTACCACAGCAAAAAGGGGGGTCAAAGAGGACTTGAAAACTGTGCCAAAAGTACGAAACGGAGCAAAATGATCAATACGGAAATCGAAGCCCTACCTCTTACGGTCGCGCTGTCGCAAAAATCGTCCAAAAATTCCACCTGGTTAGCCCGCAGTGAATTTTCGACGGAACTGCGACGGGAAATGGGCCTAAAAGAAAATCGTCGCAGTGCGCCGCGTCGCAGATATCTCACTATCTGTAACTCCTAAATTTCTGAGATTCTAGAGAGAGAAAGAAGAGAGAGAGAGGAACAACTTTCATATTGAACACTTTTTTTGTTTCTCTCTCTAAGGGCTCGGAATCCAAGGTGCAAAGAGAGGGGGTGGGGACTTCTTATATAGTGGGCCAAAAGGGAATATTCCCACACGGGATCTGATCCAAACACGAAACACCGAAACGGACCAACCAGGAAGCGCCACGTGTTTCCCAAACAGGAAACAGCCGTGCAAGGGCCAATGGGAGGCTGCCACGTGTCCACGTGGTGCACGTGGTTGCTCCGCGCTCCGGGTTTTCCGGAAAATGTCGGCCAATAGGGAAGCGCCACGTGTCACCTCCCACGTGCTTCTAGAAGCCGGCCAGCCAATCGGATGCCGCCACGTGGCAGAGGGAAACTTCGGTGCACCCGGTGTACGCCCAGCCGTGGACCGCGCACCAGCGCTCCCTGCCCGCGCCTGCCCGCGCCGCGCGCCTCCGCGCTCCGCCGCTGCCCCGCCGCTGCGCCGCCCGCCGCCGTGCGCCGCCGCCCGCCGCCGCTCGCCGGCGCCGCCGGTCGCCGGAACAGTAATTCCGGCGGCCGGAACAGTTTCCGGCGTGAACAGTAATTTTTGCCGAAAAATAAAGTGAATATACCATTTTGACCGTTTTCGCGCGCTGAGTCCGATTTCGCCGTCCGTTTCGCCAAATTCTCATCCGAAATTTTGCAAAAAGCTCCCGGAAAATCCCATTTGCTCCGATTTTCGCGCAGAGTCAATTTTAAATATCCAATTTCGTTTCTACAAGCTCCGATGCACTGTACAAGCTTCTACAGTCACTATTAATGTTGCGGAGGTTCTGGATCATCACATCCTCCCCCACTAAAAAGAGTTTCGTCCTCGAAACGAGACTAAACAATAATCCTCAGTCCGATGTCTCGAATAAGTAGGGGTGAGCATTTCTCATCTCCGACTCGAGCTCCCATGTAGCCTCGCGCTCGTCATGATTGCTCCATTGGATCTTTACATAGGGAATGGCCCGATTGCGCAATTCTTCACCTCTCGATCCAGAATTCGCAGTGGGCGCTCCTCATACCTCAAATCCTCGCTGATCTCGAGCGGTGTGAAGTCGATGACGTGCGATGGGTCGAAGACATACTTCCTCAAAGTAGAGACATGAAATACATTATGGACACCAGCAAGCCTCGGAGGAAGTGCAAGTCGGTAGGCCACTGGCCCGATACGCTCCAATACCTCAAAGGGTCCAATATATCGGGGGCTAAGTTTTCCACGAATGCCGAATCTCCTGATTCCTTTGGACGGCGAGACTTTCAGGAATACATGATCACCAACCTGAAACTCTAAGTCTCGTCGCCGAACATCGGCATAACTCCTTTGTCGGCTCTGGGCGGTCTGAAGATGCTGTCGGATTACTCGGACCTTCTCTTCTGCCTCTATCAAGACATCTGGTCCCAAGGTCCGCCTCTCGCCCACGTCACTCCAATAAAGCGGTGATCGACACTTGCGTCCATACAATGCTTCAAACGGAGCCATCTGAATGCTCGCTTGAAAGCTATTGTTGTACGCGAACTCAGCCAAAGATAAGTGTCGAATCCACCCTCCGCCGAAATCCAAGACGCAAGCCCTCAGCATGTCCTCCAGGATTTGTATCGTCCGCTCTGACTGCCCATCAGTCTGCGGATGGAAAGCCGTACTGAACCTGAGTTCAGTCCCCAAGGCTGTTTGCAAACTTTTCCAGAAATGCGAAACAAATCTCGGGTCTCTATCTGATACAATGGAGGCTGGTACTCCATGTAATCTCACTATCTCATCCAGATATAACTGGGCTAGTCGCTCAAGTGGCCACGTAGTCTGCATGGGCAGAAAGTGCGCCGACTTGGTAAGTCGGTCCACGACTACCCAGATAGCGTCTGCTCCTCCCTGTGCCCTAGGAAGTCCGACCACGAAATCCATCGTAATGTGGTCCCATTTCCACTGGGGAATTGGGAGACTCTGTAACTTGCCAGCTGGCACTCGATGCTCAGCTTTCACCTGCTGACAAGTTAAACACTGAGCCACAAATCTTCCGACATCCCTTTTCATGCCATTCCACCAGAAATGTGCCTTGAGGTCCTTATACATCTTAGTCCCACCAGGATGTAGGGTATAAGGTGTATAATGGGCCTCTCGCAATATCTGCTCTCGGATCTCCGCATCCGCTGGCACACATGCTCGGTTCCTGTACCTTAGTACTCCCGAGGCATCTACCGAAAAGTCCCCAGACTGATTACTCGGGATTTGATCTCTAATCCTGGTCAAGTGGGGGTCCTCACTCTGTTTCTCCTTAATCCTGTCCAACAGAGTGGGCTGCACGACTAAAGATGTCAGTCTAGCAGAGACCTCAGGGGACACAACTTCTATCTCGAGCCGTCTCATCTCCTCTAATAGTGGTGCCTGGTCTGTGATCATCATAGACAAACTTTGCACCGCTCTCCTACTCAAGGCGTCAGCGACCACATTAGCTTTGCCTGGGTGGTAGAGAATATCTACATCATAATCTTTTAATAGCTCTAACCACCTACGCTGCCTTAAATTTAGCTCCTTTTGCGTGAACAGGTATTTTAGGCTCTTGTGGTCGGTGTAGATTTCACAATGCTCTCCATATAGGTAATGACGCCAAAGTTTCAGTGCAAACACTACAGCAGCGAAGCTCCAAGTCATGGGTAGGGTAATTCTTCTCGTAATCTTTGAGTTGCCTTGATGCATAAGCAATTACCCTCCCTTCTTGCATCAACACACAACCAAGTCCACTGTGTGATGCGTCGCTGTAGATCACATATCCTTTTCCCATAACAGGGAGGGAAAGGATAGGGGCGGTCATCAATCTATTCTTTAGCTCCTCAAAACTCCTCTGACAATCCTCACTCCAGATAAACTTCACTCCTTTACGCGTCAAGCGAGTGAGGGGTGTGGAAAGCTTCGCAAAGCCTTCCACAAACCGACGATAATACCCAGCTAAACCCATAAAGCTACGCACCTCAGAAACGGTCGTCGGTCGGGGCCAATCCCGGACTGCCTCAATTTTCGCCGGGTCTACCGCCACACCTGCGGCGGAAATCACATGGCCCAAGAAAACTACCTCCCGAAGCCAAAACTCGCACTTTGCCAGTTTGGCATACAACTTCTTCTCTCGCAGAAGTTGCAGCACGATCCTTAAGTGCTCCTCATGCTCCGCATCACTTCGGGAGTAGACCAGGATATCATCAATGAACACTACCACGAATCGATCTAAGTATGGTCGGAAGATCCGGTTCATTAAATCCATGAATGCGGCAGGGGCATTAGTTAGCCCAAAAGGCATAACTGTAAATTCATAATGCCCGTACCGTGATCTAAATGCCGTTTTCGGAATATCCTCGGCCTTCACCTTCAACTGGTGGTAACCGGATTGCAGATCTATCTTAGAGAAGACACAAGACCCTTGCAGCTGATCAAAAAGATCATCGATGCGCGGCAAAGGGTACTTGTTCTTGATGGTCACTTTGTTTAATTCCCTATAATCCACACAAAGTCGAAGTGACCCATCTTTCTTTTTCACGAATAGCACCGGCGCTCCCCAAGGCGATACACTCGGCCTAATAAAGCCCTTATCCATTAAATCTTGGAGTTGCGCCTTAAGCTCTCGTAACTCAGCCGGTGCCATCCGGTAAGGAGCCTTTGAGATTGGCGCAGTTCCTGGAACCACGTCAATCACGAACTCAATCTCCCTATCTGGCGGCATGCTAGTCAGCTCAGGTGGAAAAACATCCGGAAACTCGCGGGCAATAGGGATATCCCCGAGTCCCGGCGCCGCCGTAGGCCCCTCAACAACACTAGCCAAAAAGGCTACACACCCACGATGGATCATCTGCCTCGCTCGGGAAGTCGAAATTATAGAGGCAAAGAAAGTACTCTGGCATCCCCGGTATACCAACATCTCCTGGCCTGGCTCTCTAAAAGTGACGGTTCTTGCGGCACAATCAATAGTCGCAAAGTACCGAGCCAGCCAGTCCATTCCGAGGATCACATCGAAGTCCTTCAGCTGTCTCAAGACCAACAGGTCTACTGGCATAATCCAGGACTCGATTTGCATCGGGCAGGACCAACAACACTCCTCCACGTGCAAGGTGTGATCGGGAATCTGAACCTCTAGTGCACGTGGCAAAAGTCCTACCTCTAACCCATGTAATGATGCAAATGATTTACTAATAAAAGAATGTGATGCTCCAGTATCAAATAAAGTACGAGTCCTAATGCCAGAAAGTAAGGTGATACCTGCCACCACATGATCTGCTGCCGAAGAGTCCTCTACTTGCGCAGCATACACTCGCCCACTCTGAGCTGGAGGGCGATAATCCGTGGGATGGGAAGAAGATGGTCTGCTTGCTGGAGCATAGGGGCGCTGAGCCGTCGACCGCTGCTGCGATGAAGATGGAGCAGATGCTGAAGAAGGGGTGGTGGGGGCCGAAAAGGGGCACGAAGCTTGAATGTGCCCGGGCTGTCCACATCTATAACAGCGACCCCACCGTTGGTCGCAGGTGTTGGAAAAATGCTGACCTCCGCAGAAAATACAATTGCCGGGGGTTCGTGGTTGTCGGGGTTGCTGTTGAGACTGCCGCTGTCGCTGAGGCTGCCGCTGCGACCCACGTTGCGACGGCTGTGATCTTTGCTGCTGCTGTCGCTTCTGGGACTTCTGGGATCCACCAGGCCCTCGTTGCTCGGACCGTCCTTGGCCGGGGAACTGTGACTGCGGCGGTCGTGGCGGCCTCCACGAACTAGATTGCCCCCCAACCTCCGGTGCCGGTCGCTTCGCCCCCGGGATCACTGCGGGAGCTGGAGCTACCTCCCCCATCACTACCTCCCCGCACTCAACGTAGAGTGCCTGCTCCATCGAGGCCTCCAAGGTCTGCAACCTACGCGAGCGAACCAATTGAAAAAGGTCCCGGCGCAATCCTCGCTCGAACATGTAGATCCGGTGCGCCTCGTCCCTGGCCACGTTCGGTACACATGCCAACAATTGATTGAAATTGGCAATGTACTCGTGTACGGGCCGATCTCCTTGTCGGAGGTTTCTCAACTGTTCCTCCAACCTCTGCCGGACGCTTTCCGGAAAGAAAGCCCCAAGAAGGAGATTGCGGAATTCCGCCCAGGTCAGGAGCTGAGCCCCAGGCGGACCAGCCGGTCGAACACGCCGCCACCAAGCTTCGGCGTTGTGTTCCAAAAAGTTCGTTGCCAAAATTACCTGATATCGATCCTCGATAAACAACGTCTCAAAACGTCGCTCCATCGCCGTGATCCACGACTCTGCCTCCCACGGCTCAGTACTTTGCCCCGAAAAATGGGGTGGGTCAAACTGGCGGAACCTCATCAACAGGTCCACCACTCCCCGCTGCTCTGCCGGGGTCAGAGATCCTGTCAGCCCAGTCGGCTGTCCACCAGTACCCCGAGTAACAGGGGATGCCGGGGTCACCGGTACAACTGGAGGATTCACAGCAGGGGAAGAAGGTACGGGAGAATTCTCTGAAGGTGCTACAACAGGCTGAGCCCTCTGCTCTAACATTTGCGTCAGCCGACCCATAGCCTCCTCCTGACGCCGAACAGCCTCTGACATCTGGGCCATCTGGGCCTGCAGCTCTTGCACCTCACTCTGCTGGCCCTGCCCGGACTCCTCCTGATCGGATTCAGGGGAATCAGGCTGAGAACGCGTCAACATCCTACGTCGCGGAGGCATCCTACCACAAGAAACCACACTCAGTATCGGGACCCCACACGACCCAATTAGCGAAAGTCAAAGACATTCCCCTATTCCTGTGACTTTATGTTGTCTGCAGCCAACATAACTGTCCACCAGAAATAGGCTATGTCGATCCCTCTTCTCTCACTGGAAGAGTCAAACAAAATAAATCGACGACTTTCGCAAAATGCCACGTCTCTCATGCCCTATTATCCTAGGGTCTGCCAAAAGCCTAGGGTTTCCTAAGTCCCAACTGAACTATCCCTAAGCTCTGATACCAACTTAATCTGTCACGCCCCGGGTGCAACCAGACCCGGGCCCGTCTACAGATCCGCCGTGCACACGGAATTTCCCGCGTACACGAAGCGCTGGTAACCTGCTCAGATATTCAAGAGCATAATACAGAGCTGAAATAGAAGAACCACATAGTATCTCAGACTGGAACTACAAATAAGCTGTAATATGTACAATAATCTCCCAGCTCACCAAAATAGTACAACCAGCTGGCGGAAGCCAGACCCAAAATAAAAGGAGAATATCACAGTCTGAGTGGGGTACAACATCTATCTACAGCTCTCAGTCTCCCAGGAGATCTATTCCGCGATCCCCTTACCTCGATCAGCTGCCGATGGCCTAGCAGCTCCCGCAGATGACTCTGCAAAATAAAGGAGAAGAAAGAAACAGAAAACAATAATGGGGGTGAGAACTACCAGATAAACCAGCAGCCTCCCCTAGTGGGTAAAAACCTCAACTCTGACGCACCCACTAGGACTACTAGAGGCAAAAGGGGAAGTGGTAGATACAAAAGATGCTGAAACAGGAAAACTATCACTATTATGCTGTCAAAACTGTATGCATGCATCAGAAATAGTATCTGACCAAATAAACCCAATCTAGTCACCAGTAACAACTGGTACTGCCTGCTCAGCGGAATCTGCACACACGGCTCGAAACCGCGGGATCGGCTCACACGGCTCGCATCCCAACATAAGTATCAGACCGGCACACACGGCTGGGTCCGAGAAAGCACACCTCCGGAGTGGCACTCGAGGGGAGCGACCCACACGAGTAAAATATCTCTGTCATCAGTATCACAAGTATCTCTGTAGCACATGTCTCAATATAGCAGGACTGGATCATAACCATGATCAAAGTGGGAAACTCCATCCACTATAGAAACCCAATCCCCAACTGATGCAATAAATAAACCAAACTCAACCCCAATCTGATGCAAGGATAAACATCTGGTCAACCGCCTACTGTCCGCGGTCACCGCAATACCCCACAAGTCCACAATCTAGCACAACCTTGGCTACACTATCCCAAACCCCTGCTCACACTTGAGCAACAACATATGAATGCAAAGGACAACAATGAAACATGTTCAAATCCCAATATGATAGTGTAGCAATGAATAGTGGCCTTACCTGATGTCCGGGCATGCATGCAACTGTCTTTATTTTTAAAAGTTGTAAAATAGTGTCAAAGGTTTAAAACAATTGATTTACTGAATAAAAGTCATTTGCATGCGAGATCATAGCCTTTGTCTCAATCACAGTGTCCCAATATAAGTCATCATATCATTTGTGGGGTTATATTAAATTTTAGGGGAGTTTATCCCAGCGGTCCTTGTCATTTGTCATATTAATTTGTCCCAATGGTTCTCATTAATTGTCCTGTTAGTTGTCCTGTTAGTAGTCCTGTTAGTAGTCCTGTTAGTTGTCCTGTTAGTAGTCCTGTTAGTAGTCCTGTTAGTTGTCCCAATGGTTCTCATTAATTGTCATATTTTAGGGGGATTTCTAGTAATCCCAGTGAGCTTGTCAAAAATGAGGTAAGCAACAACCGCCCACCTCGAACAGCTCAAACAACACCCCAGGTAGTCTCCTGGTTGTCCACAGTCCTCAAATCCTGCAAATCAACGCTCCCGGTATAAATACAAATCTCAAAAAGTACAATATTTGCTGTTTTTCAGACAGCACGGGAAAAGAGGAATTTTTCACCTCTCAAATGAGCTCCTAAATTCCCAGAAAAATCACGGTTGCGTTCCTTGCGAAGAGTAGATCAAAATCGACTCCTAAAACGCCTCGATCTGACGCTCCTACGTCAAGATAAAAATCGGAGAAGTCGGTGCTGTCCAAAAATTACCACAGCAAAAAGGGGGGTCAAAGAGGACTTGAAAACTGTGCCAAAAGTACGAAACGGAGCAAAATAATCAATACGGAAATCGAAGCCCTACCTCTTACGGTCGCGCTGTCGCAGAAATCGTCCAAAAATTCCACCTGGTTAGCCCGCAGTGAATTTTCGACGGAACTGCGACGGGAAATGGGCCTAAAAGAAAAATCGTCGCAGTGCGCCGCGTCGCAGATATCTCACTATCAGTAACTCCTAAATTTCTGAGATTCTAGAGAGAGAAAGAAGAGAGAGAGAGGAACAACTTTCATATTGAACACTTTTTCTGTTTCTCTCTCTAAGGGCTCGGAATCCAAGGTGCAAAGAGAGGGGGTGGGGACTTCTATATATAGTGGGCCAAAAGAGAATATTCCCACACGGGATCTGATCCAAACACGAAACACCGAAACGGACCAACCAAGAAGCGCCACGCGTTTCCCAAACAGGAAACAGCCGGTGCAAGGGCCACTGGGAGGCTGCCACGTGTCCACGTGGTGCACGTGGTTGCTCCGCGCTCCGGGTTTTCCGGAAAATGTTGGCCAATAGGGAAGCGCCACGTGTCACTCTCCCACGTGACTTCTAGAAGCCGGCCAGCCAATCGGATGCCGCCACGTGGCAGAGGGAAACTTCGGTGCACCCGGTGTACGCCCAGCCGTGGACCGCGCACCAGCGCTCCCTGCCCGCGCTGCCCGCGCCGCGCGCCTCCGCGCTCCGCCGCTGCCCCGCCGCTGCGCCGCTGCCCGCCGCCGTGCGCCGCCGCCCGCCGCCGCTCGCCGGTCGCCGCCGCTCGCCGGAACAGTAATTCCGGCGGCCGGAACAGTAATTCCGGCGTGAACAGTAATTTTTGCGGAAAAATAAAGTGAATATACCATTTTGACCGTTTTCGCGTGCTGAGTCCGATTTTGCCGTCCGTTTCGCCAAATTCTCATCCGAAATTTTGTAAAAAGCTCCCGGAAAATCCCATTTGCTCCGATTTTCGCGCAGAGTCAATTTTAAATATCCAATTTCGTTTCTACAAGCTCCGATGCACAGTACAAGCCTTCTACAGTCATTATTAATGTTGCGGAGGTTCTGGATCATCACACCATAGATCCCAGAGCTCACTCACTGAGGCGCACTGCCGGACTTCCGCCTTATTCAGCAGCTGCCCCTCCAGTATGCCCTTGGCGTACTCACATCTCACAAAGAGGTGATCCGTACTCTCAAGCGCCTCCTCACACAGATGACACCTCTCGTCACCACTCCACTCGCTCTTCCGAAGGTTGTCTACCGTTAGTACTCTTCGTTTAAAAACTAACCACACAAAGATTTTCACCTTTACCGGTAGAGCGAGAGAGTTATGAGAGGTAGAGTGAGAGAGAGAGAGAGAGACAGCGTGGGAGTGAGAGGTAGGGCGAGGGAGAGCTTCAGCGTGAGAACGGGGAAGAATGGTAGGGTAAGGGAGCGAAGGGATGCGTCCGGCGGTCCCTGCGCTTGTCGCGGGGGCTGTGGGCGTGAGTGGACCCTTGGCCGCGTGCGTGAGTGGGCCCATGGTCGCGTGCGTGAGCAACCCTTCAGACGAGGTCCGAGGGTGTCCGGCAGGACGCGACCCCTTGGGGCATCCCTGTGCCCCTCCTGGAAGGATTCTGTTAGAGCGGCACGATCGAGACTACCTGGCGGAGCTGCTTCACGAGCTCACCTTTCCGGACACGCCAACCACCACCTTCGGGTTTTCCCCAAGCCACCGAGGGGACTTGGACGGCGAAGGGACCTTCCGCGGCGACTTGGTACGGAAGATTCCCGTGCCCGGTCTTCTCCCTTCCTCCCGTTGAAGACGGCTGATTCGATGCAGACGGCAGACGCGATGGATTCCTGCACAAAAGGCCGCGACCCACTGTGAGGACCCAAATCCCCACTTAAGGGTTTACTGTTGGATTAGTGGCTTCGGGGAGTGTGTGTGCGCGCGTCGGGCCCAAAAATTGGATTTCTGGTAAAATTGGAGCTTGTTTTCCTTTTCTGAAAGTCCATATTGGGTGAGTGAGGTGTTTGCGCGCTTATTGGAGCTAAGGATTTGACCCGGCGTGAAAAATAGATCAAGTTCACTTTTCCAGAAATTTTCGGAAAATTTTAGAAGTGGAATTTGACCAAACGGACTTCGGATTTGGATTCAGTGCGCGAAAACGATCGAAATGGACGATTTACTTGAATTTTTCGGAGCCCGGACGCGAAAACACGGATTTCGAGGCTTGGGGTTACTGTTTCGGCGGCGGGCAGCGGCGGAGCGCGGCGGCGCAAGCTCGGGCAGGCGGCGGAGCGGCGCGGGCAGGCGCGCGGTCCACCACGGAAGCGTGCACCGCGTAGAGGGACACGTGGCGCCTTCCTGTTAGCTGGCGCAGCAGGCGCGGTCCACGAAATTTCGGCGCGGGTGCACGGTGGACCGGGTGGACACGTGGCGTGGTGTGGTTGGCGGGTTCTGGTGCGCTCGATCCACGCGGCGGAGGCGGCTGCCTCGGGGCGCGTGCCCGACACGGCGCCGACGGCGGTGCGGCCACGCACGTGGGCACTGCGTGGGCTTTGATCGGGTGACGTCGGGGCGCCACGTGGCGCCCCGTGGTTGGTCGGGCGCAGCGGAGCACGACTCCTGGTCGGGACACGTGGCGTCGCGGGGTTCGTCGGTGCGCGTGGGCCGGGTGCGGGGAGCAGCTCAGGGACACGTGGCGGCCCGTGAGCGTTTCGGGCGCACACAGTAATGGGCCGGGCCCGTTACTGTAGCAGCCCGAAATGTTGGGCCAAAATACAAAAGGCTGGATTTTCGGGCTGGGCCTATAAATACCTGGCTTGCTGGGGCTTTTTGCCCTTTTTCCCGAGCTCCTCTGCCCATGGCCCCTTAAGCAAAGTTGTAGATCTTCGTGTCGCGCATCTTCTGGCAGAGGCCCGGATTTTTTGGAAGCCCCGGCGACGACGTTTCCGGCATCGTAGCGCGGAGTGACGATTTTCTGTTGGAGGTCCGTTATCGCCGCATTTCGGTCAGAGAGGTCCACAGAGCTACCCCGACTGTCTTTTTGGACGATTTTTGCGGCGTTGGAATTACGAGAGGTACGTCTTCGATTTCCGTATTGATCTCTTGGTCTCGTTTGGGGTTCTTGGCATGGATCCCGAGGAGTTTTGAACCCCTATTTTTCTGATTGATGAATAGGACAGCACCCACTTCGCGGATTTTTATCTCCCCATCCGGACATCGGATTTCGACGATTCAAGATTCTATCGACATCTACACTTCGCGAGGATCGCCGTCATATTTTTATCGGAATTTTTGGAAAATTATTTTCAGGTGAAAATTTCGTGATAAGAGGACTGTTCATGCAGAATTTTTGGAACTTGAAATTTGTATGGATTTTAGTGTAATTATGGATTGTTGATTGTACCCAGGGCATTGTGAGCACTACTACAGTGTTGCTAACTTGGAGGATACTGTGATTTGGCCGTTTGTGGACTTTCTTATCTGTGCGACCCTGGGCAGTTGTGCACCTTCAGGTGGGTGGCCATGTCTCCAAGACTTATGGAATGTTCATTGAATCTGCTATAATAGGAACATACATGATAGTGATAGCTGATAATGCTAGCGTTATCTGGCGATTATGTATATCTCTTGTTTCCTACTATATGTAATTATGTTATCTTGGAACTTGACCTAGCACCCCTGTCACATGTATCATGTTCAGCCAGACTCTAGAAAATTTCAACTTGGGCTAGGTTATTTTACTTTAGACATCCACACCTTACTCTTCCTGGACATAGTGGTTACTCGCCCGGGTAGTGGGCCGAGGGGTCGGGTTTTCTTAGTGTGGGTTGCATTTTTCACTCGTGCTTGGGAGCAGAGTGGAGTCTGGTAGATGTAGTTGATTGTTCATCTGTGGCGGGAGCCGTTTGGATAAACGGCGGTCCCGAGATGTTTTATTTGTCGCCACTGGGTTAGTGGCAGTTGTTTACCAGTGTCAGAAGGACCAAGGACCCAGACTTCTTTTTTTTTGGCACACATGATTTTCGGTAAAATTAATGTTTTCTTCCAAATCTTGAGGGGTCGCCGGAGCCTGTTCTTGTTTGATTTGGGTGATGGCAATAGTCCTTCGGGGTTTGGAAAAATCTATTTATTTAAACCAATTTTCTTAAAGGAATTAAAATATACTAAATTAGATTTTTTCAGATTAAAATAATTTTTAATAACAACTGTCATCTATTTATTATGATTTTCCTCACCCGAGAGAGTTTGGGTGATCTGGGTTCTAGGGACCGTTCCTATTTTCGGGACGAAAGCCACGGGGGCCGAGCCTAGGACCTATTCTTGTTTGATAGGGTTGTAGGTATTGGTCTCCTGGGACTTTCGGGCCCTGGTTGATGTCTTCCGCTTGTTGTTCTGAGGTTGTCGTGTCCCCGAACTGTAAGGGGGCCGGAAACTTCGATAGGCGGAGCCTGGAGTCTGTTCTTGTTTGATAGGGTTCTAGGCACCGACCTATCGGGGTTTTCGAACCCTTATGGTGTCGGTCCTTCCTGAGTTTGGTGCTCTGTGGTGGGAGCCGTCGAGTAGACGGTAGTCCCGGCCGTGAGTATCTTTAGCCAGTGGGTTAGAGTTGTGGTATTAGTTGTTGTCGACGCCGTCCCTCTGACTGGCCCAGTTGTGGCAGTCACGGACACCCTACGGTAGACCCGTCCTGTTGAGGATGTGCGGCAGTAGGTGGGCGTGGGTTTGACTGGCCCAGTTGCGCCAGTCACGGTCCTCCTACGGTAGACCCGTCCTGTTGAGGTTGTGCGGCAGTAGGTGGGCACAGGTCTGGCTGTCCCAGTTGCGGCAGTCACGGTCACCCTACGGTAGACCCGTCCTGTTGAGGATGTGCGGCAGTAGGTGGCCGTAGGTTTGACTGGCCCAGTTGTGGCAGTCACGGACACCCTACGGTAGACCCGTCCTGTTGAGGATGTGCGGCAGTAGGTGGTCGCTTGTTTGACTGAACCCTGTGTGGCAGTCATTATTAGACTGGGTTACTACACCTGAGAGTTAGTAGATGCATCATGTTTTCCTTCTGTTTCACTTGTTGAGCATCTAGATAGGGGCATAGTAGCTGTAGAGATATTCTTTTCCAGCACTTCTTTCAGTATTTCATTCATTACCTTATGCCTCTAGTAGACTTAGTGGGCAGACCGTTGGGCTTGTTGACGGCACCCACTGAGAGCTACTGTGGGAAGTAGTTCTCACACCCGCCGTGGTGTCTTTTTCCCCAGGGACTTCTACTCCTGTTTCTGCTGTTCCAGCTGCCGCTTCTTCAGACCGAGGTAAGGGAGTCGCGAGATAGATCCCTTCCAGTCATCTCCTGAGAGAGAGAGAGAGAGAGAGAGAGAGAGAGAGAGTAGAGGTACCCTTACCAGATTTTGAGAGTGGTATGTTGAGCGACCATGTAGTGAGGTATTGAGTTGTACTTTTCTTCTTTTTTTGAGAGACTTTTGTATTTTATTTTTGGTGAGGACTTGTTGTATATTGTGAGAGTTGTATTTTATATTTATTTCTAGCAGTTTACTCTCAGCTCTGATATCTGTTTAGTATAGTATCTTTCTTTGCAGGTTTGACGCTTCGTCTATACGGGGTTCACCGTATAGGCGGCGGATCTGTTAGCGAGCCCGGGTCGCAGTTTCGACCCTGGGGCGTGACAGATTAGAGTGGTATCAGAGCCTAGGTTTTAGGTCATTGAGGACTTAGGAACCCTAGGCTTGTGGTTAGACCCTAGGATGACTCACGTGAGAGCCGCGATTTTAGCGGGAGTCCTGATTGAGTTTTTAACTCTCCCGAGCGGATCGGAATGAGTGATTGACATGTCTTCCTTCCGTGGCAACTATGTTGGCTGCAGACAACATAGTACTTCGGGAAGGGGGACATGCCTTTAGACTTCCGCTGGATTTGGTCGAGTGTTGTTTGGTGTTGTCTTGATGTTTGCTTGTGGATTGCAGGTGGGCACGATGCCTCCCCGACGCAGGATGCGGACGCGTTCTCAGCCTTCCTCCTCCCATGAGCCTGAGCAGGAGGAGTCAGCATAGGGTCAGCAGAGTGAGGTGCAGGAGCTTCGGGCTCAGATGGCCCATTTGACAGAGACTCTCCGGCGCCAGGAGGAGATTTCACGGCGCCAGGAGGAGGCCGTGGACCGGATGATCCGTATGATAGAGCAGAGAGCACAGTCAGCTGTGACGCCCCCAGGGGTACCTGCAGCACAGGCAGCCCCTACTACACCGGTTACCTGTGGCCAGCCGTCCGGGACGGCAGGACAGTTGACACCTGCAGAGCAGCGTGAGGTGGTGGATCTATTGATAAGGTTCCGCCAGTTCGATCCACCCCGTTTTTCTGAATTGAGTGCAGAGCCGTGGGAGCCAGAGTCTTGGATCACGGCCATGGAGCGTCATTTTGAGAGTTTGTTCATTCAGGAGCGGTTTCAGGTGCTGTTGGCGACACACTTCTTGGAGTGCAACGCCGAGGCTTGGTGGCGGCGTGTGCGACCCGCTGGTCCGCCTAGGACACTGCTTCTCTCTTGGGCGGAGTTCCGCAGTCTATTTCTTGGAGCCTTTTTTTCGGAGAGCGTCAGGCAGAGGTTGGAGGAGCAGCTGAAGAATCTCCGTCAGGGAGATCGTCCCGTGCATGAGTACATCGCAGACTTCAACCGGTTGTTGGCCTGTGTACCGCACGCAGCCAGGGACGAGGCGCATCGGATTTATTTGTTTGAGCGGGGTTTGCGCCGGGAGATTTATCAGTTCGTCCGTTCGCGTAGATTGCAGACGTTGGATGTGTCTATGGAGCAGGCGCTTTACGTTGAGTGCGGAGAGGCGGTGATGGATGAGGTGGCTCCAGCTCCCGCAGTGATTCCGGGGGCGAAGCGCCCAGCACCGGTTGATGAGGGACAGATGAGTCGGCCGGCACCTCCCAGATCTCCACGATCTCACTCTGAGTGTCGTGGGTTTCAGGGGCAACAGAGATCTGGTGGGCCCCCGCAGCAGCCGCGGTATCAGCCTAGACAGCGGCTCCGGCAGCAGCGACGTGAGCAGTGTGTCATCTGTGGCGGCCCTCATCCACCGTCGCTATGATGATCCGGAATTTTCATGGAAGGTTTTTGAGGCAATAACGGCGATTAGAAGAAGCCACTGAGTGTAAGGGAGCTTACCGAGTCAAAAAACGGACTTTAGAAATGAATCCGGCGCGAAAAACGGAGCAAGTAGGGTTTTCCGGGGATTTTCGGCAAAATTTCGGATGAGAATTTGAAGAAGAAACGGACGGCGGATTTGGACTCAGCGCGCGAAAACGATCAAAATGGTATATTCGCGGCATTTTTTTTTTGGCGAAAGTTACTGTTCACTCCGGAACAGTAACTCCGGCTAGGCGGCGGCCGCCGGCGGGCGGCGGCGCACGGCGGCGCGCGGCGGCACAGCAGGCGGAGCACGGCCGCGGGCACCGCGGGCAGGCGCGGGCAGGCGCGCGCGGGCGCGGGCAGGGGCGGCGCGCGGGCTGCCGGTCCACAGGAGAAGCGTGCACCGGGAGCACCGAGAATGGGAACTGCCACGTGGCAGCACCCCATTGGTCCGACGGAGTAAAGAACGGCGGCCTGTCTCTGACACATGGCGCTCCGTGATTGGCCGACACACTCCGGAAGACCCGGCGCGTAGACCGGAGGCGTGGACCACGTGAACCGCGTGGGGACACGTGGCACCACGTGATTCGCGGGTTCACGCAGCCCACGTGCTCAAGGCACGTGGAACACGTGGGCGGCTGGACACGTGGCAATTTTTGATTGGCCCTTCACGGCTGTTTCGTGTTCTGGCACACGCGGCGCAACCGGAGTGGATGGTTTCGGTGTTTCCTGTTCTGGGCCCGGATCTGGTGTGGAGCCCGAATAGTAAATTGGCCCATTATATAAACCCCTCCCTCTCTCCTTGCAAATTTCGAGCTTTAGAGAGAGAAAATGGGATTTTGCCCTATATGAAAGTTGTTCCTCTCTCTGTCCTCTATCTCCCCTAGCAATTTCAAGATTTTAGGAGTTTCCGACAGCGAGTTATCTGCGACACGGCGCACTGCGACGATTTCCAATTTCGGCCCATTTTCCGTCACAGTTCAGTCGGAAATTCGCTGTGTGCTAACCAGGAGGAATTTTTGAACGATTTCTTCGACAGCGCGACCGTAAGAGGTAAGGCTTCGTTTTTCGTGTTGATCACTTTGCTCCGTTTCGCACTTTTGGCACGGTTCCCGAGGCACCTTTGACCCCCCTTTTGCTGTGATATTTTCTGGACAGCCCCGACTTCTCCGATTTATATCTTGGCCTAGGAACATCGGATCGAGGCGTTTTAAGAGTCGATTTCGATCTACTCGTCGCAAGGAACGCAACCGTAATTTTTCTGGAATTGCTGGAGCACTGTACAAAGGTGAAAATTCCCTTTTGTGAACTGACTGGGAAAATAATAATAAGGCTGTATTTCTGGGATTTGTATTTACACCGGGTGCGTTGTTTTGCACTGTAGTACACTGTTTTCGACGGATTTCGCTGTTAGAGGACTGTGGACAGCGAGGAAGCTATCTGAGTGTGGATTTGCGTGTCAGGTGGGTGATTGTTGCTTACCTCTTACTGCGATCTACTTACTAAGTTTATTTAGAGGATTTTCCCCTTTTGGCTTATTGATTGATCATCCTTTGACATCCACACTTGAATTAAATTATATGTGAGACTAATCTTGTAGATATATCATGTTGGGAAGATTATCGGGAAAATATTAACTTTATGGGACATGAGGATGAGAAGACTATAATGATGATATTTAACATGCTAAACAGTTATTAAATGGAACAGGATGACATAGTTATATGCGGGTACTACTTTGATGATTTATTATGAATCAGGGATTATCAACATGTGTAGTCGGATAGTGATTTTGGCGTAATGGTTATATCAATACTGATCTATCGTTTGGTACACATGTCGCACTGTTGTTTGCTACCCTCTATTTCATATTTCATCAGAATCTCTACTACTCATATGAACATCTGTACAACCCACTATTTATCGCTACACTATCATATTGGGACTTGATTTACGAGAAATTATGATTGTTCCTTTTCTCCTTTTTATTTAGACTTTTGATTCATGTTGCTCTGGTTAGAGCAGGGATCTGGAATAGTGTAGTCGGGACTTCTGAGTCTGGGACAGTTATACCTGATTGTGGTTTGTGGGGCATTGTAGTAACCGCGGACATCAGGCGGGTGACCAGAGGTTGACTATTTTATCAGTTTTGACCTTATGGGGTATTACGGTAACCGCGGACATTAGGCGGTTGACCGGATGTCTATCTTTGCATCAGATTGGGGTTGAGTCTTGTCGATCTTTGCATTAGATTGGGGATCGGGCTTTTTGCTAGTGGACGGAGTTTCCCCACTTATTGAGTACTATTGCATCATTTGGGCATCAGCTTTTCTTTAGTGGACGGATTTTCCCACTTTGATCATAGTCATGATCCAGTCCTGCTACTTTATGGCATTTATGATACTTGCTACAGAGACGCTTGATACAGCGATACTTTACTCGTGTGGGTCGCTCCCCTCGAGTGCCACTCCGGAGTAGATTTTCTTTTGGGATTCCGAGCCTTGTGTGCTGGTCCCTTGGGATTCCGAGCCTTGTGTGCTGGTCCCCTACTGAGTTCTTGAGTTCGACGGCAGAGCAGGCAGTACCGGGTTTCATACCGGACCATCTGATTGGGTCTATTCAGACAGCTAGCATTATAGTTGCATGTCTACTGGTTCATTTATTGAGTTCATTCGTACTGTTATCCTTGATACAGCATTGAGAAGCACAGTAGTGGTAGCTCTACCATTTCAGTATCTTATTTACCTTACCACTTTACATTCCTTCTTGCCTCTGGTAGATTTAGTGGGTACATCGGGGTTTGAGGCTTTACCCACAGGGGGAGGCTACTGGTTTACTAGTGGTTCTCACCCCCATTTTTGTGTCTCCTTTTTCTTCTCCTCTGTTTTGCAGAGTCTTCTGCGGGAGCTGCTAGGCCATCTGCGGCTGATCGAGGTAAGGGGATCGCTGAATAGATAGATCTCCTGGGAGGCTGAGAGATGCTGTTGGATAGATGCTGTACCCTCTACTCAGACTGTAGTATTTCCCCCTTTTATTTTGGGTCTGGCTTTAGCCTGTTAGTTGTACTATTTTGGTGAACTGGGAGATCATTGTATTCATTACAACTTTTGTCTTGATTTTCAGTCTGAGATACTATGTGGTTTTTGTAGAGTTATTTAGGATCCACAAGGATCTAAATAGGTACTATCAAACACCTAGAGGGGGGTGAATAGGTGTAATATTATAAAAACCAATCTCAGTGCAAAAATAAAAAACAATGCGGAAAATAAAAATCAACACACCGAGATTTACGTGGAAACTCCAATCCAGGAGAAAAACCACGGGACCAACACGCAATAACAATCCACTAAGAATAGAAGAATAACAAGGTGATTACCGACTCCACGGACTCAAACCCCTCCTTCAGCTTCTTCGGACCTTGCGCTGACCGATTGGATATCCACGCAATAACAATCCACTAAGAAAAGAAGAATAACAAGGTGACTACCCCTCCTTCAATTTCTTCGGACCTTGCGCTCCAACGTTTGCACGTCCACTGCACACGTTCGAATCCACGAACGCCACTCGAATCCACGAGCATACGTTTCGAATCCACGAAACGCCTTCAACACACCGAATCCACGGTGCCACGTCGAATCCACGACGCAAACTCAGCCGGTAAGAATATTGGCTTCGATGGTGATCCTTTGCTTAGATTATCAATGAAGATCCATGGAAAAATCTCTAAGCAAAGATTAGATCAATTCGACAAAAGAAAGATCTTGGAAGAACCGTCGAATTGACCTAAAAGAGGCTATAAAGAAGAACGATAAAAACCTAGCCTCTAGGGTTGCTCTCAAGTGTTTTATAAATTGATCGGTATTGAACCCCCGTTCTTGAGAAACCCTAAATGTCTATTTATAGTTTAGAAACCTTTGGAAAGAGATAAGAATCAAAAACATACCTTATCTGGAATTTTTCAGGACGGCGATCCGGATCGGGATTACTGCGATCCGGATCGTCGTAACGAGATTGACGATTCCAGAAATCCAAGGGTTCGGGATCCGGATCGCAAGGCCCGATCCGGATCGTTCATGAATTTCAGCAACATCCAATGTTCGGGATCCGGATCAGAATAGGCTTGGATCCGGATTGGATTTGCACATGAACTAATACCCTTCGGGATCCGGATTGGATCATCTGATCCGGATCCTGAACATGTCCCATGTCCAGTTTTTGATTTTTATGCAATTAAAAATTCATCCAAGTGTTTCTACACTATAAGAAAGTATTCGGATCACCAAAATTATTTAGTTAAACATACCTGATCCTTTTGAATACTTTCTTCTTGAGATTGATGTAACTGATCCACAATTCTTCATCTTCAATCTTCAAGACTCAAGACACTGAGTGCCAACTTGAGCTCTTGTTGAATCTTTTCTAAGTCTTTGATTGCTGATTGACAATTTGATCCCTTTAAGACTCCGACTCAACTCACTGACTTGACTCACGAAATATGCCAACACCAAAAAGCCGTAACAGTTTTTCTATTTCAGCTCTGTATTATGCTCTGTTATTGTACATTTTACATTTGAGCAGGTTACCGACGCTTCGTGTACATGGGAAATTCCGTGTGCACGGCGGATCTGTTGGCGAGCCCGGGTTCCGGTTCCACCCGGGGCGTGACAGATTAAGTTGGTATCAGAGCTTAGGGATAGGTCAGTTGGGACTTAGGAAACCCTAGGCTTTCGATTGGACCCTAGGAAGATAGGGCGTGAGAGGCGTGATACTTACTGCGAAAGTCGGTGATTGGGTTATTTGACTCTTCTGAGTGAAGAGGGATCGGCATACCCTGTTTCTGTGGACAGTTATGTTGGCTGCAGACAACATAAAGCCACAGAAATAGAGAGATGTTTTTGACTTTCGCTAAATTGGGTCGAGCGTGGTGGTGTTCTAACTTGTGTTTTTCTGGTGGCAAGATGTCTCCTCGTCGTCTTTTCCCTACCAGGAGTACCCCCATTCCTTCTGAGGAGCCCGAGCAGGCAGTATCTGCCGAGCTGGGAGAACTGCGGGCTTTGGTGACCCATTTGGTGGCAAGGAGTTTTCGACAGGATCAGCGCTTGGGGCAGCTATTGGCACAGAGGAGTGACCCAGCAGTCGGGGAGAGGGCCAGGGCTTCTGAACAATATTTTGAGAGAAAACGCCCAACACCGGATGTTGATGGACAAACCAGTTCTCGGAGACGGCCACGGCTTTGCAGCAAGTGTATTTTCTGTAAGGGACGGCAGCCGGAAGACACCTGTGATTTGAGGAAGGGTCGATGTTTCCGTTGTGGGCAGACGGGCCACATCCGAGCTACATGCCCCCTCCCGACCTTTGTAGCACCATCTTCAGTCTCGACTCCTATCATAGCTCAGTCGAGGGCACGATCGAGACAACAGAGATCGCAGCGGCGATCTCAGCGGCTGCAGCAGTCACGGCAGTTGCGAGTTCCTGGCAATCGTATCTTCTGTGGAGGTCAGCACTTTCCCGGCACCTGCGATCAGCGGTGGGGTCGCTGTTTCAAGTGTGGACAACCTGGGCATCGACGAGCTACGTGCCCTTTGGGGATAGCTATGGCACCTACTTCGGCATTTGCCCCTACCACTTCCCAGTTACTACCAAGAGCTTCATCGACAGACCTTCAAGTAGGTCAAGGTTCGTTCCCCCACCCTTCTGGAGAGAGACAGCTGTTGTCGAGTGGTCAGGATGACCTAGCACTGGCGGAGGATTCTACTATAGCTGACCGAGTGGAGGCAGGTATGATTTACTTTCTGGCATAAGGACTCGTACCTTGTTTTATAGGGGCATCTCTTTTATTTGTTAGTAGAGAACATGCATCATTGCATGGGTTAGGGGTAGGACAATTACCTTGTGCACGGAAGTTTTAGATTTCCGAGTGCACTCTGCACGTGGAGGAGTACTGTTAGTCCTGCCCGATTTAGATCGAGTCCTGGATTATGCCAGCAGACCTGTTGGTCTTGAGACAGTTGAGGGATGTTGATGTGGTTCCCGGGATGGACTGGCTGGCTCGATATTCGCGACTATTGATTGTGCCGCAAGGACTGTCACCTTTAGAGAGCCAGGCTAAGAGATGTTGGTGTATCGGGAATGTCAGAGCGCTTTCTTTGCCTCTATAGTTTTGACTTCCTGAGCGAAGTAGTTGATCCTTAGTGGATGTGTAGCCTTCTTGGCTAGTGTTGTGAGAGGCCTACGGCGGCACCGGGACTCAGGGATATTCCTGTTGTTCACGAGTTCCCGGATGATTTTCCACCGGAGCTAATTAGCATGCCGCCAGATAAAGAGATTGAGTTTGTGATTGACGTAGTTCCAGGAACTGCGCCAATCTTTAAAGCTCCTTATCGGATGGCACCGGCTGAGCTGCGAGAGCTAAAGGCGCAATTTCAGGATTTGATGGATAAAGATCTCATTAGACCAAATGTGTCGCCTTCGCGAACGCCGGTGTTATTCGTGAAGAAGAAGGTAGGTCACTTTGATTGTATGGATTATAGAGAATTGTGTGACCAGTGAGAACAAGTATCCGTTGCCATGCATCAAACGATCTCTTTGATCAGCTGCAAGGGTCTTGTGTCTTTCCCTAGATAGATCTGCGGTCCAGTTGAAGGTGAAGGTCGATGATATCCAGAGGACGGCATTCAGGACACGGTACGGGCATTATGAGGTTACAGTTATGCCTTTGGATGGACTAATGCCCCTGCCGCATTCATGGATTTAATGAGCCGGATCTTTCGATCATACTCGGATAGATTTGTGGTAGTGTTTATCGTCGGTATCTTGGTTTACTCCCGGAGTGAGGCTAAGTATGAGTAGCACCTGAGGTTTGTGCTGCGACTTCTACAATAAAAGAAGTTGTATGCCAAGTTGGAATTTTGGCTTCGAGAGGTAGCTTACTTAGGCCATGTGAGTTCTGCCGCTGGTGTGGCAGTAGACCCGGCAAAGATTAGGGAATAGATTACGAGAGACCAGATAGGAGACTCTAGAGTTGATACATCCGGAGTACGGTGGTGTAAGGACCACATTGCGATGGATTCCGTAGTCGGATTGCCGAGGGCATCGGGAAGAACAGATGCTATCTGGGTGGTCATGGATCTATGTAGACTACTTGGTCACTCGAGTAACCAGCCCAGCTTTTTATGGCTGAGTTAGTGAGGCTACATGGGGTGCCAGCCTCCAAAACGGTAGATAGAGACCCGGGATTTGTTTTGTGTTTCTGGAGGAGCTTGCAGACAGCCTTGGAGACTCAGCTTAGGTTCAGTATAGTTTTTCATCCGCAGACTGATGAACAGTCAGAGCGGGCTATACAGATCCTGGAGAATGTGCTGAGGGCTTGCGTCTGGGATTTCGGCGGAGGGTGGATTCGACCCTTATCTTTAGCTGAGTTCGCGTACAACAACAGTTTTCAAGCGAGCATTGAGATGGCTCCGTTTGAAGCGTTGTATGGACGCAAGTGTCGATCACCACTATATTGGAGTGACGTGGGCGAAAGGCGGACCTTAGGACCACAGCTATTGATAAAGGCAGAAGAGAAGGTCCGAGTGATTCGAAAGTATCTTCAAATCGCCCAGAGCCGACAAAGGAGTTGTGTCGACATTCGGCGACGAGACTTAGAGTTTCAGGTTGGTGATCAAGTATTTCTGAAAGTCTCGCCGTCCAAAGGAATCAGGAGGATCGGCATCCGCAGGAAACTTAGCCCGATATATTGGACCCTTTGAAGTACTGGAGCGCATCGGGCCAGTTGTCTACCGACTTACACTTTCCCCGAGACTTACTGGTGTCCACTATGTATTTCATGTTTCTTCTCCGAGGAGATACGGCTTCGACCCGTCGCACGTCATCGACTTTACGACGCTGGAGATTAGCGAGGATTTGCGATATGAGAAGCATCCACTGCGAATTCTGGATCGAGAGGTGAGAGAATTGCGCAGTCAGACCATTTCCCTATGTGAAGATCCTTTGGAGCAATCATGATGAACGCGAGGCGACGTGGGAGCCCAAGTCAGAGATGATGGACACCTACACCTACCTATTTGAGGCTCAGGACTGAGGTATGATTTTCGTTTCGAGGACGAAACTCCTTTTAGTGGGGGAGGATATGATGATCCGGAATTTTCATGGAAGGTTTTTGAGGCAATAACGGCGATTAGAAGAAGCCACTGAGTGTAAGGGAGCTTACCGAGTCAAAAACGGACTTTAGAAATGAATCCGGCGCGAAAAACGGAGCAAGTAGGGTTTTCCGGGGATTTTCGGCAAAATTTCGGATGAGAATTTGAAGAAACGGACGGCGGATTTGGACTCAGCGCGCGAAAACGATCAAAATGGTATATTCGCGGCATTTTTTTTGGCGAAAGTTACTGTTCACGCCGGAACAGTAACTCCGGCTAGGCGGCGGCCGCCGGCGGGCGGCGGCGCACGGCGGCGCGCGGCGGCACAGCAGGCGGAGCACGGCCGCGGGCACCGCGGGCAGGCGCGGGCAGGCGCGCGCGGGCGCGGGCAGGGGCGGCGCGCGGGCTGCCGGTCCACAGGAGAAGCGTGCACCGGGAGCACCGAGAATGGGAACTGCCACGTGGCAGCACCCCATTGGTCCGACGGAGTAAAGAAAGGCGGCCTGTCTCTGACACATGGCGCTCCGTGATTGGCCGACACACTCCGGAAGACCCGGCGCGTAGACCGGAGGCGTGGACCACGTGAACCGCGTGGGGACACGTGGCACCACGTGATTCGCGGGTTCACGCAGCCCACGTGCTCAAGGCACGTGGAACACGTGGGCGGCTGGACACGTGGCAATTTTTGATTGGCCCTTCACGGCTGTTTCGTGTTCTGGCACACGCGGCGCAACCGGAGTGGATGGTTTCGGTGTTTCCTGTTCTGGGCCCGGATCTGGTGTGGAGCCCGAATAGTAAATTGGCCCATTATATAAACCCCTCCCTCTCTCCTTGCAAATTTCGAGCTTTAGAGAGAGAAAATGGGATTTTGCCCTATATGAAAGTTGTTCCTCTCTCTGTCCTCTATCTCCCCTAGCAATTTCAAGATTTTAGGAGTTTCCGACAGCGAGTTATCTGCGACACGGCGCACTGCGACGATTTCCAATTTCGGCCCATTTTCCGTCACAGTTCAGTCGGAAATTCGCTGTGTGCTAACCAGGAGGAATTTTTGAACGATTTCTTCGACAGCGCGACCGTAAGAGGTAAGGCTTCGTTTTTCGTGTTGATCACTTTGCTCCGTTTCGCACTTTTGGCACGGTTCCCGAGGCACCTTTGACCCCCCTTTTTGCTGTGATATTTTCTGGACAGCCCCGACTTCTCCGATTTATATCTTGGCCTAGGAACATCGGATCGAGGCGTTTTAAGAGTCGATTTCGATCTACTCGTCGCAAGGAACGCAACCGTAATTTTTCTGGAATTGCTGGAGCACTGTACAAAGGTGAAAATTCCCTTTTGTGAACTGACTGGGAAAATAATAATAAGGCTGTATTTCTGGGATTTGTATTTACACCGGGTGCGTTGTTTTGCACTGTAGTACACTGTTTTCGACGGATTTCGCTGTTAGAGGACTGTGGACAGCGAGGAAGCTATCTGAGTGTGGATTTGCGTGTCAGGTGGGTGATTGTTGCTTACCTCTTACTGCGATCTACTTACTAAGTTTATTTAGAGGATTTTCCCCTTTTGGCTTATTGATTGATCATCCTTTGACATCCACACTTGAATTAAATTATATGTGAGACTAATCTTGTAGATATATCATGTTGGGAAGATTATCGGGAAAATATTAACTTTATGGGACATGAGGATGAGAAGACTATAATGATGATATTTAACATGCTAAACAGTTATTAAATGGAACAGGATGACATAGTTATATGCGGGTACTACTTTGATGATTTATTATGAATCAGGGATTATCAACATGTGTAGTCGGATAGTGATTTTGGCGTAATGGTTATATCAATACTGATCTATCGTTTGGTACACATGTCGCACTGTTGTTTGCTACCCTCTATTTCATATTTCATCAGAATCTCTACTACTCATATGAACATCTGTACAACCCACTATTTATCGCTACACTATCATATTGGGACTTGATTTACGAGAAATTATGATTGTTCCTTTTCTCCTTTTTATTTAGACTTTTGATTCATGTTGCTCTGGTTAGAGCAGGGATCTGGAATAGTGTAGTTGGGACTTTTGAGTCTGGGACAGTTGTACTTGGTTGTGGTTTGTGGGGCATTGTGGTAACCGCGGACATCAGGCGGGTGACCAGAGGTTGACTATTTTATCAGTTTTGATCTTATGGGGTATTACGGTAATCGCGGACATTAGGCGGTTGACCGGATGTCTATCTTTGCATCAGATTGGGGTTGAGTCTTGTCGATCTTTGCATCAGATTGGGGATCGGGCTTTTTGCTAGTGGACGGAGTTTTCCCACTTATTGAGTACTATTGCATCATTTGGGCATCAGCTTTTCTTTAGTGGACGGATTTTCCCACTTTGATCATAGTCATGATCCAGTCCTGCTATACAGAGATACTTGCTACAGAGACGCTTGATACAGCGATACTTTACTCGTGTGGGTCGCTCCCCTCGAGTGCCACTCCGGAGTAGGTTTTCTTTTGGGATTCCGAGCCTTGTGTGCTGGTCCCTTGGGATTCCGAGCCTTGTGTGCTGGTCCCCTACTGAGTTCTTGAGTTCGACGGCAGAGCAGGCAGTACCGGGTTTCACACCGGACCATCTGATTGGGTCTATTCAGACAGCTAGCATTATAGTTGCATGTCTACTGGTTCATTTATTGAGTTCATTCGTACTGTTATCCTTGATACAGCATTGAGAGGCATAGTAGTGGTAGCTCTACCATTTCAGTATCTTATTTACCTTACCACTTTACCTTCCTTCTTGCCTCTGGTAGATTTAGTGGGTACATCGGGGTTTGAGGCTTTACCCACAGGGGGAGGCTACTGGTTTACTAGTGGTTCTCACCCCCATTTTTGTGTCTCCTTTTTCTTCTCCTCTGTTTTGCAGAGTCTTCTGCGGGAGCTGCTAGGCCATCTGCGGCTGATCGAGGTAAGGGGATCGCTGAATAGATAGATCTCCTGGGAGGCTGAGAGATGCTGTTGGATAGATGCTGTACCCTCTACTCAGACTGTAGTATTTTCCCCTTTTATTTTGGGTCTGGCTTTAGCCTGTTAGTTGTACTATTTTGGTGAACTGGGAGATCATTGTATTCATTACAACTTTTGTCTTGATTTTCAGTCTGAGATACTATGTGGTTTTTCTATTTCAGCTCTGTATTATGCTCTGTTATTGTACATTTTACATTTGAGCAGGTTACCGACGCTTCGTGTACATGGGAAATTCCGTGTGCACGGCGGATCTGTTGGCGAGCCCGGGTTCCGGTTCCACCCGGGGCGTGACAGTCGCAGTATGATCAGAGACAGGGACGGTGTTTCCTTTGCGGAGAGTTGGGATATTTTCGAGCAGCTTGTCCCCGAGCCATTTTGTCAGTGCGACCCCTTGCTACAGCACCTCCCTTGCCAGTTCAGGAAGCGGAAGCCCCTCCGGTACACCGTCAGACAGAGTGGGGTACGACGTCGAGACAGACGGGACGACGATTTTCAGCACCCAGTGGACGGGTTTACGCAGCCCTGATGGAGGGCACCCCGGCAGCAGATCCTATCGCCGCAGGTATGGCTTTATTTTCAGTCAGTTGAGGGAGCTTTTTGGTACCACGGCATCCTTTTGCTTAATAGTAGGACATTTTGCATCTCTGCATGATTAAGGGATAGGAATTTTGTTAATTGCATAAGCGATTGGATTTTTCACAGTATCTTACGAGCAGAGGTGTGGTTTGGGGCATGATCGGGATAGATGAGACCTGAGGAAGTACGCCGGCAGGTGTGACGGTTCTGTTACAGCTCCACGACTCAGATCGAGCATACGGGATGGACCGGCTGGTGCGGTATCGTGCAACGATTGATTGTGGATTGAGAGCAGTGACATTTCCGCGAGTTGGATAACAGGAGATCATTCCACAGGTCACTGAGGCATCCTTCCTGCAGCAATGGCTTCAGCGGTTCCGGGTTAGGTGCTACTTGTTGCGCGTAGGTGACGCCTAGGACTAGAGGTAGTGTCTCTAGGGGTCACAGATAGGGTTGTGTCTTTCTTTTAGGGGCACAGATAGACCGTAGCTTCCGTTTTTGTTGCCACAGCAGGA
This sequence comes from Tillandsia fasciculata, assembly GCA_029168755.2. Lineage (NCBI taxonomy): Eukaryota > Viridiplantae > Streptophyta > Magnoliopsida > Poales > Bromeliaceae > Tillandsia > Tillandsia fasciculata. The sequence continues at coordinate 13,637,704 of CM054951.1, forward strand.
ACGACATCAAAACTTCTCTTCCTTTTTTCTCACCATTGTGCTGAAATTTGCGAAGATGACGAAAGATTCAAAAGACTACTCCAAAAATAGAGACGGTGCCCGAACCTGTTCTTGTTTGATTGGGGCGAGGGCACTGGTCTTTCGAAACTTTCGAACTTTTCGTAAATTTCAGTTGTTTTCTAAATTGAAGAGTCGGGAGTTGATTACTTTCCTCCTGGTGGGACCCTTACTTTTTTTTTGTTAAGTTTTGGGGCGTATTTCGTGTAGTTTGGATGCGTAGAGCTGGTTGTTCTTCCTCGTCCCCAGTAATTGAAATTCCTGAGGCTTAACCAGCTGTTGGACTCGCTTTGTGGAGGCTGAATAGCGACTGGGGAGTTGGAGATTGTGTTGTTGGATGCTTACCTTTGGGCTTGGAGGCTCCCTTTTGAGCCGTGTTTGTTTTGAGGACGAAACTTTCTTTTAGTGGGGGAGCATGTGAGGACCCGAATCCCCACTTAAGGGTTTACTGTTGGATTAGTGGCTTCAGGGAGTGTGTGTGCGCGCGTCGGGCCCAAAAATTAGATTTCTGGTAAAATTGGAGCTTGTTTTTCTTTTCTGAAAGTCCATATTCGGTGAGTGAGGTGTTTGCGCGCTTATTGGAGCTAAGGATTTGACCCGGCGTGAAAAATAGATCAAGTTCACTTTTCCGGAAATTTTCGGGAAATTTTAGAAGTGGAATTTGGCCAAACGGACTTCGGATTTGGATTCAGCACGCGAAAACGATCGAAATGGACTATTTACTTGAATTTTTCGGAGCCCGAACGCGAAAACACGAATTTCGAGGCTTGGGGTTACTGTTCCGGCGGCCGGAGAGGCGCCGGCGGCGGCGGGCAGCGGCGGAGCGCGGCGGCGCAAGCTCGGGCAGGCGGCGGAGCGGCGCGGGCAGGCGCGCGGTCCACCGCGGAAGCGTGCACCGCGTAGAGGGACACATGGCGCCTTCCTGTTGGCCGGCGCAGCAGGCGCGGTCTACGGAATTTCGGCGCGGGTGCACGGTGGACCGGGTGGACACGTGGCGTGGAGTGGTTGGCGGGTTCTGGTGCGCTCGGTCCACGCGGCGGAGGCGGCTGCCTCGGGGCGCGTGCCCGACACGGCGCCGGCGGCGGCGCGGCCGCGCAAGTGGGCACTACGTGGGCTTTGACCGGGTGACGTCGGGGCGCCACGTGGCGCCCCATGGTTGGTCGGGCGCAGCGGAGCACGACTCCTGGTCGGGACACGTGGCGTCGCGGGGTTCGTCGGTGCGCGTGCGCCGGGTGCGGGAAGCAGCTCAGGGACACGTGGTGGCCCGTGAGCATTTCGGGCGCACACAGTAACGGGCCAGGCCCGTTACTGTAGCAGCCCGAAACATTTCGGGCGCCCGAAATGTTGGGCCAAAGTCTAAAAGGCTGGATTTTCAGGCTGGGCCTATAAATACCTGGCTTGCTGGGGCTTTTTGCCCCCTTTCCCGAGCTCCTCTGCCCATGGCCCCTTAAGCAAAGTTGTAGATCTTCGTGTCGTGCATCTTCTGGCAGAGGCTCGGATTTTTTGGAAGCCCCGACGACGACGTTTCCGGCATCGTAGCGCGGAGCGACGATTTTCTGTTGGAGGCCCGTTATCGCCGCATTTCGGTCAAAGAGGTCCACAGAGCTACCCCGACTGTCTTTTTGGACGATTTTTTCGGCGTTGGAATTACGAGAGGTACGTCTTCGATTTCCGTATTGATCTCTTGGTCTCGTTTGGGGTTCTTGGCACGAATCCCGAGGAGTTTTAAACCCCTATTTTTCTGATTGATGAATAGGACAGCACCCACTTCGCGGATTTTTATCTCCCCATCCGGACATCGGATTTCGACGATTCAAGAGCCTATCGACATCTACACTTCGCGAGGATCGTCGTCATATTTTTATTGGAATTTTTGGAAAATTATTTTTAGGTGAAAATTTCGTGATAAAAGGACTGTTCATGCAGAATTTTTGGAACTTGAAATTTGTATGGATTTTAGTGTAATTGTGGATTGTTGATTGTACCCAGGGCATTGTGAGCACTACTACAGTGTTGCTAACTTGGAGGATACTGTGATTTGGCCGTTTCTGGACTTTCTTATCTGTGCGACCCTGGACAGTTGTGCACCTTCAGGTGGGTGGCCCTGTCTCCAAGACTTATGGAATGTTCATTGAATCTGCTATAATAGGAACATGCATGATAGTGAGAGCTGATAATGCTAGCGTTATCTGGTGATTATGTATATCTCTTGTTTCCTACTATATGTAATTATGTTATCTTGGAACTTGACCTAGCACCCCTGTCACATGTATCATGTTCAGCCAGACTCTAGAAAATTTCAACTTGGGCTAGGTTATTTTACTTTAGACATCCACACCTTACTCTTCCTGGACATAGTGGTTACTCGCCCGGGTAGTGGGCCGAGGGGTCGGGTTTTCTTAGTGTGGGTTGCATTTTTCACTCGTGCTTGGGAGCAGAGTGGAGTCTGGTAGATGTAGTTGATTGTTCATATGTGGCGGGAGCCGTTTGGATAAACGGCGGTCCCGAGATGTTTTATTTGTCGCCACTGGGTTAGTGACAGTTGTTTACCAGTGTCAGAATGACCTAGGATCCAGACTTCTTTTTTTTTGGCACACATGATTTTCGGTAAAATTAATGTTTTCTTCCAAATCTCGAGGGGCCGCCGGAGCCTGTTCTTGTTTGATTTGGGTGATGGCAATAGTCCTTCGGGGTTTGGAAAAATCTATTTATTTAAACTAATTTTCTTAAAGAAATTAAAATATACTAAATTGAATTTTCCAGATTAAAATAATTTTTAATAACAACTGTCATCTATTTATTACGATTTTCCTCACCCGAGAGAGTTTGGGTGATCTGGGTTCTAGGGACCGTTCCTATTTTCGGGACGAAAGCCACGGGGGCCGAGCCTAGGACCTATTCTTGTTTGATAGGGTTGTAGGTATTGGTCTCCCTGGACTTTCGGGCCCTGGTTGATGTCTTCCGCTTGTTGTTCTGAGGTTGTCGTATCCCCGAACTGTAAAGGGGCCGGGAACTTCGATAGGCGGAGCCTGGAGTCTGTTCTTGTTTGATAGGGTTCTAGGCACCGACCTATCGGGGTTTTCGAACCCTTATGGTGTCGGTCCTTCCTGAGTTTGGTGCTCTGTGGTGGGAGCCGTCGAGTAGACGGTAGTTCCGGCCGTGAGTATCTTTAGCCAGTGGGTTAGAGTTGTGGTATTAGTTGTTGTCGACGCCGTCCCTCTGACTGGCCCAGTTGTGGCAGTCACGGACACCCTACGATAGACCCGTCCTGTTGAGGATGTGCGGCAGTAGGTGGGCGTGGGTTTGACTGGCCCAGTTGTAGCAGTCACGGTCCTCCTACTGTAGACCCGTTCTGTTGAGGATGTGCGGCAGTAGGTGGGCACAGGTCTGGCTGTCCCAGTTGCGGCAGTCACGGTCACCCTACGGTAGACCCGTCCTGTTGAGGATGTGCGGCAGTAGGTGGCCGTAGGTTTGACTGGCCCAGTTGTGGCAGTCACGGACACCCTACGGTAGACCCGTCCTGTTGAGGATGTACGGATCCATCTCAAGACCCCGCCACCCTCCAGGCCCAATCGTCTCGGATCCTTCCCCAATAAGTGCTATAGGTGCCTTGCCGGGGACCACCTGATCCGTAGTTGCCGAGACCCCGTTCGCTGCAAGGCGTGTCTCCGCACCGGTCATTAAGCAGGCTCACACCACTGCCGCGAGCGTCGGCCGCACCCCATCATGCAGAGAAGACGCGATTTTCGCCCTGAGACCCTCAAGGTCTTCATCTCCCTGACCGAAGGCTTCCGCATTCGCCAGAATCAGCGACGTTGTGCCGTCCTGGCAGATGTGGTCGGTAGATCGAACCTGGGGGTCTTTCCCGGGGGCACCATCGCCGCTGACTTGGCGGCGCGTTTCGGCGGCCTCCCCACGAATTTCCAAGCTGCGCGCTATCATGAGCGCGACTACGTCGTTCTCCTTCCCGAATGGGTCCGCCCCGACGACGTCATCGGCCACGGACTGATCCACCTTCGCCACTGCCGGCTGCAATGCTACCCGTGGGAGCCCTACTACGACGCCACCCCTTCCAGGCTCACCTACAAGGCGTGGATGAAAATCTGCAACCTCCCCTTCGAGTGCTGGTCGGAGGACCGGTTGCTTTGGCCGGTTCATCAAGGCCGAGGAGAACATCCTTAACTTGATTGACTTTACCGGGTTCCGGTGCCTCGTGGCGGTCGACGGCCTTGCGGACATCCCGGAGGTGCTCTCCATCTCGATAGGGGACCGCGTCGTCTCCTCGTCGGTGAGGATCGAGCGCACCGCCCCCTTCGGCGGCGACGACCGCGGCACGCCGCACGCGGGTGGGGGACCCAGCGAGGGCGGCGACCAGACCGACCCCCTTGGGACTCGGCTTGCCAGAAGGGTCGCCGTTGTGGGACTCGGTGGGGGCAGCTCCGACTCCAGAGACACCACGCGTGATGGCCAGAGTAACCCCGACGAGTCCTCAGCGATCCACAACAGGAGGCGCCACCGAGCCCAACCCATTGTGCGCCTCCCGAGGTCGGCCGCCCCCCGCCCGTTTTCGGTTGAATCGGCGGCCTCCGGTGTCGAACCTGTCGATGGACCGGTGGTCGCTGCCCCGGCTCACGCTCCACTTTGCCCTGCAGTCCTGCGATGCGCCGCCGCCGTAGCTTCTCGGGCTGCGATTCCAACGGTACAGGGCGTTGATCTCGTGTCCTGGCGACCGATCGATCTTGGGCTCCGCTCCTTGCCATTTTCGGGTTTCTTTTCGAATTCCCTCTGCGCTCTCGGCTTCTGGGAGGTTTCTTGCATGGGGAGGTCACCAATGGGTGAGCTCAGCTTCCCTTTTGCTGTGTTGCAACTGGTGGTGCGCCTTTCCCCCCTACTCCCTTGAGCCCCGCGCGCACCGTCCGGGCCCCTTCTCTGCCTCCCATCTCCTCTGACTGATCTCCCCCCATCAAACACTGGACTTGAGTCGGGCCTACCCCGCAACCCCGTGGGCCCCCTCGCCCCTGCGGCCCACCCGCGGGTCCGCCCCGATCCCGCGGCCCACCCGCGGGTCCGCCCCGTTCCCGCGGCCCACCCGCGGGACCACCACGATCTCGCGGCCCACCCGCGGATCCGTCCAGCTCCAGCTACCCTCCCGCGGGCCCCCCCCCCCCCCCGACCCGGTGGCCCAATCGAGGGCCCGCCCCGATCCCGCGGCCCACCCGCGGGCCTGCCCCGATCCCGCGGCCCACCCTCGGGCCCTCCCCGGCGCCGCGGCCCACCCGCGGGCCCCATTGATCCCAGGGCCCAATCATTGGCCTCCCTCAATCCCGTGGGCCATCGGCGGGCCCCCCTCGACCTCGTGGCCCACCCGCGGGTCCCCCCAGTTGTCGCGGCCCACCCGCGGTCCAACCGACCTTGCCCCGGACCCCAGGCCGCTTTGGAGGCATCTCTCGGCCTCCCTGCCTGCTGGCGGCCCGTGCCACTCTGGGCCACAGCATGGGCGTCAACCATCGCCGCCCACCAGCTGGGCCCCCCCTGGCCGTCGGCCCCTGCGCCCTGTTGGCCTCCCCGGCCAACCCAAGTGCCTCCTCTCCCCGGCCGGCCCTGCCTTTTGCCGACGACGTGGGCTCGCTGGAGATCCGTCACAGCTGCCTACCTCTGCAGGCCATTGTTGCCCTCAGGTTGCAAGTGAGCTGTGACGCCCCACTTCCCAGGGGGTCACCCATCCTAGAACTACTCTAGCTCTAGCACGCTTAACTCTCATGTTCCCTTGGATCTTGCTACCATCCAAAATGCTATAGCCGGGTTAGAGATTTTAGTCCTATTATATCATTTATATAGAGGACTAATCCAAATTCCGGGGGTGTTACATTCTTCCCCCCTTTAAGCCCTGACGTCCACGTCAGGCTCAAGCACACTCACAAGCACCAGGCGATGTGAGACTCGTCTCGCTAGCCTTAGCCGACCTTGTGAGGAGCTGCACTCCACTCACAACGGTCATTAGCCGGGGAGCCTCGCTCTACCCGCTATATAACCCTGGCTCAGCCGAGACTCATCTCACATTTCCGGCTGGTGAATGGCTCTGATACCAACTGTAACGCCCCACTTCCCAGGGGGTCACCCATCCTAGAACTACTCTAGCTCTAGCACGCTTAACTCTCATGTTCCCTTGGATCTTGCTACCATCCAAAATGCTATAGCCGGGTTAGAGATTTTAGTCCTATTATATCATTTATATAGAGGACTAATCCAAATTCCGGGGGTGTTACATGAGCGGCCGCTGCCGTCACCCTGACGAACCCCCGCCGGTCGGGAACCGTACCGCCTCGGCCACCATCCATTCCACCTCACTTGCCATCAGGCGGAGCCCTCGGCTAGCAAAAAAGGCTGGCACCTTAGCTCTGGACCGCGCCATAGCACGCAAGACCCTGCTTCTGGGCGATGGCACTCCCGCCTCCCGGCCTCACGGTTACGACGACGCGACGGATGTCAAGATGCTGATCCTCAAAACCGCCAAGCTAGGCATCAAGCTCAGCGACGGGGACGCCTCCTCGCTCCTGGGTTTTGCCGGTCCTGCACTCTGATCGTCCTGCTGTTCTGACCCCGTTTCCTGGTGTTTTGCTTTCCTTATGTTTCAAATATGCTCATGGAATGTCAGAGGAGTGAACGATCTATCTAAGCGTGCTGTTGTGAAATCGGTTGTTTGTGATCTAAAAGTTTCCGTCCTGTGCTTTCAAGAAACCAAAGTGAGCTCTTTCTCGCGCTCCTTCCTCCTATCCCTTGCTGGGCCTCGCTTTGACAAATGCCATTTCATCCCTTCTGCGGGAGCCTCTGGCGGCCTAGCCACCTGCTGGAGCTCCAAGCACTTCACCTGCTCCGAAGTATTAGTGCGGGACCACTCTCTAACACTACGCCTGCTGAGTACCTCCTGCGGCTCCTCCTTCTATCTTACCAACGTGTATGGCCCCCCGTCCTGGGAGGGCAAGGACGAGTTTTGTCGGGAGCTGGTTGCACTTAAACCTACCTGTCCCGGCCCTTGGGCAATTTGCGGGGACTTCAATCTTACCCGTTCCCCGGCAGAGAGGCGGGACGTAACTGGTGTAACCGCCTTATGACCTTGTTCTCCTCCATGATCAACGAGCTGGAGCTGGTTGACCTCCCGATGCTCAACCATTGCTTCACATGGTCCAACATGCAGAGCCCGCCTTCTCTCGCCAAACTGGATCGTTTCCTGATATCTACCGAATGGGATCTAGCCTTCCCCCTATCTTCAGTGTCGGCACTCCCCAGGATCATCTCTGACCACCCCCCCTACTGCTGAAAACACAGACGAATCGCACCCCTTACCCCTTCAGATTTGAGAAGATCTGGCTTACCAGGACCGATTTCATATCGCTGATTCCGATCTGGTGGTAGGAAATCGAAGCCAAGCAAGGAAGGCAGGGGAGCATTCTCACCTTCACCGCGAAGCTTAGACATTGCTGCAAGCGCATCAAGGAGTGGCGGTCCTCCAATTTCTACAGCATCCGTAAAACCAAGCAGGCGACCGCGGAGGAGATACAAAGACTCGATTCCCTAGAGGAAGTCCAGTGCCTGTTCCCCGGTGAGCATGCGTTGAGGGCTGAGCTGAGAAGCCAACTGAAAGCCATCATCGAGGATGAAGAGATACTCTGGAGAACCCGATCCAAGCAGCATTGGCTAAAAGAAGGGGACGAAAACACAAAATTCTTTCATGCAATGGCCAACGGCAGACACCGAGCCAATCGGATCGGGACAGTCAAGGATGAGGGCATCACGCTGGAAAGGGAAAACGACAAAAGCGATTATTTCTATCAAAAATTCAAGAACCGCTTCGCGCCAGACCATCTTCCCCCCCCCGAGTGCGGAGATTGGAGCGACCTCTTCCCTGACAAGACCGCGCTGAGCTCGGCAAACCTCACCTCCCTTTTCACCGTTGAAGAAATAAAAAAAGCAACGTTCCATATGTCAGGAGACAAGGCGCCGGGCCGGACGGCTTCAGTATGGCTTTCTATCAGAAGTTCTGGGACGTCATCAAGGGCGACCTAGTCAAGATTTTCGACGATCTCTTCGAGGGTTCCCTAAACACGGGACCCATCGATTACACGCATATCTGTCTGATCCCCAATTCGAAGGGGCGTGCACGGCGAATGACTTTCGGCCCATCAGTCTGCTCCACTGCGTTCAGAAGATTATCTCTAAGGTGCTCACTAACAGACTCCTCGCCGAACTGGACAAGATCATCTCCCCGGCCCAGTGTGCCTTTATCAAAGGCAGACTCATCCTTGACTCTTTCGTCACTGCCAGCGAACTTGTCAGTTGGGGAGCTAGCAAGCAGATCGACTGTGTGGGAGTCAAGGCGGACTTCGAGAAGGCTTTCGACAATGTTAGTTGGAGCTTCCTCAGACACATCCTCCTATGCCTCGGTGCTAACCCGAAATGGTGTAGGTGGATCGACCAGTGCACTTGTAATGATCCGGACCCCCGCAGAACCTCCGTAACATTAATAGTGACTGTAGAAGGCTTGTACTGTGCAACGGAGCTTGTAGAAACGAAATTGGATATTTTTAATTGACTCTGCGCGAAAATCGGAGCAAATGGGATTTTCCGGGAGCTTTTTGGAAAATTTCGGATGAGAATTTGGCGAAACGGACGTCGTATTTGGACTCAGCGCGCGAAAACGATCGAAACGGTATATTCGCTTAATTTTTCGGCACATCGGCACTGTTCACCGGAACAGTAACCCGGCCGGCCGGAATTACTGTTCCGGCCGGCGGCGGCCGCCGGCGAGCGGCGGCGGGCGGCGGCGCAGCGGCGGAGCGCGGAGGCGCGCAGCGCGGGCAGGCGCGGGCAGGCGCGGGCAGGGCTCGGGTGCGCGGTCCATGGGCCTGGCGTGCACCGGGAGCACCGAACATTCCCCTTGCCACGTGTCGCTTCCCCATTGGATGGCCGGCTTCTAGAAGCATCTAGATGGATGACACGTGGCGGCACCCCATTGGCTGACAGGATCCGGAAGACCCGGCGCGCGACCGGCCATGTGCACCACGTGGGACACGTGGCAGCCTCCCAGTGGCCCTTGCACCGGCTGTTTCCTGTTCGGGCAACGCGTGGCGCGTTTTGGTTGGCCCGTTTTGGTGTTTCGTGTTCGGATCCGATCCTTTGTGGGAATATTCCCTTTTTGGCCCATTATATAAGAGAGTCCCCACCCCCTCTCATTGGTGCCTCGTTTTGCGAGCCTTGGAGTGAGAATCAGGAAAAGTGCCAAATACAAAAGTTTTTCCTCTCTCTCTCTTCTTTCTCTCTCTAGAATCTCAGAATTTCTGGAGTTACAGATTGAGAGTTATCTGCGACGCGGCGCACTGCGACGATTTTTCTTTTAGGCCCATTTCTCGTCGCAGTTTCGTCGAAAATTCACTGCGGGCTAACCGGGTGGAATTTTTGGACGATTTTTGTGGCAGCGCGACCGTAAGAGGTAGGGCTTCGATTTCCGTGTTGATCATTTTGCTCTGTTTCGTACTTTTGGCACAGTTTTTAGGTCCTCTTTGACCCCCCTTTTTACTGTGATGGTTTTTGGACAGCACCGACTTCTCCGATTTTTATCTTGACGTAGGAGCGTCAGATCGAGGCGTTTAAAGAGTCGATTTTGATCTACTCTTCGCGAGGAACGCAACCGTGATTTTTCTGGGATTTTAGGAGCTCTTTTTAGAGGTGAAAAATTCCTCTTTTCTCGTGCTGTCTGAAAAACAGCAAATAATGTACTTTTGGGGTTTGTATTTATACCGGGAGCGTTGATTTGCAGGTTTTGAGGACTGTGGACAACCAGGAGACTACCTGGGGTGTTGTTTGAGCTGCTCGAGGTGGGCGGTTGTTGCTTACCTCATTTTTGACAAGCTCACTGGGATTACTAGAAATCCCCTAAAATAATGTGACAATTGATGAGAACCATTGGGACATACAAATATGACAATTAATGAGAACCATTGGGACTACTAACAGGACTACTAACAGGACTACTAACAGGACAACTAACAGGACAATTAATGAGAACCATTGGGACAAATTAATATGATAAATGACAAGGACCGCTGGGACAAACTCCCCTAAAATTTAATATAACCCCACAAAAGATATGATGACTTATATTGGGACACTGTGATTGAGACAAAGGCTATGATCTCGCATGCAAATGACTTTTATTCAGTAAATCAATTGTTTTAAACCTTTGACACTATTTTGCAACTTTTAAAAATAAAGACAGTTGCATGCATGCCCGGACATCAGGTAAGGCCACTAATTATCGCTACACTATCATGTTGGGATTTGAACATGTTTTCATTGTTGTCCTTTGCATTCATATGTTGTTGCTCAAGTGTGAGCAGGGGTTTGGGATAGTGTAGCCAAGGTTGCATTAGATTGTGGATTTGTGGGGTATTGCGGTGACGCGGACAGTGGGCGGTCGACCAGATGTTTGTCCTGGCATCAGATAGGGGTTGATTCTGGTTTATTTTGCATTAGATTGTGGATTATTGCGGTGACCGCGGACAGTGGGCGGTCGACCAGATGTTTGTCCTGGCATCAGATAGGGGTTGATTCTGGTTTATTTTGCATTAGATTGTGGATTATTGCGGTGACCGCGGACAGTGGGCGGTCGACCAGATGTTTGTCCTTGCATCAGATAGGGGTTGATTCTGGTTTATTTTGTATTAGATTGTGGATTTGTGGGGTATTGCGGTGACCGCGGACGGTAGGCGGTCGACCAGATGTTGTCCTTGCATCAGATAGGGGTTGAGCCTGGTTTATTTTGCATTAGCTGGGGGTTGGATTTCCTCTAGTGGATGATGTTTCCCACTTATTGAGTACTATTGCATCTGATTGGGTATCAGGCTTCTTTAGTGGACGGTTTTTCCCACTTTGATCATAGTCATGATCCAGTCCTGCTTTTGAGACCTATCATACCGGCGCGGTTGTTGCCCGGTGAATTTTGAGACTTATCATACCGGCGCGGTGGTTGCCCGGTGATGCTTTACTCGTGTGGGTCGCTCCCCTCGAGTTCCACTCTAGAGGCTGGGGCCAGACAGTTGTTGACAGTTTTGCTATCACGTCGGCGCGGATTTTTGCCCGATGATGAGAGCGGAGCAGGCAGTACCGATCGTGGATCAGATGACGGATTGGGTTATTTTGGACAGCTTTTGTTTTCTGATGCATGCATACAGTTTTGATAGCCAGTACCGCAGTAGAGGCATAGTAGTGGTAGTTTTACTGTTTCAGTACCATACTTATCCTACCACTTCACCTTTTCCTTTTTGCCTCTAGTAGTCCTAGTGGGTGCGTCAGAGTTGAGGTTTTTACCCACTAGGGGAGGCTATTGGTTTATCTGATAGTTCTCACCCCCATTGTTATTTTCTGTTTCTTCCTTCTCCCTTATTTTGCAGAGTCATCTGCGGGAGCTGCTAGGCCATCGGCAGCGGATCGAGGTAAGGGGATCGCCGAATAGATAGATCTCCTGGGAGACTGAGAGCTGTAGATAGAGGCTGTACCTTTCACTCAGACTGTGGTATTCCCCTTTTATTTTGGGTCTGGCGTTAGCCAGCTGGTTGTACTATTTTGGTGAGCTGGGAGATTATTGTACTTATTACAGCATTATTTGTAGTCCCAGTCTGAGATACTATGTGGTTCTCCTATTTCAGCTCTGTATTATGCTCTTTTATTGTTAGATTATGTCTGAGCAGGTTACCAGCGCTTCGTGTACGCGGAAAATTCCGTGTGCACGGCGGATCTGTAGACGAGCCCGGGTTCCGGGGCGTGACAGATTAAGTTGGTATCAGAGCTTAGGGATAGGTCAGTTGGGACTTAGGAAACCCTAGGCTTTTGAGCAGACCCTAGGATAATAGGGCATGAGAGACGTGACATTTCGCGAAAGTCGCTGATTATTTGGTTTGACTCTTCCAGTGAGAGAAGAGGGACCGACATACTCAAATTTCTGGTGTACAGTTATGTTGGCTGCAGACAACATAAAGTCACAGAAATAGGAGAATGTCTTTTAACTTTCGCTGGATTGGGTCGTGTGGGGTGATGATACTGAGTGTGGTTTCTTGTGGTAGGATGCCTCCGCAACGTAGAATGTTGACGCGTTCGCAGCCTTCTTCCTCTGAGCCCGAGCCGGAGGAGTCCGAGCAGGGCCAGCAGAGTGAGGTGCAGGAGCTTCAGGCTCTGATGGCCCAGATGTCAGAGGCCGTGCGGCGTCAGGAGGAGGCCATAGGTCGGCTGACGCAGATGTTAGAGCAGAGGGCGCAGCCTGTTGTTGCACCCCCAGAGAGTTCTCCCGTACCTTCCTCCCCTGCTGTGGCTCCCCCAGTTGGACCGGTGACCACGGCATCCCCTGTTGCTCAGGGAGCAATTCGGCCATTGACTCCTGCAGAGGAGCAGGAGTTTGCTGACAAACTTACTCAGTTCTGTAAGCGGGGACCGCCCAGGTTTTCAGGGCGGGATACTAAGCCTTGGGAGATTGGGACTTGGCTTTCGTCAATGGAGAAGTTATTCCGGGACTTCTTCATAGACCAGAAGTACAGGGTACATATGGCTGTACACTGTTTAGACGGGGATGCTGATGCATGGTGGCGTCGGGTGGAGCCCCTGGAGTTTCGGATCACTCGACAGCTACCCTGGGCAGAGTTTAAGAAGATGATTCTGGATACGTACTTTTCCACAAGTGTGAAGAAAAAGCTAGAAGATGATTTGAAGAATCTTCAGCAAGGCGACCGGACAGCATTGGACTACTTTCAGGAGTTCAGGCGGTTGCTCAACTGCGTACCCTATGTCGCCAGGGACGGACCGCACCAGGTGGAGCTCTTTGAATCGGGCCTGCGCCCAGAAACCTATACTTTGGTGCACGCTCAGCGACTGCAGATCTTGGAGGGTATGCTAAGAGCATACATCTTGGATTTCGGCGGAGGGTGGATTCGACACTTACCCTCGGCTGAGCTTGCGTGCAACAACAGTTTTCAAGCGAGCATTCAGATGACTTCGTTTGAAGCGTGGTATGGACGCAAGTGTCGGTCACCCCTTTTTTTTTTGAAGTGATGGGGGCGAGAGGCGGACCGTAGGACCAGACGTATTGCTTGAGGCAGAGGAGAAGATCCGAGCGAGTCGGATGTATCTTCAGACCGCCCAAAGCCGGCAGAGGAGCTATGCCGATGTTCGGCAACGAGACTTGGAATTTCAAGTTGGAGATCATGTAAGTCTCACCGTCCAAAGAAATCAGGAGATTCGGCATTCGTGGGAAACTTAGCTCCCGATATATTAGACCCATTGAGGTATTGGAGCGTATCGGGCCGTTCCTTAGGTGAAAATCCAACGGGGCAATCATGACGAGCGCAAGACTACTTGGGAGCTCGAGTCGGAGATGAGGGATGCTCACCCCTACTTATTCGAGACGTCGGACTGAGTATTATTGTTTAGTCTCGTTTCGAGGACGAAACTCTTTTAGTGGGGGAGAATGTAATGATCCGGACCCCCGCAGAACCTCCGTAACATTAATAGTGACTGTAGAAGGCTTGTACTGTGCAACGGAGCTTGTAGAAACGAAATTGGATATTTTAATTGACTCTGCGCGAAAATCGGAGCAAATGGGATTTTCCGGGAGCTTTTTGGAAAATTTCGGATGAGAATTTGGCGAAACGGACGTCGTATTTGGACTCAGCGCGCGAAAACGATCGAAACGGTATATTCGCTTAATTTTTCGGCACATCGGCACTGTTCACCGGAACAGTAACCCGGCCGGCCGGAATTACTGTTCCGGCCGGCGGCGGCCGCCGGCGAGCGGCGGCGGGCGGCGGCGCACGGCGGCGGGCAGCGGCGCAGCGGCGGAGCGCGGAGGCGCGCAGCGCGGGCAGGCGCGGGCAGGCGCGGGCAGGGCTCGGGTGCGCGGTCCATGGGCCTGGCGTGCACCGGGAGCACCGAACATTCCCTTGCCACGTGTTGCTTCCCCATTGGATGGCCGGCTTCTAGAAGCATCTAGATGGATGACACGTGGCGGCACCCCATTGGCTGACAGGATCCGGAAGACCCGGCGCGCGACCGGCCATGTGCACCACGTGGGACACGTGGCAGCCTCCCAGTGGCCCTTGCACCGGCTGTTTCCTGTTCGGGCAACGCGTGGCGCGTTTTGGTTGGCCCGTTTTGGTGTTTCGTGTTCGGATCCGATCCTTTGTGGGAATATTCCCTTTTTGGCCCATTATATAAGAGAGTCCCCACCCCCTCTCATTGGTGCCTCGTTTTGCGAGCCTTGGAGTGAGAATCAGGAAAAGTGCCAAATACAAAAGTTTTTCCTCTCTCTCTCTTCTTTCTCTCTCTAGAATCTCAGAATTTCTGGAGTTACAGATTGAGAGTTATCTGCGACGCGGCGCACTGCGACGATTTTTCTTTTAGGCCCATTTCTCGTCGCAGTTTCGTCGAAAATTCACTGCGGGCTAACCGGGTGGAATTTTTGGACGATTTTTGTGGCAGCGCGACCGTAAGAGGTAGGGCTTCGTTTTCCGTGTTGATCATTTTGCTCTGTTTCGTACTTTTGGCACAGTTTTTAGGTCCTCTTTGACCCCCCTTTTTACTGTGATGGTTTTTGGACAGCACCGACTTCTCCGATTTTTATCTTGACGTAGGAGCGTCAGATCGAGGCGTTTAAAGAGTCGATTTTGATCTACTCTTCGCGAGGAACGCAACCGTGATTTTTCTGGGATTTTAGGAGCTCTTTTTAGAGGTGAAAAATTCCTCTTTTCTCGTGCTGTCTGAAAAACAGCAAATAATGTACTTTTTGGGGTTTGTATTTATACCGGGAGCGTTGATTTGCAGGTTTTGAGGACTGTGGACAACCAGGAGACTACCTGGGGTGTTGTTTGAGCTGCTCGAGGTGGGCGGTTGTTGCTTACCTCATTTTTGACAAGCTCACTGGGATTACTAGAAATCCCCTAAAATAATGTGACAATTGATGAGAACCATTGGGACATACAAATATGACAATTAATGAGAACCATTGGGACTACTAACAGGACTACTAACAGGACTACTAACAGGACAACTAACAGGACAATTAATGAGAACCATTGGGACAAATTAATATGATAAATGACAAGGACCGCTGGGACAAACTCCCCTAAAATTTAATATAACCCCACAAAAGATATGATGACTTATATTGGGACACTGTGATTGAGACAAAGGCTATGATCTCGCATGCAAATGACTTTTATTCAGTAAATCAATTGTTTTAAACCTTTGACACTATTTTGCAACTTTTAAAAATAAAGACAGTTGCATGCATGCCCGGACATCAGGTAAGGCCACTAATTATCGCTACACTATCATGTTGGGATTTGAACATGTTTTCATTGTTGTCCTTTGCATTCATATGTTGTTGCTCAAGTGTGAGCAGGGGTTTGGGATAGTGTAGCCAAGGTTGCATTAGATTGTGGATTTGTGGGGTATTGCGGTGACCGCGGACAGTGGGCGGTCGACCAGATGTTTGTCCTGGCATCAGATAGGGGTTGATTCTGGTTTATTTTGCATTAGATTGTGGATTATTGCGGTGACCGCGGACAGTGGGCGGTCGACCAGATGTTTGTCCTGGCATCAGATAGGGGTTGATTCTGGTTTATTTTGCATTAGATTGTGGATTATTGCGGTGACCGCGGACAGTGGGCGGTCGACCAGATGTTTGTCCTTGCATCAGATAGGGGTTGATTCTGGTTTATTTTGTATTAGATTGTGGATTTGTGGGGTATTGCGGTGACCGCGGACGGTAGGCGGTCGACCAGATGTTGTCCTTGCATCAGATAGGGGTTGAGCCTGTTTATTTTGCATTAGCTGGGGGTTGGATTTCCTCTAGTGGATGATGTTTCCCACTTATTGAGTACTATTGCATCTGATTGGGTATCAGGCTTCTTTAGTGGACGGTTTTTCCCACTTTGATCATAGTCATGATCCAGTCCTGCTTTTGAGACCTATCATACCGGCGCGGTTGTTGCCCGGTGAATTTTGAGACTTATCATACCGGCGCGGTGGTTGCCCGGTGATGCTTTACTCGTGTGGGTCGCTCCCCTCGAGTTCCACTCTAGAGGCTGGGGCCAGACAGTTGTTGACAGTTTTGCTATCACGTCGGCGCGGATTTTTGCCCGATGATGAGAGCGGAGCAGGCAGTACCGATCGTGGATCAGATGACGGATTGGGTTATTTTGGACAGCTTTTGTTTTCTGATGCATGCATACAGTTTTGATAGCCAGTACCGCAGTAGAGGCATAGTAGTGGTAGTTTTACTGTTTCAGTACCATACTTATCCTACCACTTCACCTTTTCCCTTTTTGCCTCTAGTAGTCCTAGTGGGTGCGTCAGAGTTGAGGTTTTTACCCACTAGGGGAGGCTATTGGTTTATCTGATAGTTCTCACCCCCATTGTTATTTTCTGTTTCTTCCTTCTCCCTTATTTTGCAGAGTCATCTGCGGGAGCTGCTAGGCCATCGGCAGCGGATCGAGGTAAGGGGATCGCCGAATAGATAGATCTCCTGGGAGACTGAGAGCTGTAGATAGAGGCTGTACCTTTCACTCAGACTGTGGTATTCCCCTTTTATTTTGGGTCTGGCGTTAGCCAGCTGGTTGTACTATTTTGGTGAGCTGGAAGATTATTGTACTTATTACAGCATTATTTGTAGTCCCAGTCTGAGATACTATGTGGTTCTCCTATTTCAGCTCTGTATTATGCTCTTTTATTGTTAGATTATGTCTGAGCAGGTTACCAGCGCTTCGTGTACGCGGAAAATTCCGTGTGCACGGCGGATCTGTAGACGAGCCCGGGTTCCGGGGCGTGACAGCACTGTCAACGGGAAAGTTGCCATCCTCGTGAACGGCAGCGCCACCAAATGGTTCAAGATGAAGAGGGGACTCCGTCAGGGCGACCCGCTCTCACCCTTCCTCTACCTCCTGGTGGCCGAAGGGTTGGCGCGTATGACAAACAGAGCCGTCCAAAACAACCTGCTAACCGGAGTTGGACCCTCGAGGGACTCAAAAACCACCCTCATCCAATACGCGGACGACACAATCTTCTTCTGCCAAGCCAAACCCAGACAGATCCGCAACCTCCGCTTTATGTGGTTGGTCTACGAATGGGCATCCGGCCTCAAAATCAACACATCTAAATCGGAGCTGCTCTATTTGGGCAACAGGATCCAAAAAGGCGAGCGATTGGCAGCGATCCTAAACTGTAAGCTGGGCTCGCTCCCGATCAGGTACCTTGGCCTACCGCTGGGTAAGGGCATCACCCCGAAGGAAGAATGGTGGCGTATAATCTCCAGGATCGAGCAAAGAATTAACGGGTGGCAAGCAAAACTACTCTCTTACGGGGGTAGGCTAACCCTGGTCAACTCGGTGCTGTCAAATCTACCTCTCTACTTCTTCTCGATCTTCAGAGCCCCTGGCTGGGTCATCAAAAGAATCGACTCGCTTCGTCGTGCCTTCTTCTGGAAGGGAAGCAATTCCGTGTCAGGGGGGAGTTGCCTGGTAAACTGGAAGACGGCCTGCAGAAACAAAAGAGATGAGAGTTTAGGCATCCTGAACCTCGAAAGCTTCAACACCGCCCTTCTGGTAAAGTGGTGGTGGAGATTCCTCTCCATGGACCCGCCCCTTTGGGAACCTCTAGTCGCGAGGCTCTACTACCTCCGCAGGAAACCGCTGCGCGAGGGCTCCTCCTTTTTGCCTCACTCCCACTGGTGGAGAAGTGTTCTACGCACGAGGGAGCTCTTCAAGTGCGGCACAACACTTTTGGTAGGGAATGAAGCTCGGACTAACTTCTGGTCAGATATCTGGACTGGGAACTCGCCCCTTCCTACCCAGTTTCCATGTATCTATGAGTTAGTTAGCAGCAAAAGCCTACGAGTGAGCGACTGCTTCGATCACGACGGCTGGAACTGGGCTAGAATCCTGGATGGCCTAGAGGGGGGCTCCACTGTCCGCGTGGATGAAATCCAATCCCTGAAAGTGAGCGCGCAACTACTGCACCCCACCGACAACATTGACCTTTTCCTTTGGCGCTGGACCACCTCTGGCCGCTTTTCAGTCAAGTCTATGTACCGTTTCCTGCAGGACAGTGGGGAAGTAGACGGCCGCTTCAACAGGCTCTAGAGCATCAAATTGCCACTGAAGGTCAAAATCTTTGTCTGGCTCGTACTCCGAAGGAGGGTAATGACCAGAGATATCCTCCACAAAAGGAACTGGTCCGGACCCACCTGCTGCGCCATCTGCCTGGGCCCTGACGAAACCGTCGACCACCTCTTTCTTTCCTGCACCTGCGCCATCTCATTGCTGGAGATCCTACTACCTAACAAAGCGGAAATCCGTAACTGCCCGACCGTGGCCTTGCTCTGGGAGGTTAGCTCACACAAGAGGGGGACATGGGGCGATAGGACTCTCACCACCATCGCGACCACCTAGTGGTCGGTGTGGCTCGAAAGGAATAGAAGGGTTTTTGAAAATAAGAGTCGTAGTCTTGGTGCTGTCCTCGCCGAAGTCAGGATTAACCGTTCGCAGTGGTCTAGGTTCTATACTTAGGCATGGGGCCTACCTCTGGCTTCTTTCGTCTTGTTTTTTCTTCCTTTTTGTAATTTTTTCTATTTTTTACTCGCTTTTTTTAGCCTTCTTTCTCCTGGGTTCGAGGCCTGATGGCCTCAGTCATGTAGCTGAGTTCATTCCCCCTTTGAATGAAGCGGCAGCATGCTGCCTTTTCTCAAAAAAATATATTATACTTAACAAAATTAGTTTTTAAATTACTCTTATTAGACAAAATGATACAAAGAGCTCATTCCACAATCCTAAGCATGCTACTCCAAAGTAGTCCAAAAATCCCCACATACATACATACCTACATGAACTCACAACCTGCTCTTCCTCACAGGACCCAGTTCTTTGGCCTTGGCCCTGAGCTCATGCTTCTTAATCTTCCCTGTCGCCGTCTTCGGCAGCGGCCCGAAAACCACCGATTTTGGAACCCAGTATGCCGGCAGCTTCTCGCGGCAGAACTGCATTATGTCCTCCACCAGCAGCACGTCGTCGGACCGGCCCTCCGCCCCGTCCTTGAGGGTCACGAACGCGCACGGCGACTCCCCCCACCGCTCGTCAGCCCGCGCGACCACTGACGCCTCCAGCACCGCCGGGTGCATGTACACCGCCTTCTCTACCTCCAGGCTGCTGATGTTCTCGCCCCCCGAGATGATGATGTCCTTCGCCCGGTCCTTGATTTCTATGTACCCATCCGGGTGCTTCACTCCCAGGTCACCGGAGTGGTACCTGATGAATATAAAATATTTAAACATCATTCCAATCAATTTTTGACAGCATAAGCTTTTAGAGATAAATGAAAGTGGTCGATTGCGTTACCATCCGTTTGCGAAGGCCTCTGCATTGGCCTTTGGATTCTTAAGATAGCCCTTCATGACTGCATTCCCCCTCATGACTATCTCCCCCATGGTGGCGCCGTCGGCCGGAACGGGCATCATAGTCTGCCCGTCGACGACGTCCAGACTCTCCAGGCCGATGTATCGGACGCCCTGGCGTGCGTGGAGGCGGGTGCGCTCGTCAGCCGAGAGGCCGTCCCACTCGGGCTTCCATGCACACACGGTGGACGGGCCGTACGTCTCGGATAGGCCGTAGGTGTGGGTGACCCGGAAGCCAAGGCGGGACATGGCGGCGAGCACGGAGGGCGGCGGGGCGGCGCCGGCGGTCATGACGTTGACGACGCGGGGCAGGGGGAGGATGGTGTCGGCCGGCGGCGCGTTGACAATGGCGTTGAGGACGACCGGCGCAGCGCAGAAGTGCGTCACGCCTTGCGTGGCTATTGCAGCGAAGATCGCTTCGGCAGTTACCTGCGACCATATTGAATAAAAACTAAGTGCCTGTTTGGCTTCACTTTTAAAACAGACAAAGCAAATCATTTCAAAATGAACACAAAATCAGAACCAGTAACTCGATGTGAGCTTCAAAACCGCAAAGCAGAAGCTCAGATTCTAAGACTTCTTGCAGCCGCTTTTGACAATTCCATTCACACATCAATTTTGTTTCGAGCTAAAGCAAAGGCCAAATAAGCCCCAAGTAAAGAAGTTGCATGAGCAAAGCTATACTCTTTATCTGTGGAACATCATCAGTGAATTATAACAAGATTAGAAGAAAAAAAAAAAAATCGAAGGAACTAAAAAATTCTATGTTTCAATTTCCTTGCTGGGAAGTGGAAACAATTTGATAAGAACATGTTGGGTCAACAGGAAGATAGGACTATAGTTTACAGGGGAAACAACAATTGGTGAGCTCTTGAACTTAAAAAGAGTACAAAAGAAGATGGGGAAAATCACATATCATGAACAAACAAGATTTCGACTTCCAACTTACGAAGGGCGTGTTTGGTGTCGAGGGCCGCCTAATACTATCAAGTGAAAAGTAGTTGAGAGGAAAACACATAGAGACCGGTTGCGATATGTGCAACACGATATTACTTACGGAAACAAATAAAATATTTTTCTATCGTATTTTTTCACCGCACACATGACAGAATCTGCCCATAATACCAAACAGAGCCCAAACGAATCTTCATAATATTTTCAACTTTTACAAGGCAAAGAAGTTCAAATCATGGAGACTGGTCAGTTACAAACTTCCATTAAATCTACATCACAACAGTTCTCAGAAAAGTGGAAACATTGTGCATGCAAAATTGAAAAACAAAATCAGAAAAAAGAGAGAGAGCTGTGTAAGAAACTTAAAAGTAGAGGACATAAATATATATGTATATACCTGGCGAAGGCAAATGCTTGTGCCACAAAGAGCAGCGAGAGTCCAAGCGTAGCACCATCCATTACAATGGAACATCGGCAAAGTCCACAAGTACACAGACCCTTCACTCATCCCCCACACCAGCGCGCCGCTGAGCGACATAACATAAGCCCCTCTGTGGTGCAGAACAACACCCTTCGGACTCGAAGTAGTCCCCGAAGTATAGCCCAGAGAAATGCTCTGCCACTCGTCCTTCGGAGGCTCCCAGACGAATCTAGAATCTCCGCTTTCCAAGAACTCCTCGTACTCAATAGCTCCGTTAGTTAGAGCATAGCGAAGCGACTTTGGATCGCAGGCGTGATCACCTACGACGACAAGCAGAGGCGGCCTGAAAGCCGCTTTGTTCTTCTCTCGAATGATCTTTAACGAGTCCTCGGCCAAGGAGAAGAATTCCTGGTCCACAATTACGACTTGGGCGCCAGAATGGTCGAGGAGGAAAGCGACGGTGGCGGCATTCAGCCGAATGTTGACGCAGTTCACGACGGCTCCGGCCATCGGAACTCCGAAGTGAGCTTCATAGATCGCTGGAATGTTTGGTGCAATTACAGCTACCTAGCAAATCAGATATGGTGATCATCATGTATTAAAACAACAACATCAACAACAACAACAACAACAACATTGTTGCATGTTGATGACCATGATAAATGATCTATGTCGCATTGACTTCTAATCATTTTGACTTTTTAAAGTTATTTTACTTAATTTAATGGCTTGATTTGTTATTATTAGTTAATTAATTCAGTTTTGTTTGCTCTGAAGTGAATAAGATTGATATTCATCAAATTTTTAATTCTATGCGCTATTTTGAAACGACATATAGTTGAGGGGTTCTCTTTACATTTTTTACAGCTCGTATCCGAAGTTTCAATGTGTATGTGTCACATTTGTAACCATAAATTTTGTATAGATCATATTCACCTGCTTATCTTATTAAATTTTATTAAATTTAATAAAATGTATCATATATCTTCAATTATAAATTTTATTAAATTTCAGATAAAATTAAACTAATAAACCCTGAAAAGTAACTACTAGAGATATTAAATTAATAAAAAGTTTGATTTAATTAATTATTTAATAATTCAAATTAAGGGAACTTGAAGTTTAGCGAGCTCCATCTCAATCAAAACCAAAATCGTTAAGGAGCAAATATCCAAACGACTTATATTTGAGGGTGTCTCCGTACATTTTTACCAAAGTAACAAAAACCGCAGGTATCTTATCACAAAATGGGTAAAAAAAAAAAAAAAAGTCAACGACATAAAATGATCTAAAATCACAAATCACAAATTAATATTATAATAAAGTGGGAAAATTAATTAAAACTCCGAACAACGAGGAAATCGATTTCTCCGACACGAATCTCAAAGTCCAAGTGTCGCCGCAGAAACGGGAGTACGATAGTAGGAGAGAGAGGGAGTGTAGGGATGATGATCCTCATCGGAGTCGGATCACATCGAAGCGGGGCACGAATCGTAAAGTCCACGCGTCGGTGGAGGAGAGAGGGGGTTTGGGATTTGTGGCGGAGCGTTGGATCGTACCGTACATCCGGGGCCGATCGAACGGCGGGCGAGGGCGGAGGCGAGGCGGCGGCAGCGGCGGTAGGTCTCGGCCCAGGTGAACCGGACCGGGCCGTGGACCACTGCGGGCCGGTCCGGGTGGACCAGCGCGGCCCGGTCTAGGAACCAGACCGGGCTCAGGGCCGTGTAGTTCGCCGCGTTCTTTGGGAGATCGTCGATGTCCCTCTCCCCACTCCCCATTTTTTTTTTCTTTTTTTAAAAAAACTCTTATTAGCTGGAAAATAGTAGCAGCAGGAGCACGGATTTATCGAACAAGCCGAACCGGGTTCGGTAGTATTGGCGGCGGACCGGGTTCACTAATATTACGACACGCTGGTGCTGACTCGAGCGGATCTCGGAGCCAATTTTGATTTTTTTTATTATTATTATTTTGAGTTCCACTTTTCCTTTTTTAAAATTTATGAAAAAGTTAATATTAAAATTTATGTCCAAAATAGAGTGGAAGCAAGTGTTTTTGGGGAGTTGATGTTATAAAAATTGTATGGTAAAAAAAAAAATTACAAAAAAAATTATTTATCAAATTATAAGAAAAAATAAAAATTAATCCAATCCCTTCTAATTCCAATTTCCGATTGTAAAATTACTTAATCATATTCGAAGAAAACTATTCGTTGTAGGGAATTAGTTAGTGAAATTATATGGCCACACCAAACTTTTTTCTACGGACTCGGATATTCGCGACGGGCGATCCAAACCCGATCCGTTTCTCCAAAACATGGGCGGGAAAAAATATTGAAACCCTCGGGAGATCGATCGGACAAAAAGAGCGAGAGCGACGGGCGAGTGAGCTCACACTGCGATGAGATCGCCTCTCTCGCGTCCTCGCTCCTTCGAATCCGCGATCTAGTTCCTCTTCGTTCCCTCGGTGTTCCGATCAATCCTTTCCTCTCCAATCTCGATCCATTTCTCAACGGATTTATAGCTTTTAGCCCTTTTTGCGCAATTTTCCCCCCCACATTAGGGCGAATTCCGATCCGCGTCATAAGGATTCATCCGGTATGTCAAATATTTGGGATTTTCATTTGTTTTTGGATTTTTCGTTCTTTTTTTTTGCTGAAATTGATGCTTATTTGGTGTTAAAGATTCATTTTTTCCTCAATCTGAAGGTGTGGGAGTTGCGTAGTGTGCGCGATTGTTCTTAGCTCGCTAGATTGGAGAATGGGGGTTGAGGATTACCATGTTATAGAGTTGGTCGGAGAGGGATCTTTCGGGAAGGTGTACAAAGGGAGGCGAAAGTATACAAGACAGGTTCAAATTTGGTGAAAAGATGATTATTTGATGCTTGGTAGATGAATTTCCTGATTTTTATTAATTTTTTTTTTATTTTTTTTATTTTCAGTTTGTTGCTATGAAGTTTATTCTTAAGCATGGAAAAAGCGAGAAGGATTTGCACAACTTGAGACAGGAAATCGAGGTATTGGCTAATTTTGAGAACAAGTTTGAAGCGTAGATGTCGTAGCTCGTGATATCCTACTTTCGAAGTTTGGTAGTTCATTCATTTTATGTGGCTTTTTTTTATCATAGTTTAACTGTTTACATGTGCTGAATTTAATAGATCCTCAGGAAGTTGAAACATGAGAATATAATTGAGATGCTCGATTCGTTTGAAACACCGCAGGAATTTTGTGTTGTTACAGAATTTGCTCAGGTACAGGCATTTGGTTTGCAAGTCCGATGTGTATATTGTTTGGTTTTATTGAAATTGCGGCATTTGCGATATTTCTTTGCCTGTTGTTTTTTCAGGGAGAACTATTTGAGATTCTTGAAGATGATAAGTGCCTTCCAGAAGAGCAAGTTCAAGCAATTGCTAAACAGCTGGTAATAAACAAATTCTTTCCTCTTATACCTAAACAAACTTATATCAGATGATGATTCATTGTGCTTCTCCTGCAGAGAAGCGTGATGCTTTTTTCATTAATTTCTTTATGCAAATTATGTATTTCTTTCAGGTAAAAGCACTGTGTTACTTGCACTCGAATCGCATTATTCATCGAGACATGAAGCCACAAAATATCCTCATTGGGGCAGGATCTGTTGTTAAGGTAAGTTTCATCTATATCAAAGAAAGCTACAGTTGCATCTTACAAGGGCTAATTTGCTATTAGACATCCGTACTGGTTTTTATGCTCATTTAGAAACTTGTCTTACTAATGTTTTGTGCTGATTTTTATCTTCTTGTATCGTAGTGTGCTTGAGTCTGAACATGATTTAGTCCCTGCATTACATGCTTATCATGTATGACCAATATTGCAGCTTGTTTAGGACTTTAACCAGCATAATGCTTTGAAATGACTAGTAATGCAAATTGCAATAGAAAAAAGTCACTGATACCGCCGTATCATATATATATAACTAACAGTATAAATGAACTACTAGTTTCATCTGATTAGTCCTTCAAAGGTTTACCCCCTCCCGTTGCCATATAACAGTGCTTTATGATTTATTCAGTTTCCATTTCTAATTTTTTTTTTAATGGTTTTCTTCAGCTTTGTGACTTTGGATTTGCACGTGCAATGTCTGCTAACACAGTAGTCCTGCGTTCTATTAAAGGTATGACTTGATTCAGGGTTTAAATTTATTAAATACATATATTCATCTCATAAGAGAGGTACTAGTTGTTCTATATGTTAATCATATTGCTTGCTAGTTAATACAATTTTCAATATCGGATAAAAGTGCTTTTTTAAAATAATATTTCTTGCTTAAGTTTGCTTTTCACCTTTTGTAGGTACACCTCTTTACATGGCTCCAGAATTGGTGCGGGAACAGCCCTACAACCACACAGCAGATTTGTGGTCTCTTGGGGTGATTTTGTATGTACCACTTCTAGTTAGATGCTACAATGTCTTCATCGTTCACTTCCCTATTCCCTGCTATACAGCTAACTAGTTGGTTGCATTGTCCAGATATGAATTATTTGTAGGCCAGCCCCCATTTTATACTAATTCGGTGTATGCACTGATTCGACACATAGTCAAAGTGAGTTTTCTACATTTCTAGATATTTAGTTCTTACAAGGTTAGCGTAAGTCATGAGAGCTGATATATATTATTTGTGCCATATGACAGGATCCAGTGAAATATCCAGACACAATGAGTCCAAATTTTAAATGCTTCTTAAAGGGCTTACTCAACAAGGTTCTTTGTCTTTTTTGTCAAACCTTCCCTTTAGGAGCTGATAAATGTGCCCTCCCCTTTAGAAGCTGTTAAATGCTCCTGTTTGATTGACTATTTTATTGATCTTTGAAAGCAGGTCCCACAAAACAGACTAACTTGGCCAGCACTGTTGGAACACCCCTTTGTCGAAGATAACTCAGTAGAATCAGAAGATGGGGTTAGTATCTAACTCTTGGTGTTAGGATGTGAAAGAATAAGTGTGATTAAACCTTTCCTTTTTGCCAATGATGTTCCAGGATTCCCTAATTGCAGCTGATGCAGTTAAAGGAAGTGAAATTGGGAGGAAAGGGGAAGAGAACCAGATACCGGCTTCAACAACTCAATCTTTGGCTACCAGTTCTGAATGTCTGGAAATAAATTACATTACTATAGTACTTTTTTCTGCTTTGTAGTTGCTTAATCATTGAAAGTAGTAACCTACTTTATGACAGGTAAAACTATTTCTCCTAATAATGTGTGTGGCACTCAGAAACTTCCCACTGATGAAAAAGTCTGTGAGACTTTGCCAGCTTCTGACATTCAACACCAGGTTTCTGCAGAACTTCCTGTTTCCGATGGCAATCTTCCTACGGGTACTGTGAGAATGCTGAGACCAACACCCTTCTGTAGTGGGTAGTTTAGTAGTTTATTGAAGGCGTCATAAACAATTTTACAGTTTTCAGGGTTGTTATTTCTATTATAATTTTGATTGCTCGATGATAGTCGCAGAGAACTGGTGCAGGTTGACATCGATAGATTAAAAGTAGATTGTGTTTGGCATAATAAATTTGGCTTTTTACTTCAATAATTAAGTCTATTGTGATTGTTCTAAAGTTTGAGTCATCTTTTACTTGGTTTACATCTATTAATGGGTTTTTGAATGATTTTAAATACGAGCATGCATTTTGACTCATGTTTACTTTGGATAGTCGTTTTAACTTTTATCATTGAAATTCAAAGGTGTAATCTGCTGTCAGGTGTTGCAAGCTGAACTTTCGTTTTGAACTTGTGTTTGCTCATGAATCATGATCTTTAGTCCATCAATTTCTGCTTGGTTTCAGATTCCCAAATTTTAGAGAATCTGGAAAGAGCTTCACGGACAGTCAGAGGTGCAAATAATATTGGCCAAGATAATGAAGCATTATCAGCTGTCTTATATCCCATGAAGTCTTGGATCAGTAAATCTCCTAGTTCTTTGAGGTAATGGCTATGTCTTATCATGTGTTTGCAATACCATAAAATACTAAAGATCAACTATTAATTTGTTATTGTGGGCATACTGGACTCCATCAAAGTTCACAAAGTTTGCAGGACACTCCTTACAGTGTTCCTGTAATTGGTTTGTGCTTTGAAGTAAGTACTTGTAAGTTGTAACCGTAGTAGACAGGAAGAACTTGCAATCCTTTGTAGGTTTTCAACAAAAAAGGATCTCAATAGGTAAACTGACGACAATCCGTCATTTTACTCTTTAGAGAAATTTGTATTGCTAAATGTTAGTTTTTATGTGTTTAACATTATGTAGACATGCAATTGAGATTGAAACTGAAGAATGAATCGTTGGAAAAATAACTGAATCAGAGTTTTGAAGTAGCCAAGAAAATGAGAGTGAATCAGTCAGAATTTGTTTGTGACCAAAATTACTGGAATTTCCTATTTCTCATTGTTGGCTTTGTAGTATAAGCAAATACAAATCTGTGGCTTCTTGATCACCCTTTATTTCTGTAATATGCACCTGGCCTTCCATCTGATTGAAGCTTTAATGATTCCAATATCAATGAGGCACCTAATTCTAATTTTAGTTAGTCAAAATGGTTTCATTATATCACTGGCAATGTTGGTATGTGCACTATCCTTTTGTCCTTTCTCTTCATTGTCCTCAAATGAAGTTTGACATGCCTTTCAAATTTCATAGGGAGCTGAACATTGATCATGTTAACCAGTCACTCCGCATCCTTACAAATTTCATTGCAGCTGGGTCGCACCAATCTTGTGCAGAATTGGATGACATCATAAGTTTGCTCCTTGAGTTTACTGACACTATTATCAAGATGAAGCTATCTGATGCTCATGGCTTGGCAGTGAAGGTTTTTCATCAATTAATAATATATTATTGATTTTCTAACTCATTGAACTGTCTATCACATTTTTAGGCTATCCAATAACACAGGCTTGTAATTTTGTAATGATCACTACGATTTGTGTAGAGCCTTGCTATTTTAAAGAAACTGCTTGATAACAGTGCAAGTGGAGGTGGAAGTTCATATGCCAAACACTGGGTTGCACTCAATGAGCTATATTCACAGGTTATGCCTTCTCCAAATGTGGTTTCACCCATAATCCTTGGGTTTTCACTTTATTTTCACTCTTCACAAACTGCAGGTTCTGGTCTCAGCAGTAGATGAATCTGGAAGGATTGCATATGAATCTACTGCATGCCTTGCCGTCATGTTATCTCGAGTTGTTATGGCTCTGAAAGAGGCTGCCTCATCTAAGGGCTCAAAAACAGTGGAAGAAAGCTTTCTCCAGATTGTTGATCATTTGAAAGGATCTCACATAGTGGAACTTCTATGTATGAGCCTAGAAGCTTCAGGGTCAAGCCTTTTGTCAGGCTCTTCCAATATGGTACCAGCGGCTTGTGAATCATGCAAAGTTATTTGGTATCTAATTCATGCCATAGAGATTATATCGCTTAATGGACAATACATTGTATTTCCATTAGCTCATTCACAGCGGCATTCTCTAGGTCAGCCTGATGCAAGAGCTGAAGACCAAGATTTATTATATGATGCTGGATCTGTGAAACTAATTGAGATGGTTGTTAAGTCATTCCTTGCATCCAAGTCTGTACAGGTCGCAATTTACTACTGCTGCCACAACGGTCTAGAATCAGCTCTCCGGGCTGCACTTCAGGTCTCTGTTTTTCCAAAACTTGTTTTATGCTTTGTCAAAGAAATAACTATGCGAAGATTTATTTTTGCCTGGATCAACTTTCGGCACTGCTTTGCTTATTAACTTTGCAGAGTTTTTGGTATGTTGTCAATGTCTTAAAATTATATGCTGCTTACACTTTATACTCGTTTTCAGCTTATGTCTAGGATCTGTCTGTTGAGCACACCTGTCTGTGCTATACTATGTGGCATACAAAATCCTTCTAATACTGACCATGAAGTCGACCGTGGTGGAGACGGAACAGTTGCATCTGATATGTTTTCCATATTGTTGTTATGTGCTTCATGTCTAAACAAAGAATCCAAGGAATCAGGCAACCAAAAATGTAAATTGTCCAACCCTCACTCGTTGGTAGTTCATTGTTGCCTTGCATTGGCAACAATTGCAAACCGTCTGAAATCTGATGGACAATGTTCAGCATCAGTTATTCTCACCACTTCTGAAAAGAAACAGCGATCACGGCTTTCTGTTCTCGTACAGCTGTCTACATCCGATGATACTGTAACAAGTTGCCTCCAACCACACTGTGCATCGGCAATGCTGGCATTGTCATCAATAGTATCACTAGAGAATGGAGGACATTTGAAGTCTTTCATCTGTGAAAATGCGCTCGCTATGTTTCCTCCCATGGCAACTCTACGCTCCCTCCTAAAGCTTTGGTTATCTGATGATAGTGAAGCACTATGCAATTATAATGGAGGTCTCTTGAATTGGTTTGGCATTAGAGATGGGAGTATTGGGCTGCTAGAAACTAGATTGCTATGGGGGGGACCTCTGGCTATTGAACAAGCATGTTCAAATGGTATTCCTCAGCTTCTTGTACGGCTTTTGGTTGATGTTCTTTCTAAAGAATCGTCGAATGGTACAGACAGCTCGAAGGATCGAAGTGGGCTGTCCCCATTGGGAGTAGTGTGGACGCTTTCTTCTTTATGTCAGTGCCTTCCTGGTGGTGTTTTTCGCGAGATCTTGTTTAGGAGGGAACACATTAAGCTCATAGTTGACTCCTTATCTGATTTACACCTGAAAGCTTTGAGAACCTGGGTAGGGCTTGGTGGTGGGAGAATTGGAGTTAGGGATTTGATAAATTCGGTTGTTGATCTTTTGGCATTTCCTTTTGTAGCATTACAGAGCTCTCCCGGTGTACCATCAACCTCTGCATCTATCAATAGTGGTTTCCTTCTAAATATAGGTTCACCGGGTGGAAGAATCGGTGTTGAGAATAGGGAAATGCTCAGAGCAATTGATGCCAGCATGCCCCAGTATGTTCAAGTTCTTTTGGAGGTAATATCTGGATGCTTTCATTTAAAATTTATTGCTGTTTGTAATACTTAATCCTAATAAATACACATTTTTCTAATTTGTATACTCTTTCTGCCAGGTTGGTGTTCCGGGATGCATTCTTAGGTGCATAGACTATATTAATTTGGGAGATCTTGCAAGACCCATGGCTTTTATGGCAAAAATGGTGAGCTACCGTCCCCTTGCTTCACAACTTGTTAAAGAGGGCCTTCTAAATCCGGGTAGGGTGAGAGTGTTGCTTGATGGTTCTCTCCCAAGGGATGCTTTGCTTGATTTTCTGATGATAGTTTCTGATCTTGCTCGAATGTCAAAGGTGCGAATTTCAACACTTTATGTAATTTTTTTATCCAATAACATCTAAAAGCTAATTGGATTTTTAATATTACATCTTTGACATTCTCAAATTGAAATCTAAGGAGGGCGCGTAATGTGGTTCTTTGCAGGACTTCTATGAGGCTATTGACAAGGCTGGTTTGGTAGGGTTTTTGAAAGACTTCCTATTGAGTGATGATTCCGATATTCGGGCAAAGGCTTGCAGTGCTTTTGGGAATATGTGCAGACACAGCTCCTACTTTTATGGCTTGCTTGTAAGAAACAAATGAGTACATTGTTTCACTATTTTAATATCTTGGTACAGATTCTCATTAATTGCTTTCTTCCTATATTTCCAGGCCACTCATAAGATTATTGATCTGCTAATTGATAGATGTGCCGATCCAGACAAACGCACTCGAAAGTTTGCATGTTTTGCTGTAAGATTCTAGCCTGTGGCTTGCTATTGAATCCTCCCATAAGTAGTTCTTTGTAGATTAATTTGTCCTCACTTGCAAAATATATAGCTTAATATAGGAATAGTATCTATACAGCTAATCCCAAATTAGTTGGGACTGAAAAGCTTAATTTATTTATCATCAGGTAGGTATTCAATAGATTGAAAAGGTAAAGCATTTTTTTCTACTTTGAAGTTAACAGAAAAGTAAATATTGCAGTATGGTTAAGCTTCATAAGGACCATAAATCGGTAAATAAGCCAAAAACACAATCATCCGCAATTAATATCATTTTACTTTTATCTTGTGCTGTATTTGGGTACATATCTCTGCAGGTTGGAAATGCTGCGTACCACAACGACGTGCTGTATGAAGAGCTGAGGAGATCCATACCTCAGCTCACAAAGCTTCTACTTGCCGCAGAGGAAGATAAAACCAAAGCCAATGCTGCAGGTGCTCTTAGTAACCTCGTAAGAAATGCCAACACACTCTGTGGAGACATTGTCTCTCAAGGCGCTCTACAGGTCTGTCGGTTATCAATCTTTTCACCTGTTATCTTGTATTCTTTTGCATATTACAAGAAGATTCTATGGCATTAATTGGGCTGCAAATGTACGTATCAATAGCTAAAATCATTTTTAATTCCAAACATAGTGTTGCTCATCTAGTCTTCTCTGTGCACATATCCTGCAGGCTTTGTTGAAGTTGGTTAGCAACTATTCGACCCTCGCTTTGAGCCCAAGCAGAAGGGATGCTGTGAGCGATTCACCTCTTAAAATTGTGCTCTTTGCTTTGCGTAAGATGTGCGACCATGCTATTTGCCGACGTTTCCTCTGCTCATCCGAGCTATTCCCTCTCCTCACTCAGCTTAAACAATCACCAGATCCAGTCATTGCCGAATATTCTTCTGGTATTATCAGCAAAGCAAGTCAAACATGATCTTTTTCTAGCAAAAATTGCTTCAAGTGCGTCAGGGAAAATGATTTTCACCTCCTTTTGTCGTAATCTTTTGTGCATATTGTCGCATGCATAGATAGTATGTCGATTGCAAGATGAACTGAGGGTTTTTACCATTCGCACGAGAGGGCATCTTCCAAGTGCAAATCGGTTTATTATATTTTGTTTAATCATTTGTTGAACATTGAGATCTGTATGTTCAGCAACTCGCTGGCGAGTAAGATTCAGTGTGCTTGCCTTGCCGCCGCACTAATGTGGGACAGTGTGCAGTTAGCATGTAGTTAACTAGCTACAGCTATATCAAGATAGTTACATGTAAAACCTGCTTTTTTTTTGCACGTAAGCTGTATCTGAAAGCCAAAGCCTCAATCCTTGTTGTTTAGTCTGAAAGAGGTGTAAGAATCTACTGCTATAGGATGAAATAAATTATTTTCTGATTTTATTGTACCATGTTGAGCGATCAGGCTGGCAAACATTTGTACTAGCAGGTATGAGATTCCTTCCCTTCCTACCAAATTTTATTGCGCTTTGTGATAGACTCTTTGCTTCTAGCACTGGCTATTCTTAATGTAAGTAACAATACACAAAACTTATCTCAATTATGAATCATTTTGAATCAATTAATTAATTAAAATTTTTAATTTGTTCGATTTAAACTAATTAGTTATTTTAATAAATTTATAGTCGTATGAATTGTATATAGTATACAAAATAATATATTCAAATTTTGAAATCAAGATATTATTGATTTGCTCAAATTAAATAAATTGAAAGATTAAATTGTAAAATTAAAATTTTGAAAGATTAAATAGCAAATTCAAAATAGTTTATAATTTTGAATAGTTTTTGTATATTTTTGCATTTACTACAGTTGTGTTTCAGATACCTTTGTTTTTTTTTTGGTTTTCTCCCCCCTCTGTTATCATTTACCATTTGCATAGCTCAATAAAACTAACGCGATTTCACATAGCCGCATCGTAGGTGGACGGCAGAGAAGCCTTTAGATGGGAAATAGCTCCAAGAGATCGCAGGTTACCACACCCCACTTTGCAGGGAGAGGTACACATGCGGACAACAACAACAACAACAACAACAACAACACAAACTAATTTCATACCCCCATACGAGCGATTGCATATCTAGTGATGATTATTTTTATAAGCATTAACCGGCCTAGACGCCGTAAACTGGCGATTATAAGCCAAACACACACGGAAACGCCCAGAGCAAATCATAATAAACCGAACCCGCAACACGGCAAATAAATTGTCGGTACAAATTATGAATGGAATTGAAAAACTGCAACCATTTTTCTCCAGTACATGATCCTCAGCAGAGATGTTTTTAACTGCCAAAATAGTGACGGGGCGGACCATCTATAATTCGTTCTTTTTCTTCTTTTTTTTTTTTTTTCCCTTTTTCTGAGCTTTTGGAAAAATTAGGAACTCAATGCAAGACAACTCGACCACAATATCACAATCACATTCCCTAGTTTACAGTGTCTAACATGACCCACTTAAATATAATGTCGCTGCAGTCGCCAGATCCTTTCAACACCTGAATATTAAAACCCGAAAAGCTATAGAGAAAGGTTTTAGAAGGACTTCCAAGTCAAAAACCTGACTAGGGGTATCACGCGGCGCTCTACTTAATGTACTGGGACAGCCACTTGAAGCCCTCGCCGTAGCCCATCTTGCGGACAATGCTGCACATGAAGACCTCGAGGGGGCGGACGTTGGAGTCCACAAGGTTCACCTTACCCTTGCCTGTGGTGAAGTTGCTCAGGCCCAGGTGGTAGCGCAGCTCTTCCTCGGATGCCGCGTAAGGGATGTCGATCTTGTTGCCTAGTATGAGGAAGGGAACGTTCGCGAGAGCCTCGTCAGAGAGGAGGGCATCAAGCTCCTTCTTCGACTCGGCGAACCTCTCCTTGTCAAAGGCATCCACTAGGTAAACCACTGCGTCCACCTGCCAAGCCAGATAAAAGCATTGGTATTCGCGTATGTTTCCATGTCATAAAAAATATTTACTATTGCAGTTTGTTTGATGCAAAGATAACCCTTTTAGAAACGTTTTATTTCATAAAAAGCTAATATAAACTATTATTAAAAATACAATTTCCAGGGAATTAAAATACCTTAATAGCATTAAGAAACAGAAAGAGTGACAAAAACCATCAGCAGTACCAATGTTCGCCAAATATGTCCACTTCACTAAAATTCTATTGAACAAAAAAAAATGGCCAGAAAAAAGGGATAAAGTGTTGTATTACTGACAACTATATATAATCACAGGTTTTTGTTAGATGAGTTCTGTTGATTGAGGTGTGACGGAGGAATGACAAATGACGTGCTGTTTGATAGATATTATGGATGGAGACTAGGAAAAATGAACGAGCCAGTCCAAACTACAAACATAGGTGAAAGAAGTGTGGAAAACTACAAGGATATAAAAGGGAATGGACGGCAATAATGACTAACAAGGTTCAAGATACAAGAAAGAGAATGCTGCATGTATTAAGTCAAAAGACATTATTTATAAGAGCAGCAAAGCATTTTTAGAACTCTGAATATCCCATAAAGTCTACTGAATATAATTTCAGGAAAGTCCCTTAAATAAGAAATCCAAAACAAAAAAAGGAAACAAACTGTAACAACACCAGATAGAATCTTTTATCACAAATAGCCTTTCCATTAATATCTGCTCCAACGAAACTAGAAAGTGACAACAATATCAGGGGATTGAACAAAAAGGAAATCCAGCAAAGAGATGATGGTGATGCATTCCACTTATAGAATTCATTGTAGGCCAAAACCGAACTTGAAGATAGTCTCATACTGATAGAATCGAAGGGGAAATGTGATAAAGATAAAAACTTTCAAACTAAGGTATACAATTTCGAAATTCAAAGTTCAACTTACAACTAACCTAGAAAGAATATTGGACGAAAAGGAGAAGACAAACAGATACTAAACTCAACTAAAAGGATCAGAATGTCCAAAATGGTCAAGTTATACACAAAGATGAATCTCCGAGCATATAATATCAGATTATTTAATAGAAAAAATAAAGATGAGGGAGAAGGTGCCTCAACAAATTTAGCTTCAAAATGCATGAAAACAAATAAATACATCAGGTTTTAGCAATCTTTGTTTGCATCCGATTCTCATCATTGAAACTAGTATTCTTTGTGTTATTTTGCAAAATAAATTTCTCCACTTGAAAGCTAAGGCTAATCTGGCACATATAAAGTACGCCATATCAAGGATTAAAAATTACCTACTTGTGCTTGTACAAAATCTAATTAAACTAATGTCAACCAAACATGCGTAGCTAACAGAAGACAACGTTGGTTGAAAGCTGTCGAGAACATTAAAATTTGTTTATATTTTTGTGGTCCATCTTGCCAGGCTGTTGCATAAATGTGACAGTATGTAAAGAAATACAAACATCATGTGCTAGTGTTGTTTGTCTTATATTTACTATAAACAACAACCTCATGTCATCAAATAAATGTTCTCAATCGACAATAATGGAGAAAATCTTCACAAACAATTTTTTTAATCTAATAAGCAAGCAGTTGAATAACAAAGAAGGAAAAAAGAAAACTATTTAGCAGAAAAAGCTGATTGTAGCAAGTGTTTCCTTCCAAGACTTTTCTCATTCTTACCTTCCACCAGTTGTTACCTTGTGAAATATGTGCAATTTTTCAAATTTACAGAAGAATTATGAAATGAAATGGACAAAAGATATTTGAAATCTTCAAATCTTCAGGTTGCCGTTTTTCTACGGAAATAAAATTCAATCTCCATAAATCTTCTTTTACGAGAATTTAAGAGACACATATGGCCAACTTCCCCCTTCATGCAGTTGAATTCATTTCAATGATCTCCTTATCATATTTATGATTCTAAAATTAGAAATGGTTTCAAAATTATATGTTGTGAAATGAAGTAATTGGATTCATTGAATCAAGATGCAGCGAAACAAGCGAGATATAGCAATCCAATAACCAATTAGCCAAAATCATCAGGTAGATCGAAGAATCAAACATGAAGATCGAACCTTGGCGTAGTAATCCTTCCACACACGGCGAGCGATCTGATGCCCTCCGAGATCGAAGGCCTTGAATTTGATCTTCCCGATGCTCAGCTCCTCGGACGTCGGATACTGCGTCGGCTGGTGCTGCACCAATCTCTACTCATCCAAGAAACCCCCAAAAATGTTTCAAACATCAAAAAATTCAAAAAAAAAAAATCACCAAAAGACCTCACAAGACCCACGAATTAACAACATATAGGACAAATGTTACAGATCAAGCAAAATAGGGCATAGATCGAAACCTCGTCCTTGAGCATGTGAAGCAGCGTCGTCTTCCCCGCATTATCCAACCCCAGAAAAAGGATCTTCGCCTCCTTTTGCCACAACCCTAGCGAGGCCAGCACGCCATAGAACCAGTCGACGAGGAACATCGCTGCGGCCGAGAGTTCGCCCCCCGACGCGCGAAAATCGCCCGAAAAATCGCCAAATACTCCTCAAGCGAGATCGGATCTAGCGATCCGAGACCCCGCCGATCCCGATCTGGTCGCAAGGAATCGTTCCAAAACCTCCCTCGACGCAACGAGTAGAGAGAGAGAGAGAGAGAGAGAGAGAGAGAGAGAGAGAGAGAGAGAAACCCTAGGAATGGAAACGAAGATGCGGGGGTAGGTTTGAACCGCGAAGAAGACGATCAACCAGAGAGGCGTAGCGTGGACGATGACGTGTCGGTCGCCTACCGAATTTTAGAAGGTGAGGAGGCCTCCCCGTGACCGGAGAAACCGGTAAATGGGGAGCGGTGACCGGCGCTCTCCGGTGTCCGAATCGTCGACCAATAGGAACGCGAGGAAGGGCCTTGCCTCGTCATCGAGCGAATCATGTCCGTTCGATCGGGATCCAACGGTTCTTGCTTTTTTTTGGACTATATTAGTTAATGGTAGGTGCGTTTGTTGTTTTGTCCCCAATAGGAAAACCACACAAGTCAATTTGATTAAATTCCTTCATTTTATAATTTAATTTTGATTTAACCAGATTGAAATTAGAATTTACTATTTAGGAAGTAATAATGTTGTTTAGGGTTTAATTATCATCAGTAAAATTTTAGGGTGTATTTTTTCCCATTTGATTTTAAATAGAAGAGCTTCCAATTTTTTTAATAAAATTTTGGTTTTAGGTGTTTTCAATAAGTTAATTTAATTATGTCTAATGATATAAATATTCAATTATAGATTTTATTATCAACTTTGAGTGAATACCATACCTTATTCCACCTAAACCTAACATTCAATATATGTCAAAAATAAGATCAAAGTCACTGTTTTCAAATGAAATAAATTTCTTTTTTCTTTTTTTAGAGAAAAATAAGCATTATATTTTATTTTCACAATTTATAATTTACCATTCAATATAATTTTAATTCTGGATGGTTGATTGTTATATTTGCTTGATTTTCACAAATTTTATTTATGAATCACAATCTATAAATAAATCATAAAAAAAATGAGCAACATGTAGTATCGATAAATCATAATTGATTTTAATTAGATCAAAAATTTTGTTCCGTTCGATAAATTTTTTAATCGCAATGGATAATATTCAGATAGTCATAACTTTTCATTCATGTGTTTATTTTTAGCATGTAATTCCATTTTAAAAATATTTTTTGAAATTTATGTGTCAAACTGGAAAATTATTCTTATATTTTAAAAATTTTATAATTTTACTATTTTAAATCTGATTATTTGATTATTTATAATCAATTTAGGTTTAGAAATATATTAAAATTTATTATAATAAAATATTATAATATATGAGTCCGGTTATTATACTTGTACAAGTATCAAGTAATTGGTGCTTGTAAATTTTTTATCGTTAAATCTACCACTTTGACAAATTTTATATCTTAAATCATTCTATTCCACCAATCAAAATTTTATATCTTAAATTATTCTATTCCATCAACCACTCACTAACTCAAGAATTACACTTTTTATCAAAGAGTTAAAAACCTACAAGTACGAATGGCTTAGTACTTTTACAAGTATAATAGCTCAATTTTATATATATATATATAGAGAGAGAGAGAGAGAGAGAGTCCTGCTACTATACTTGTACAAGCACCACGTAATTGGTGCTTGTAAATTTTCCACAGTTAGATCTACCGTTTTGACTAATTTTATTTTTTAAATCATTCTATTTCACTAATTATTCACTTAACCCAAAAGATCAACTATCATCCTAACTATACATATTTTCATCCAATGACTAAAAATTTACGAGTATCAATAATTTAGTACTTTTAAAAATATATAAGCTCAATTTTATATATATATATATATATATAAAAGAGTCCGGCTAGAATATTATCGATAGCACCAAACAATTAGTCCTATCAAGTTTTCAGCCGTTGTATGAAAAGATATGCGGTTAGAATTACAATGGTCCCCTAAGATTTTTACTATTCAACCAACCACCTAGTAAACTCTAGAAGACCACTATAATTCCAACCGTATATTTTTTCATCCAACGGCTAAAAACTTGATAGCACCAATGACTTGGTGCTATCGATAATATTTTAGTCTAATTTTATATATAAAATGTTCATGTAATGCAATTAACTTTTATTGTTTTATCAAAAAATTATGATATTTATGGATCTCTCTTTTCCTCTTTATATTTTTTATTTTTTAAATCAACTTTTAAACTTGTGTCACATCATTATTATTGCCATCTCAGAAATCATTTGAGAATGATTTGGATGCGCATAGTTGCTGCTAATGCTTTTGGTTCCAACCAATTTATACAAAATAAATAAACAAAAAGGCGCAACTTATTAAGACCATAAAGATAAAGATTCTAAATTAATTGTGACATGATTAATATAATTTAACTGCATTGCCATAAAATTCAGCTGTACATAAAAGTGTAGTACATCTCTAAAACTTTAGCCTTATTAATTGAATAATAATAATAATAACAACAGCACAGTAATAAAAGTTCAAGATCATTCCACTGGGCGCTTCACAATAAGAACTGGGCATTTTGCATTTCTCATGCAGTAATCACTTACACTTCCAAGAAGAGCCCTGCCAGAACCACACAGAAAAAAGAAGAAGAAAAAAAAACACACCCCTAAGCAAATACATTTTAAGTGGACTATATATGAACTTGACAAATGTTGATCTCTCACCTTTGAATGAAGCCATAACCATGGCTTCCCATGACTAGAAGATCAGCTCCAAGCTTATCCACCATATCACATATCACATCTCTCGCGTCCCCCACCGCGACCTTCTCCTCGACTTTTATCTGATCCAAGTACCAAA
The DNA here is from genome assembly GCA_029168755.2 of Tillandsia fasciculata. Taxonomy (NCBI): domain Eukaryota; kingdom Viridiplantae; phylum Streptophyta; class Magnoliopsida; order Poales; family Bromeliaceae; genus Tillandsia; species Tillandsia fasciculata. Next base: position 13,676,707 of record CM054951.1, read on the forward strand.
AAATTTGTTTAAGTTTATTAGAAACATGTGTATGTAGTTGGGCGTGTTTAATGCACTTGGAGTTTCTGAGAAAAAGTATGAAATAGGACCGGCCGTGGGGTTACCGAGCACACCTCAACTCACACAGCACACGAGCGCAGCGAAAACAGAATCTTTCGTAGATGAAAGTAGATGAAAACGATTGTAGAAAACAAGCACGAGAATAACTAAAGAAATAAAACAAATAAGAAAATGTAAGGACACAAGAATTACGTGGTTCGGCCAATAATGTGTCAACCTACGTCCACGGACAAAACCACCTCAATGCATTATTCGATTAATCCACGACACAAAAGTATAAGGTGTAAAATTGGATTACAAGAAACTTTCTCACGGAGGCTCTTCACGTTTTTCCTCTCAATTAGGATTTTTCAATGAAGCTTTAAAAAATAAAAAATGAATCGCAAGAGTTAATATAACTCTAAAAACCTAATTCTAATAAGAAACGATCTCCACCGTCCATCCGAGTTTTTAAATCACTTCTAGTCGTCGTTCATATCCTCTTAAGAATTATCTTTAAGATATTCCTAAATTATCCCTAATCTTTAGAAACAAGATTGGATCAAATCCATATGGACTCGAAACATGATTTTACATAATCCAACAAAGTATTGCTTTGAGTAATTAGAGAAACTTCCAACGGAAAGCAAAAGCTAAGAGTTTATGCTTTTGGCTCTTCAATTGTCCAAAATTCATTTTACTCGTCAAATAGTGCGCGGTATTATGCAGAAAAGACGAATGTCCACTATTTTAGCGCAAAAATTTTATATCAGAGCTTCTGCGTTATCACATATTGCAACCAAATTAATGACCTAGCAATAATCAATGCTTGTTATTTATCCATATATAGAGAATTAATACATGAACACAAAGGTGAGGTCACTTCACTTACATTTTCGTAGGCTTTGCAAATATTCTTAGCTTTTTCCATCACAGAATCTGCAAGATCTCTGCTGTATTTGTCTATGGAAGCTGTGACCTCCTCAGAGAATACATATCCTGAAAATAACATGAAATTGAAGACCAAATAATAGAAGCAAAGAGTATGCAAAGTCAAAAAATAGACTTGTTAATTAAGCTAGCAATAAGTATAAAGTATATACATAGGATAAATGAAAAAGTATATGTACACATTAAAAAATTTCTCTTTACCTAAGATCTCTGGTTCTTGCAGATTAGGTGTAAAATCTATTTCAGTGCCAAATAGATGATGATCCCTCCTATTTTCTGGATATGAGAAAATTGTATTTATATCGCGACTTGATTAAATTATAAATTAAAATTCGTGTATAAATAGACTACCATATTTAATTTACTAAAATAGTGCTAAATACTTATCTAAAATTTCTGAAAATAATTTTTGACCAGGGTAAGAGGTAGCAATCGACAAAATGGAGGGGGGGATTCCAAGAGTGTTTGGGTACAAAGGGGGGGAATTTGAACCAAAACTCCCAAAATGACTTTTAATTAGCTAGCAAATAAAAACTTATACACAATTAAGTATATGTACACATTAAACAATTATGCTGGTTGCAGATTAGGTGAAATTTTTCAGTGCCAAATAGATATATTCCTATTTCTGGATATAGACGGTTAAACTAGATTTAAATTAAAATTTCGTATTATACCATATTAATTTACACATATTCTGAAAATAAAAAAAAAAAAAGAGAGTGGGAATTAATTCACGAATCTTTACATATCATAAAAAAATTTACTTTTAAAAAATTATGCTGTTGAGAAATTTTTTTTAATATATATATTCAACACTTAATTTGTAATTCTTTTATTTTTCTAAGTACATTCTTCTTAAAGCTAAATACTATTAGTTTACTACTAAATATAACTATTAACTATAAAAAAAAAATTCATTTACTATAAGGGTGTCACTTATTCCTTTCGTTTAGGCATGACATCCTCGTTAGCTTAATTACATTACAGATTTTCTCGTTTAGGCCTAATCACATTACAGATTCTTCTGTTTAGACCTGACGTATTCGTCAGTACAATCATACACACAATCTAAAATTATCCGGCGATATAAGATTTGTCTGCTAGTTTTGTCATTCAGATTCTGATATAGCATATTGTTATTCAGATTCTGAGTCAGCCGAAACTCGTCACACACTTACGAATACAACACAAGATCATCACCCAGCCCAACATTACTAGACGATGTGAGACTTATCTCGCTAGTCTTATCGATCAAATTCTGGCATAGTATGTTATCATTCAGACCTTGACTTAACCGAAATTCGTCACATACTTTCGACTGGTGATTAACTCTAATACCAAATATAACGATCCAATCCACTAACAATAATAACTTATTGAATTCAAACTATTGACTCAAAATATTTAAATCCAATTATTATTATTAGTGACCATAATCTCTGGTATATTTAATCAAAATTTCATTCTTATCCGATGTGAACTTATTAAGACGTCACACTCACATATACACATATCCTTTTTATTCTCCTAGGGCCCGTTTGGTAACGGAATAAGACAAAATTAGCTATTTCAGAAATAAATATAAAGTATGGAACTAGTATAAAAAGGCGTTTGGAATGGTTCTAGAGATAAGAGATTTTGTGTTTGATATGATAAGAGTTTTAATTGGATTAAATAACCTTTTTGCCCTCAAACTTTACTATGTGTTAAAACTTGTTAAATTCTAATTTCTTTCTTTTAATTAATGAATTAAAGACTTACGAACAAAAAAAAAGATAAAATCAAAATCAAAATCAAATTATATTTTATGAAAATAATATTTAATTTAATATTCCATCTGCTCTATTTAAAAAAAAAAATTTATTCATCATATTTTATGAAAAATATTTTTATAATGAAACAAAGGTATATGTTATTTGTCTGCTATAAATTTCATATTACTTTCCTACTAATATATATAATTGGTTAAATGATCTTTTTGCTCTCAAATTTTATTATGTGATAAAATTTATTAAATTTTCATTAAAGATAATTTTAGAAAAAGAAATATAGTAAAATTTTAGGAATAGTAATTTTTAGTTATACCAGAAGTATTAGAACAAAATATTTTTATAGTTCCTGATGGAATATTTTCCATATCCCCAAACAATTTCATTTACAAACGGGTACAAACATTTTAATTTCTTTCGAAATCTATAATGAAAATAAATTATTTCGGACTTAATCGGAAATAGCTGACAGGATGACATGGCACATACAAATAATGAAGAAATATTTTAGGAGCAATCGTAAGAGTCGTGTGTTTATTGTCTTATGGAAGGATACATCGGTAATTATAATAAAAAAAAATTACAGATTTAATCTAAACTATTTTATCTTTCAAAATACTGATTTTATTATTTATTATTTTAATTTATTTAATTTGAATCAGTAAATAATATTTTAATTTTAAATTTAAATTAATTACTCAATTTAATAAATTTATAATTATAAAAATTATATAAAATATATTATTTAAATAAGTAAAGATAAGTTATACATTAAAAATTTGAAATTAAAATATTTTAAATTTTAAATGGCAAAATTAATTTTTTTTAAAAAAAAAGATAATTAAATCAAAATGATTCATAGTATACCTTTTTATCTAAAATAATTATAAATATATATATCTAATATACTTTTCAAAACTTCAAAATAATCTTATTTATTCCTAAAAAATAAAAACATTCTCGGTAATTTTAAAAATTTTCTTCAAATATTCTCGATTTACTAATGAAATTAAAATTTAGAAGAGTATTTTAATAATTTCAAAATAAATTTAAAAATCTTAAATAAAAATAAGGGATAAATAAGCAAAAGGCCCCATATAAAAACAGTGGTGGAATGTAAAAGTGGCGGTGGGTCGTACCGGAAGCGTCCAACGCGGAGAACACGGGAGACGGAGGCCGAACGTAGAGGAGGACGAGAGCGTCGCGCTCGGCCGCACAAATGCATCGGAGGCTCCAACGGAGGGCGCAGATGCTCTCCTCCCCCTCGTCCACCGCCACCACCACCACCCTCCTCCGACCCCCCTCAAACGCCGCCACGTCATCCATGTCCATATTCCCCCTCCGATCGAACGCCAAATACACGCCTCGCTACGTAGTCCCGCCCGCGCCGATGCTTCTTTGTAGTGGTGAATGGCGGATGCGAGCAGCGGTTTTCAGTCTCCCGCTGGATTCCTATTCGGGTCGCGGTTTTGGCAGGCTTCCGGATTAGGTCTTTCGGGTTTTTTTTTCTTTGATAGATAAATCCGAAAACCGATAAGGATAATTAGTATGATTTTTTTTTTTTTTTTTTTTTTAATTTCATACAACTCCTTATAAAAATACCGATTAGCAAATATATTTCCATAAAATTTAATTTTTCATATTTATTCTTTCAAAAATTTTAATCATAAATTAAATATTTAATCGAGTAAGATAAATTTATCTTTTTATCCTTTCATATATTATATTTAATCATAACTATATTTTTTAACAGTTAGATTTTTATAAGAACATATTTATAAAGGTAAAATTGATATTTTACTTATATTTTATTAAAAAATAAATAGTAAACTATAACGGTAACAAATTATATATATATATATATATATATATATATGAATAATTTAGTATTTTTGAAAGAATAAATATAAAAAATTAGATTTTGTAGAAATATATTTACTATTCTTCGATATGTTTATAGAAAATTGTATGAAATTAATTTTTTTTACAAAAAAAAATTATAGTATATTATAACTTTATTTTTTTAAAAAAAATAATAATTTTTTAAAAAAATATAAAATAATTAAATTTAAAATTTAAAATCTAAAATTTTAGATACTTAGCCATCAATTTTTTTACAATTTGTGCGAAATACCAGCACCATTTGTATTTGTGTGACTATTTAATTCAGCTAAACTATTTGTGTGTTTCTCATAAAAACCGTGGTCCAAAACCGTTTTTGCTTTACTTTGTGTGCACGTCACATGTTTTTGCTTTACTAGCTGTTGTATGATTGAAAAAGTGGCACTTCAGATCAGTTTAAAAAAAAAAAAAAAAAAAAAAAAAATTCTTCTTTTCTATTGAAAGAATCTGTTGCTAAATTTGATTTTAAATTACTGTATTTTATAAATCGTAGAAATATTAATAACAAATAAATAGTTGATGTACACTGGCTGGTCCAGATATAATAATGGATTTAAATTTTTAGATTAGATGAGTTTGATTAGATCCCTTATTTTTTGAATTCACATGAGTTTGGGTTAGACTCAAAGCTCTGTAACAAATAGGATTTAAACCGATGATCTGACGATCTTAATCTACTCGTCTTTCGGACCTCTCTCCATTTAATCCCACATCGACTGGGCGTGATTAAGAATTTGGAAGAGGCTTGTATATAAGTTCAGTGACTTTAATATTACAGGACACGCAGCTGCGTGGTGAGCACAGAGCGAACTATTCTTTCGCCTTTTACTAAAGAATACCGTGTGTGCGCCACTCTAAGCAGCATACGCCAATTTTTGTAGGGATTCCCCATTCCTCTTGGGTGGGGCCCAACAATTCAAAAAAAAAAAAGTATTTTTTGAGATTCGGTGCAGAGAATGACCAAGCCCGGGTTAGTAGGGCTTCACCACCCCGGTGTGCGGCACGAATCTCAAAGAAGGGCATATATCTAACAGTGGTCTTTCACGTTCCAAACATAAAAAAAAAAAAAAAAATGAAGGCCTTGTTTGTTTCATCATCATCGCCCTCACGCCCCCGCTCTCCACTTCCGCGACCTCCCATCCCCCCCCGCATCCTGAGCCTCGCGTCGGAGGCGGAGCCCATGGCGCTTGCGGAGAAGACGAAGGGAGCGGCGGCCAAGGAGAGCAAGCTGAAGACGAAGGGGGCGGCGGCTGCGGCTGCGGCTGCGGCGGCCAAGGAGAGCAAGCTGCGGGGCGGGCGCTTCCAGGAGAACGTGACCGACGCGGTGGAGAGGTTCGGCGAGTCCGTCTCCTTCGACAAGAAGCTCTACAAGCACGACATCAGGGGCAGCAGAGCCCACGCCAACATGCTCGCCCAGCAGGTGCTGCCTCCTTTTTGATGTCTTTGTAGCGTGCCCATCAGGTGTTCGACGAAATGCTTCAGTGGTTGTGTTTAGAATGAAGCTTTAGTTTTGGCGAGGTACTACTGATATGGGGCTTTTTTATGGGTTTGTAGCTTGCCCATCAGGTGTTCAACGAAATGCCTCAGTGGTTGTCTTTAGAATGAAGCTTTAGTTTTGGCGAGATACTGATATGGGGCTTTTTTATGGGTTTGTAGCGTGCCCATCAGGTGTTCGACGAAATGCCTCAGTGGTTGTGTTTAGAATGAAGCTTTAGTTTTGGTGAGGTACTGATATGGGGGCGAGGAAATGTTGCTTTTTTGTGGGTTTTGTTGGGAGAACGATGAGGCCGTGGAAAGGCGTCTCCTTTATGCGCTGTAGATTGTGTGATCATTGTATTTGGGACAACGGAGATTTTGCTGAGGATGGTGCACTGTCGAAACATTGATGCGGCATCTTAGATTGTTTAAACGTTGTAGTTGGGAGAGTGGGGTATTCTTGGTGCATTATAGAAATTATGGTGCAGCTTCTTGGAATGTTATTTACACTTTGTTTTGGTACCAAATCAAGATAGGATTGAATTGATTTTTGAGGTACCATGAATTCAGATGAATTGATCTTGGATCTAATTTCTTTCATTTGGAATACAAAGTGATAAGTTTAGGCCTTGCTTTGCTTTGCTTCTGCTTTTTTGAGTTCAAGGAACAAAAAGTGATTGCTATGTTCTTCTTTGCAGAGTTTGATTACTGTTTATTCTTTTACTTTGGCATGATTTTTTCACTTGAATTGTTATTTTTCACTCGAATTGTTAATGCAACTATTGTCAGTAACCTTTCTGTTTGATAATGTTTTTGAACCAATTCATATGTTTTAAATTTTCAGGTGGCATTGGTTAGATTAGCTTTGAAGAATGAGGAATTAATAGTTCCTGGCTATACTCATTTGCAGAGGTCTACTATATTTACAGTGGGCTCGGCTGCCGCTGATGTCCTGGATGCTTGCTTCGGAGGCAAAGGGGCATTCGGTTAAGTAGCACTCTCGATGACAGTTTGTCCGGCTAGGCGGAATATACTCGGCTTTGAAGGCCAACCTCGTTGGCGGAATTGTTTGTTCGGAACTCGCGGAGTTCGACGAGGGGTTCGACGTAAGGCACGGCGCCGGGCAGTCAGGCTCGTGGAGGAGCATGCTTGTTGTATCTCGCTGTTTAAGTTCGAGGGCGTGTCCGTAACAAGAAACTCGAAAAAGCTGGCTCAGGTGTGCGACACTTGAACGCCGCACAGGATAATTTTAAGACGAAAAAGCTGGCCCCGTGAACCTCTCCGCCGCTTCCGTCCCACAGCTTGCTATCCTTAGCCGCCGCAGTCGCCGTGGGCATTAAAATTACTGATTTTTTAAACTTTTCTTACCTATTATGTAAATTACACAAACTTTTTTATTTTTTAAAAATTTAAATTATTTTACATATCATCTAATTTATTAAATTATTTATATAAAAAATAATATATTTAAAAAGCTACAAATAATTATTTAATTTATTTTTTAAAAAATTTTTAAAAATAGCGATTTCATCATTTATCACAACATACTATTTTTTATTCTTCTTATTTCTAATTATCAAATCAAATAATAATTTTTTTATATCTGATACTAATCTTATACTCAATCAAATATAAAATTATAATAATTTATATATATATATATATATTATAAATTCTAAATTCTAAATTATAAACAAAACAAAATAAATATGTATGGTGGTTTCGTCTCACCCTATTTATTTGTCGGGAAGTAATGTATAATTATAAGTATAACCTTCAACTTTCTTCTCCCCCATTGTGTAATTATAATAAATTTAATTTTTGAATTAATAATAATTTTTTAATTTGATTTTAATTTTAAATTTTAAATTTTTAAATTTTTTTGGTGTAAAATTTCAAATCTATTACGGCAAATCAAATTTTATATCCTAAGTGAGTCTTTAAACTAAATTTTGAGATAAAATTATAGTTCATTCAACTAGTAAAAGAACCAACTAATATTAATTTTTGAGTTGGTTGCAATTCGAAATTTGTAATTTATTTTTCAATTTGATAGTTATATCTATAGTTCGTGATATTGGAAAAAGGTTATGACAAATATATATAATTTATATAGACAAAAATTTTAAATTATATGGATTATATTAGTTTATATTCAGATTTAGAAATTAAAATATTTATAGTTTAGTTAGAATAATTATGGTGCATACACATACTTCATTAAATGATTAATTCTATACATATTCTCTAATTAATTATTATTCTACAAGTAACTGAATCATTATATTAGAAAAAAATTATAAAAATATATTTTGAATAGACAAATTTTTTAAATGGCATAGATTATATCAGTTTATATTTAAAATTTAAAAATTAAAATATTATTTTACAAGTAACAAAAAAAAATAAAAAAATTTAGGATTACAAATAATCTTATCGTCTTTCAATTAATAAAGGTATGAATACTATTTTATTGTTGTCTCTCTTTATATTCTAAAGATAAGTTTTAAATATTTTTCTTATTTTTTAGGTTTCACCATAAACAAAGTAACGCCTATTTAATTTTTTCATTATTTTTTTATTTAATAATTTTGTTCTTTAAAAAAAAAAAACAAGATTGTTATGGACTATGAAATCAACTGAACTTTAAAATTGAAGAGAAAAAGGATTATAATATCAGATACTATGAGTTTGAATAAAAAAAAAATTCCTTTCTTATTAATTTTTTTATTATTTATTAAAATGAACTATGAATTATTATGCTATTATATTAAATTATATGATCTTGTATGAAGGTTTAGAATATGTTTGAAATTTCTGCTCTCATGCCATAATAAGATATTTGATTGATTTTTTATTTTTATTTTATTTTTATTATGTGAATTTAATAAGTCATTTTGTATTTTATATTTTTCTTTACATATTTATTTAATATCTATATTTGATAATTCTCTTATAATAATAATAATAATAATAATAATAATAATAATAATAATAATAATGTCTATTGGTATCTATTTTTAAGATCACCATGGTAATTTTTTTAAATGAGTGGTGAGTTGCTTTGGTGGTCGACCCATGAAAACATAATTAAAAAAATATATACAATAATATTATATAATTGAATATACAACTATCAGGGAGAGAGAGTTTTAATAATTATTTTTATGATTTGTGAATAAATTTACCATATAAAAAATTTATTTTACATAAAAAATTATTATTTTTAATTTTTGGTATTAATCTTTATTTTGAATCTCTATATATTTTTAGTATTAATCTTCACTAGCGTGTTGTTGATATAGTTTATAAGTTGCTTATAATTTTAATTATATTAAAAAAAATTATATAAGTAACAGAATGGAAAATAGAGAATAATCTTATCTTTTCTTTTCTTGTAGATGGAGAGTTGTTAAACTATATAATTTATTATATTAAAACAAAATTATAAAAATATAAAATAAAGAGTTTGAAGAGTTTTTTACAATTAATGGTTTTATCTTTTAAATAATAAGACATAAATGCTACTTTATTATTGTCTCTCACATTTTAAAGATACGTTTTAGATAATTTCTCAAATCAAGTAATAGATAATTAATTTATACAAATTTTTTTTTTATTGTTTAGTAATTTTGTTCCTTGAAAAAAATGAAGTAAAATTAATATGGGCTATCGCATTAACTGGACTTTGAAATTAAACAAAAAAAAATTTATAACAAAAAATACTGTAGATTTGAATTATATTTTATTATTATTATTTATTTGTTTATTATTTTATTAAGTTGAATTATGAATTATTATATTATTATATTAAATTACATGGTTTTTAAGGAGGCTTAAAAAATATTTAAAAATTTCTACTCTGATACGCAATAAGATGTTTAATTGATATTTACTTTTAATTTTTATTATGTGAATGTAATAAGTTATTTTGTATTCTATATCTCTATTTTTTATGTATTTATTTGACATTAATATATGATAATATTTTTATAAAGATAACTTTTTTTTTTTATCCTTTAAAGATAAAAAAATATATATACCTTTCAACTAAGTAATTATAAGATGTACTTCTCAACTATTTTTTGTTTGACTTTCTTAATAAAAAAAAAAAATATGGAGTGATTTTTTTGCTATATGCTATTTCTAAATAAGCCCCTCAATTTTTGTTTACTAACACCGTCAACTTTGGCGAATGCATTAGCCAGGCGGTTCGGGGGGTACTCGCATGATTTCTTCGTTGCAAGATACAACGACCACGACTTCGTCATCCTTTTGCCGGGGTGGGTGTCCGCGGACATTCTCATCAGGAGGCAGCTGATCACGCTCGACGACATTTGGCTGAGGTGCTTCGCGTGGGGACATTACTGGAACGCGCGCCCCCACAGTACTATGTACACGGCGTGGATCCAACTCCGCAACGTACCTTTTGAGTGCTGGACGACGCCGAGGATCGCTTCGATGGTGAGTGGTTTTGGCCGTTTTATCCGGGCGGACGAGAATAGCAAAAATATGTCCGACCTGAGGGCGTATAGATGCCGGATCGCCGTTGACGACGTAAGGGAGATCCCCCACCGGCTCTCTATTGTGATGGGCGATGAGCTGGTGGACATCCACGTACACTTGGAGAGCTCGGAGAGGATCCAGGTGGGAGGCGCTAACCCCCCCCCCCTCCACCGGAGCCGACGGGGCCAAACGGCGGAGCTCGGGGAAGCAATAGTTTCGGTGGGCAGAGAGAGGGGGGGGGGGGCGGCAACATCGGGGAAGGAGGGGAAGTGATGGATGTTGGAGAGGAGGAGGCGGCGCGCGACGAGAGATCGGAGAGTTCGGTCAATCGGGCCACCACGCTGCCGATGCCGGGGGGTGGCGCCTCGCGTCAGCCTCGCGAGGATGGATCGGTGCAGCACTTCGGCAAGGCGGCGGCGAATGCTGGTTCGAAGGGGGTCGGCTGGCGACCCCGGGGGAGGCCGGCGGCTCGCCTCATCTGGTCGCCGGTCGTCAGGACGTGCGGAGGTGGTGACCGGCGGGACGGCGTTGGGGAACGGGTGGGTGCACCTTCCAAGGCAAGCGGTGGACTGTTTGGCACGGGGATGTGTGCACGTCGGGCCGCGGGAGAGGAGCGTGAGGGGCGGAAGGGGGCGACTGGGGGAGCGGTGGTTGCAGAGCTTGCACGCTTTTGGTGAAGAAGCGGGGCGACTTCGAGGGAGTCGCTCGGTCTGTAGCATCTTTGGAGAAGTTGGGTGAATTAATTAAGTGGGTGAATGGTACAGGTGAATTAATTAAGTGTGTGGCTGGCACCTGGGGTGTAGACAAGTGTGGCTGGCACCTGGGTGAATTAATTAAGTGTGTTGACCGTAGCACTAAAGTCATGGCTGCAGAGAGGAGTTCACTTATGAAGGGGCTTGCAGGCGCGTTTCCATATGCAGGCATTAATGAGAGCTTGAGGGCTGAGCCATGTGGGGTATTTATTGCCTGGGGGAGTGTGATGGCTCAATTAGGGTGTTGGGTGGACCGGGCGGGGAGTCTTGGTCTGGGGACTTCGTGGAGGTGCTGGATCGGTCCCTCATTGGTGCTGGCGGAGTGGGTTCATTGGCCCGCGGGCTTGGTCATTTTGGAGGGCCCGCAGAACCAAGGTGATGGGAGTGGAGGGCCGGATGGGGTTCCGAGGTGTAACTCAGGTGGATTGGGGCACTGCCTTGTGTTCGAGTTGGGTGGGTCGGTGACTGCGCACTTCCCTACGGTCGAGAGAGGGGGCCGGGATCTGATGGTAGGGACGTCCGGTGTAGCCGTCGTCTTGCGGGCATGGAGACGGTATCTATTGTAGACAGAGCTATTGCAAGGCGAGCCAGACGCGAGGAGCTCGGCCGCAGCGGAGGGGGTAGGCGTACCCGTCGGCTTCGGAAAACGATCCAGTGCAAGAGCGCCAAGTGCGGGGTGCAGATCAATGAGGGGGAGACGAATTCCTTCATGAAATTCGTGTCCCACACGTGTTAAGATGGTGCCAGAGCTTGTTTGGGTGGGATCCGTCGGGCGGATCTTTTGGGGTTGTAGTGCTTCGGTAGGTCGGTTTTTGTGTATGGCTTTTTGGCGGGACTCCCCAGGTGCTCCTTTTTGGGCTGTGTGGTGGGTGTTTGGGTGTTGGCGCGTGCTACGTGCGGGGGGTTGGGTGGTTGGTCTTTTTGATGTTTAAGATTCTATGTTGGAATGTTAGGGGGCTTAATGACCCTTCTAAGCGCAGAGCCGTTCGGCATGTTATCTCCTGTCTTAGTAATGTAGTCGTGTGTTTACAAGAATCTAAGGTGCGGGCGGTGTCTGGCTCGTTTCTGAAAAGTTTTGCCGGGCCTTTTTTCGACAAGTGTCAGTTTCTCGAGGCCAACGGTACTTCGGGCGGGCTGATCACGTGCTGGAACTCTAAATTCTTCGACTGCTCGGAAGTCATTGTGCGAAGGTTTTCTATCACTGTTCACCTCACGCACCGATCTAGCGGTGTCTCGTTCTTCGTGTCGAATGTGTACGGCCCATCAACGAGAGAAGGGAAAGACTCATTTTGCTCCGAGCTGGCGTTGTTGAAGCACAGCTGTGGCGCGAAGTGGGTGTTGGGTGGTGATTTCAACCTCACCAGAACCCGCGAGGACAGAATAGGGGAGGGGGGTGGCGGAGCCGACCGTTTGTTCAACAAGCTGATTTTCGAGCTCGCGGTTATTGATATGCCGCTGAGGAATCAACAATTTACCTGGTCAAATTTGCAACGCTCGCCGATCCTGGCGAAACTGGATCGCTTCCTCGTCTCGACGGAATGGGACGAGGCCTTCCCGCTGGCTGAGGTGGAGGTGTTGCCCAGGATCACCTCGGACCACTGTCCCATTCTGCTTTCAACGGGGGGCAAACCCAAGAGGACGGGGTCAGCGTTCAGACTTGAGGACGTCTGGCTTAAGCGTGAGGACTTCATCAACTGTGTGCCACAGTGGTGGCAGGAAGTGATGACGGATCGTAATAAATCAGGAATCCTTAACTTTACGGCTAAACTTAGACACTGCCGGATTATGATTAGAAGATGGTGTGCAACGCATTTCTACAGCATCAGAAAGGAAAAAACTGATCGAGGTGGGTATACAGGAGCTGGACAAGTTGGAGGAGTCACAGACTCTTCCCCTGGACTTGTTTGACAAAAGGGAGGGGCTGAGGAATCAGTTGAGCAAGGTGCTGGATGACGAAGAATTACTGTGGAGAACCCGAGCTAAGCAAAACTGGTTGAGGGAGGGCGACAGGAATACTAAATTTTTTCACGCATACGCGAACGGGAGAAAGCGGACTAACTGGATTGGTGAGCTAGAGGAGGACGGACGTGTTTTTAAAAGGGAAGTGGATAAGAGATCTTATTTTTCTCGTAAGCTCAGGGAACTGTTCTCACCCCCAGACCCAGGAACGGGGTCGTTTGGGGACTGGAGCGACCTGTTCCGGCAAGGACGGCTCAACGAGACAGAGGGTCAGAAGTTGACTGCACCCTTCACCCTGGAGGAGATTAAGACGGCGGTCTTTCAGCTGGGTAGGGATAAGGCCCCGGGACCTAACGGCTTCCCCTTGAGCTTCTACCAAGTCTTCTGGGAAGTCCTGAAGGATGACTTAGTGAGAATTTTTCTCGATCTGCACGAAGGAAAATGTTCCACGGGGCCGATTGACTACTCCTATGTTTGTCTGATCCCAAAAAAAGAAGGTGCTCGAAAAGCGGCTGATTTTCGACCGATCAGTTTATTGAACGGGATACAGAAGATTATCTCTAAGGTCCTGGCAAACAGACTGGCGCCGGCCCTGCAAACTATGATTTCACAGTCACAATCAGCGTTCCTCAAGGGAAGAAACATCTCGGACGCCTTCGTAACAGCAAATGAACTGTTAGGGTGGAGCAAAAAGAACAAGGTGGAGGGGGTCGGAGTGAAGGTCGATTTCGAAAAAGCATACGATAGACTCAACTGGAAGTTTCTGCGCAAAATTATGGAGTGGTGGGGCTTCGCCGACAGCTGGTGCGAGTGGATCCATCAATGCATTGGGAACGCTAAGGTGGCGGGTCTTGTTAACGGAGAAGCAACCTGCTGGATAAAGACCAAGAGAGGGGTGAGACAAGGGGACCCCCTATCACCTTATCTGTTCCTCGTAGTGGCTGAGGGACTCACGCGGATGACGGACGAGGCAGTCAGAAACGATTTGGTGAGAGGGATCGGACCTTCCGTTGAACGCCGGATCGCTCTGATCCAATACGCAGATGACACGTTCTTCTTCTGTGTGGCTCGTAAGCGATTCATAGAGAACCTTAGGTTCATTTGGCACCTTTTCGAGTGGGCCTCCGGACTCAAAGTTAACAAGGGTAAAACAGAGTTGTACTATTCTGGCACTGTTGATAATAAGGAAGCGAGACTTGCGAGGCTGCTAAAGTGTAAAGTCGGTACGCTACCGACGAAATACCTCGGACTGCCGCTGTCCTATAAGAGCCTCAGGATAGAGAATTGGCGTGGACTGATTGATAAAATCGAGCGTAGACTTGAGGGTTGGCAGGCTAAGCTTCTATCCAGGGGTGGTAGGCTAACGCTGGTTAATGCGGTGTTGTCGAACCTACCGATCTACCAGCTCTCTATCTTCAGAGCGCCCAAATGGGTCATCAAGCGGATCGAAGCGCTTAGAAGGGATTTTTTCTGGTTCGGATCGGCTAAGTCGCACGGGTGGGGTCGGCTAGTCGCCTGGAGACAGGTGTGTAGGCCTAAAGCAGAAGGTGGGCTGGGCGTCATTGATCTGAGTGTTATGAATGTGGCCCTCCTGTGTAAATGGTGGTGGAGATTCTTGGTGTCACCGGATCTGCAGTGGTGTAAGCTCATCCAAGGTCTGTATTACCGGAAGAGAATACCTTGGGAGAAGGGAGCTCCTTTAGACCATACTCGCAGTGGTGGAGGGATGTTATTGGTATCAAAGACGTCTTCAAAGGAGGAACGTCGTACAGGATCGGGGACGGAAACTAGCGAGATTCTGGTCGGACAGGTGGTGTGGGGAATCTACTTTACAGTCCCATTGCCCCGAGTTGTTTAGCGAGGTGGTAAGGAAGTCGATCAAAGTCAGGGCCTGTTATCTTCAGGGCAGATGGAGATGGAGGATGTTGCTCAGAGGTGCAACGGTGAGGGGACTAGTAGGCAGGGGGCGGGTCAATAAGCTGAAGGGCCTGGTGGG